>OY992536.1:86286099-86628599 GCA_963921195.1 Pegoplata infirma | reverse complement strand
CATGTCAAGCACGTTTTTTTAAATGGTTAAATAAATACTTGAGACGGATAAAACTAAAGTTTTCTTTTCATTTTCTGTGGAAATGTAAATTTGTGTTTCCTTTTTTTAATTTTTTTTTATTTTAAACATGAAATTATTCGCCAACATTCCTTTTGTCAAATTACAAGTTGTTCAAGCTGTCATCCAATTAAATTTATTTTACATTAAAATAAATATTTTCCTTAATAAAAGTTTTTCAGTTTAATTTCTCTGTCTCTCAGTTGAATACACATAATTGACCTTTGGAAAACATTGTTAAAATTAAATTCAATTTTCGTCCAAAATATATAAAAGAAAAGAGCTGAAACGAGGCATCTTATTTAGTCAATTAATCACTTCATTATCTACACTTTAGTGCTTGTTAAATGGTCCTCTGATAGTTGTTGCCTGCTTTTGTTATTCATTGAAAATAAACAAAACACTATAGGGCTGGAAAGAATTTTTACGTATAAAATGTTTCAAAATCTGTTACAGATATTTATTAACATTATTTAGCTCAGAAGTAGTTTAATTATATTTTTTTATTGAATTATTTCAAACGCCTTTGAAATAAAAAAAAAACAATTAAAACTTCAGTGGGCCTTGAAAAAAAAAACTAGAGCCAAGCTTTTAAAACACTCTGCGGTTTTGGTTTACTAATGTTTGTTCCTATCCAATAGTGGCACAGTGTAATTTATTTCAACCGTGCCAAAAGACGTATGAGCAATATTTAACTATTACATAATAAAATAGTACTCATACCTCTACAATGCCCTTTTTAAGTGATAGTAAATTTTCTAACGCGAAAAAATAACATTTTTAAATAAAAATATTTTATTTTGTGTAAAAATTTTTTTAAGTAAATTTTTGGGAAAAAAATAAAATTTACAAAATTTTTTTTTTTGAGTGTAAAATTTTTTGGAGTGTATTTTTTTTGTTTTATCGTCCAACCTGAATCAAATTAAGGCGTAACGCCCAATAATTTTTCGTTTCTAATATTCAAATGTGAGTTACCTAAATCAAACGGACGTAAAAATTTCAAATTTGATGTGTTTGTTTTTGTTTTTTTTTACGTCTTGCGCTACGCATTTGATTCTGGTTCGACCCTTATTGTAAAAATATTTTTGAGTGACAAAAATACGTTTAAAAATATTTTCTTGTCTTACCAATGTTTTTAAAACAGATTTAACGGGTATTCAACACATGAATTTAAGGTGAACCTAATCTGAAATTCACGGTTTTGCTAACGACATATATATACAGTCAGAATTGCCTGTAAGTAAGCGTGTTTTTTATCTTGTAAATTCAAGAAAAAAATTGCTGAAATTCAGTATTTTGCTCATAACTTTTGAACCACTGCACAGTGGGGAAAAATGGACTTTTTTTGTCCGATTTTGCCTACAGGTCGCAATTCTTAACCGATTTTAGTTTTTCTTTTTTTGAAATTTAGCTAATAAAATTCCTCATCGGTCTGTCATGGTGGATTTCTAAAAATCGTTTTTGTTTTATTTGAATATTTTTTTAAAGTTCAGAAAATATTAATTTTTTTTATAATTTTTGCTCTAAAAAATGTAATAGGCGGGGGACGAATAAGCTGTATGGACAAAATTAAAGGTATTTGAACCCCTTATAAATGACATTAATAGCATTTGTTAATTTATTATTTTGGTTTTTATAAACATCTGAAAACTTAAATATGTTCACTTTTAAGTACCTATATCATTTTAAATAATGTACCAATTTCAATGAAATTTTTTTTAAATTAAAGCTTATCATTTTCTTAACCATTATTGGTACATAAAATATTTTTGCAAAATTGTTTAACTCTTTTTTTCGAATTTACAATGTAACAACTTTTTTTTTTTTTAACCGACTAAAAAATAATTTTAAAATTCCAAATTAATTGTGTACCAATTATGACTAAGCAAAACATAAGCTTTAATCTAAAAAAGATTTCATTGAAATTGGTACATTATTTTTAAAGATATAGACTTTTAAAAGTGAAAATTCTTGAATTTTTGTCTGGTTATAAAAACCAAAATAATAATATATTTTTAAATACTAATCATGTCGTTGATAAGGGGTTCTAATACCTTTAATTTAGTCCATAAAGGATATTCTTCCCATGCCTAATACATTTTTTATTGCAAAAAAACTGAAAAAATTAAAATTTTCTGAACTTTAGGAATATATAAAAAGTAATCCGATTTTTTTTTCAAAAATCCACCATGACAGATCGATGTGGAATTTTATTAGCTAAAATACAAAAAAAGAAAAATCAAAATCGGTTAAGAATTGCGACCTGTAGGCAAAATTGGACAAAAAAGTAAATTTTTCCCCACTCTGCACTGGACCGATTTCGCTGGATTGCAATAGCAACCTGACCAGGTAAATGCCCAAAAGCCTTCGTAAAGTCTTTCGAAAGTTAGCGTGTTTTCAACAGACAGACGAGCAGACGGACTGACACAGCTAGATCGAGGATCTTGAATATATGAAGGGCTTATTGTAAAAACTCGATAAGCAACATTTCATTTTATGATGGTTTTTGCCTTAAAACTTTTGAAATAATGTAGAAAAAATTACTTTTGCAGAACTTTCATTCTCAAGATACTTGTGCGAAGGGCTTAAGCAAGACTTTTGTCAAAAATTTGTTAATAGGTCATCAGTAGAAGGCGAAAAACACCAAAAAATAAAATGTTGCTTATCAAGTTTTTGCAGTAAGCCCTTCATATGGGGTCCAAGATTTATGGGGTCCAAGATTCCGAGTTGATACAAAAAGTATGACAGAAATTGAATTTTTAAAAGTGTTAAAAGGGCGGTAGCTAGGTGCGTGGCAAAAGATAATATTTTTTGGAATTTTCTTTAACTAACATCAGACGCGGATCCACGGGGGGAGGGAAAGGAAATTCCCCCCCCAAACAGAATTCGAAAGAAAAAAAAGGAAAAAAAGAAAAAGAAAGAAAAGAAAAGAAGAGTGAAAAGGAAATAATCTGAAAAAAATTTCTATGAAAAACTACCAAGGATCTGAAAAATTTTCTATGAAAAATTTTAAAGAATCTTAAAATTTTTCTTGAGGAAAAATGTTGCGGAATGTAAAAATTTTTCTATATGAAAAAATTTTAAATTTTTTTAGAGAAAAAATTGAGGAAAATCCTTAAAAGTTTTCTATAGGAAAAATCGGGGAATTTTTCTATAGGAGACATTTTTTTATAGAAATTCTTCTATGAAAAATGTCTAAGAATCCATAAATGTTTCTGAATGTTCGAATTTTCCTATGTGATAAAAGTCTCAAAAAATTAAAACTTTTCTTTATAAAAAATACAAAAATTTTTCTAGACGAAATATTTGGGAATTTTTCTAGACGAAAAATAATTTTTTCTAGACGAAAAATAAATTTTTCTAAATGAATAATTTGAGAATTTATAGAAAAAAGTTGTGAATTTTTTCTTAGAACTTTTTTATAGGAAAAATCTTATAATTTTGACAATTTTTATATGAAAAATCTAACAGTTTTTCTAAAGGAAAAGTCTGAGAGTTTTTTTTATAGGAAAAATTTTAGGGACTCACAAGGGAAGTATCTCAACCCTTATGAACCGATTTGCCTGAAACTTAAAATATATATCAATGAGACAATTCTAAGGTTGGGGTGTCTCGGCTTATCGGCCATATCGGGGATTTAGGGGTTCAAAACATGGGTCAAAAAATGGCGAAAAAATCGTTTTTTGGATTTTTCAGCCATTTTTTTTAAGAAACTATACGATGTTTTCATATGAGAAGAAAGGTTTTTTTAATGCCTATCCAATGAAGACCTTGTAAAAATTCGGCTTCTTTAAATATTTTTTTCAGGAAAATGTGTAAATTTTGGGGGTACTTATGTGAAGACATAGACCTACGATATCCATATGGATAAGAAATAATCTTTATTAAATTTAAGTCGACCCGTATTTTTGCCCTAGATGATATTCCTGTTAGTTCGGAAGTTATCAAAATTTTCCCGAAGGTCCACATGGTTTCATAAGGCGACAACGAAGTTTTTAAACACCGATATGGCCGATAAGCCGAGACACCCCAACCTTAAAATCGTCTCTTTAATATATATTTTAAGTTTCAGGCAAATCGGTTCATAAGGGTTGAAATACTTCGCTTGTCAGTCTTTGATACTTTTTCTATGGGAAAAATGACTCAGAAACTAAAACATTTTTTTGGAAAAAATTTCTTGGACTCTCTTATGAAAATATTTCTCAGAAAATGCTTGACTATCTTAGACTTTTTCTATGGAAAAGTTTCTCAGAAAACAAAACTTTTTTAAATAGAAAAATATCTCAGAATCTAGAAAATTGCATCCAAAAATTTTAAAAAGCATTAATGTCTTCAATTTTTCAAATCTCAGGTACTTTCTACGGAATATTTTTTCAAACCCTAAAAATTTTGGTGTAAAAAGATCTTAGACCTTTTCTGTAGAAAAATAGAATAGAACAAATTTTTAATATTTAGAACCTACGAAGTTTTCAATGGAAAAAAAACTCACTAAATCTGAGAATTTTTCTTTACGAACATTTTTTCAAAGTAAAGAAATTTTTGGTGTGAGAATTGCACAAGTATCTTAGAATTTTCTATATGAGGGTGTATCATAATTTAAAAAATTTTTGTATAAATTATGATTAATTTTTATTCAAAAATAGAAATCATTACATTTTAACTTTAAAATATTATATTTTTAGTAGGTTTATTCTAGCTCGAGGTCATTATTTCCTTTACTTATTTTGACTTTGATATTCTCCTAGAATAATTTTGAAAATTACTCTATGAGAACATCATAGCTATAATAAGTAAAGGAAATAATGACCTCGAGCTAGAAAAACCTTCTTAAAATATTTTTGTATAAATTTTAAAAGCTTTTCTGTATCAAAATGCCTCAGAACCTCAGAAGTATTATATTGGGATAACTTCTCAGAATCATAAACTTTCTATTAGAAAATTATGTCAGAATCTGGGTCTTTTGCTATCAGAAAAATGCTTTGCACTCAAAATAATACATTAGTAGATTTACTAATTTTTTTTGCTAACGCTAGTTAGCTAACTTTTAGCAAATTTTTAGTTGAGATTATCATGTTAGCAAAAATATCTTGTAAACTTCATTTAGCGCATTAGCAATTTTAAACAAAATTTGAACTTATTTTTTTTGCTAATCTCGGAAACTAAGCCAGATAGAGCAAAATGGAGGCCATTTTTGGTTCTCGGGTATCGCTGGTTCTCTTCACATGTGTGGACCCTAACGGGTCCTAACCTTGGATCCAAAATAGTTAGCATTCCCCAAAATTTTAAAATGCTCATATCTCGGTAAATATTGCCGACACAACAAAAAGTCCAAAAGCATTTTTGTAGCTCTCAACACGTAGAAATAAACAAAAGCTCTCCGAGTAATATTTTTGAAGTTATCGAGTTTTGTAATTCTCAAAACCCCGGTGGTCCCCTAAAATCACGTATCTCAAAAACTAAGCAAGGTAGAGCGAAACGGACACAAATTTTGGATCAAAAACTATGACGATTTTTAAGGAACCCAACTAGGTCTAGGCCCATCGGGGTCTGGACCTATCGGGTCCGAACCCAATGGGTCCTCAAATGTGTATGAACTAAGTTGAAATAAAAAAAATTTCAGTTAACTAATTTTTAGCAAAACGTTTTTGCTAACTTACCAAAAAAATTGTGGGTTCAAAATCAGCAAATTTTCTTGTAGGTTTACAAGCTTTTTTTGCTAACTTTACAGTTTTTTTTTTGAGTGTATTAACGAATATTTTTGATTTGTTTTTAAACCACTGTTCATTTTTTGCTTATGAATGAAAGTAATTACCTTTAAAGCAAGTGTTTAACGAAATTTGATCGAGTTTCTTTGTGTTTGAAAATAAGTGGGCGTTAGGTTGGCAGAAACCGAGATACCAAAAACCAGATCAAAAATTTGACGTCGGAGTCAAAAATGATCAATGTCAAAAATGTATCTGTTGTTAAAGACAGTTCCAAAAAAAAAAAAAAAAATTGCCATAGCTTTTGCCTTTTATTTTTTTTTTCACATTTTCACATTTCAAATCCGATCTTAAAAATTTTAGATTTTTTTTAAACCCCTATAACTTTTTTTGTTTATGAATGAAAGTTAATACATTAAAGGCAGGAGTTCAATGAAATTTGTCGTTCTTTGCGTTTTGAAAAACGTAGGCGTTAGGTGGGTAATAACCAAGATACCGAAGCTCACAACAAAAATTTGACGTTGGAGTCAAAAATGATCAAGGTCAATGTAATGTAGTTGTTTTCAAACCGTGAACAGCGATATGCATAATGTTAGTATCGGACTTAAAGTGGCGATGCAGTGAATAAAAAACTAAAAGGGCGTCGGTCAGAGGCGTGGCAATTTTTCTTTGAGTTGACTTTAACTTATCATTATTTCTAAGGGGTGAGCAGTTAAAGGTTTAATGAAGATCGTCTTTCATTGTGTTTGGGATAAAAAACTAAAAGGCTGACGGTCAGGGGCGTAGCAAAAAAATGTTTGTTTGGAATCGTCTTCAACTAAGCTTTAATTCTAGGGGATGACTGCCAACACAATTTTTTTACGACCAGTAGTACAATTAATAAAAAATGTGCCTCAGGACGTATGCGCAATATTTAGGGCCTAATTTTGTAAAACGCAACGCGGCTATTTACCTCGCGTTAGATAATTTTCTATTTTGTAAAACGCGGGGGCTGAACAGCTGTTTTTTTCGCGTTCACTTACGTGTTTTTAGAACAAATTGTATGGAAAATGGAATTTTGTAAAACGCAAGAGAGTTTTTTTCATCACTTGAAATGTCAAAATGATCACTTGAAATTTTGGGACGTTGATGTAACAAAAATGCTTTTAAATAGCAAAATATAAGTTAATAATGTTGGAATATGTAAACATACAATAAAAAAGTAATAGATATGTACAAAAATCTTCTCCGGCAGAAGAAAAACATCGAAAATAGCTTGACGGCCCATGGCTGTTTTCAACTAATTTATGTTTAAAATACAACATTTCTTTTGTTTACTTTTTTTGTTCTCTTGTTTCTCAAATATTCTCTTTGTAGGTGTTGCCTTATCATATATATGCGTTTCCCCACGAAAATGGGTGTGTATCCCATACAAAATGGGTACGCAATTTTCTCAATTTTATATCATCTGGCAACACCGATTCTAATGTATTTGACATTTCAAGTGATAACGTAAAGATTGAACGCAAAAACGTAGTGATTTACAAAATTGCATTTTTTCAACCTCGCGTTCACGTTAGCGTTGGTGATGTGTTCAACGCGAGTGATTTACAAAATTAGGCCCTTAACTTTTCCTTAATTAAATAGTACTCATACGCATATTTGGAAGAACCTAACATTTTTGTAGAAAAAAATTAATAAAAATATGAAGATTGTTGAAAAAAGCAGGTTTCAAATGAAACTATTTTTATAAAAATCGATTTAGTTGTGAATGTTTTTTTCTTTTTTTTAAGCGGTAAAACTGAATTTTATTTTTAAAAATTTGTCTTATTAGCAAGTCCTCTTAATCGATGTAGCAAAATATAACGTAATAAAATATGACAAATCGCAAAAATATCTTAGAATTATGGAATCAGAATATTTATATAAAAATAAATTTATGAAAGTTATAAATTTTTTAATTGGATGCTGGCCCTTAGTGACCGCAATGTTTAGCCAACATTTATCCAGTTCTTTTTTCATTTTACCAAACAAACCATTTCTCAATGGTCCTATTAAAACCACCCACTCACTCATTAATGGTTTGCTTCTGTCTCACAACGTCTTCGTTTATTTTCTATACCCTATACCACTCAGGGAACGAGCTATAGGCCGCTGTTCCAAAAAAAGTAATTCACATAAAAAATGTGAACATGAAAATTTCCGGATTTTTTTCACATCCGAATAATTTTTTCGTTTTGTTTCACAAAAATAAAATTTAGTGAAAGTAAAACGAAAGAACTTTTTCCCTTATAATCTTTTAAATTTTAGTTATAGGATTTCAACTTCGATCAACAAAACACTAAACTTGATTTCATGTGATTCGAAAATTGTGTGAATTGAAAAGTTGTGAAAAATAAAACCGAGGCCATAGTGTGTTTGTGCAAATAGTGATAAATATTCGAAATATTTAAAACTGGCTTTAAAAAACTTTTTGATGCTGTTTTTAGTATCGGTTATTTTTCAATTAATAGCTTATTTTGGTCTTAGGGCGATCTTTGTTGACTCTGATCCAAATCGGTTTTTGTTTTGACCTAGCAATCATACAACACCACTTCGCGGATTAGGCTTTTAAAGCGATAACTTATTATGTAGGGTATTACTTCGTCATTCTTGACTGACAGTTATTTTCTATTTTGTATTATAAGTTTAAAATTATAATTTTTATTTGGTGTTCAGGGACATTATTTGTTGTTCCAACTCTCAAATTAAGGATAAGAAAAAGTTTTTTTTCTTATTTGATTAAATGACACGGTTTGGTGGCATATTCTATCCAGTCTTTATTGTTTTCTCTTAATTCAGGCAACAAGAAAAAAGTAGAAAGAAAATAAATTTGTGTTAAGGTGATTTTATGATAAATTGCTACAAGTTTTTGTTAAAAAACGTCAAAGTTTTTTTTTTTTTATTAAATGTATAAAAAATGAGATTGAACATTTATTATGAGAAAATTAAAAGAAAAATTTTTAATATTCCTAAGAAAGTTGTAAAATTTGGAAATAAAATTGAAATTAAAATTTAATGGGCATTTTAGAGAAATTTTTAGGTTCTATTTACAGGAAATAAGATCAATTTTAGTTCAAACAAGTATAAAAGTTAAATTCGACTTGGCCGAATCTATGAATACCCTCCACAATGCCCTTTTTTAAGGATAGTAAATTTTTTAATGTAAAAAAATTAACAATTTTGAATAGAAATATTTTATTTTGAGTAAAAAACTTTTTTTTGTCATTTTTGTAAAAAAAAAAAAATTTATTAATTTTATTTTTGAGTGTAAAATTTTTTTCGAGTGTATTTTTTTTTTATTGTAAAAATATTTTTGAGTGACAAAAATACTATGCACAGTACTTTTATGGCTTATAATTGTTTTTAAAGCTTGTTTTTTTAAAACTCGGGTTTTTCAACACGTGAATTTTAGGTGAAACCAATCTGAAATTCGGGGTTTTGCTTATAACTTTTGAACCACTGGACCGATTTCGCTGAGATTTAAAACGAACCGGGACAGAGGATCGGGAAATATATATGCCACACTTCAGCACTCTCAGAATTGGTTTTCGAAAGTTACCGTGTGTTTTATCTCGTAAATTCATGAAAAACCCGTGCCGAAATTCAGTCTTTTGCTCATAACTTTTGAACCACTGGACCGATTTTGCTGGATTGCAATACCAACCTGACCAGGTAAATGCCCAACATATATGCCACACTTCAGGAGCCTCCGTAAAGTCTTTCAGAAGTTAGCGAGTTTTCAACAGACAGACAGACAGATGGACAGACGGACAGACGGTTGGATGGACGGACATCCCTAGATCGTCTTAAAATCGATCGAGGATCATGAATATATATGGGGCATTCCAGGCCAAATCACTCACTTTTAGACCCGACCCCTTTCGATTTATTTTATTTTTGGATATGTTTTAGTACTTACTAAATGCAACTTGGACACCAATTTTCAGCCTTTTATTCCAAGATGGTGTTGAGTAATCAATTTTTCAAAATGGTGATTTTTTCAAAAAAATGGAAAAATTAAAATTTTCAATTAATTTTGACCAGTTAAAAATATAGATATCTTAAAAAAAGTTGGACAACGTTTTGTTGGTATTTAAATGTAGTTTTAGAAAAAAATATTAAAAAAATTATTCGAAGTAATTATCACTTATTTTTAAACGTTTAAAAATTAAAATCGACTTTTTGAAAAAGTCCGAAACCTTCGATTTTTTTTTACAAACGTCTAAAAGTTCTACTCTTAATTACGCAACTTTTAAGCCATAATTCGAGATGTGATCGCAATTTGTTCTATTTTTTTTTTAAATTTTGAAAATTGAACTTTTTATTTTTTGACTCTGATTTATTTTATATGGAGCTCCAAAAAAATTAAATTGGTAGATACTGACCCTAACTTACCCTATTTATATTCATTTCGAGGCAAAAATACGCCTCACAAAAATTAAGAACGATCGGACATGGATAAGGTGTTCCGCATGGTCCTTGAAGTTTAGAAAACGGATTACAAGGAAAAATATGATTTTTTTCTGTTTTCTCAATTTTTTTGGTATTTTAAGTTAAGTTTTAATTCAAGTGGTTACAGAATTATAAAACGGAGTAAAATGCCTCTCTAATAAGGTACCAAAGACTGAAATCGGTTGAAAATCAGCCAAGTTATTGCAACTTCCCCAGGCATCTACCGTATGGCAGAACACTTGATTAAGCAATATAATACGATTTTGGAAATTCATTGAAATTTTCTACTGTAATAACATTTTTATACCCTCCACTCTAGTGATAGAGGGTATATATAAGTTTGTCATTCCGTTTGTAACACCTCGAAATATTGGTCTGGGACCCCATAAAGTATATATATTCATGATCCTCGATCGATTTTAAGACGATCTAGCGATGTCCGTCCGTCCGTCCGTCCGTCTGTCCGTCTGTCTGTCTGTCTGTTGAAAACACGCTAACTTTTGAATGACTTTACGGAGACTCCTGAAGTTTGGCATATATGTTGGACATTTACCTGGTCAGGTTGGTATTGCAATCCAGCGAAATCGGTCCATTGGTTCAAAAGTTATGAGCAAAAGACTAAATTTCGGCAAGGGTTTTTCGTGAATTTATGAGATAAAAAGCACTATAACTTTCGAAAATCAATTCTGAGGATGCTGAAGCTTGGTAAATATATTTTTCGTTCCTCCAGCCTAGTTCGTATTGAATTTTACCAAAATCGGTCTAGTGGTTCAAAAGTTATTATCAAAACCGTGAATATCAGATTTGCTTCACCTTAAATTCACGTGGTGAAAACCCGTTAAACCTGTTTTACAACCATTGGTAAGTCACAAAAATATTTTAAAACGTATTTTTATCACTCAAAAATGTTTTTATACCAAAACAAAAAAAAAAAAAAATACACTCGAAAAAAATGTTACACTCAAAAAAAATTTTACACTCAAAAAAAAAAAAAAAAATTAGTAAATTTTTTTTTAACCCGGTGAAAACTGGTACAAATATGATCATATATGCGTTCATACAGCTTCATGTATGTCCATATATGTAGCATATATGAATATATATGATACTGTATGAAGGCATATATGATCATATTTGCAACATATATGTCCATATACGTAAAATGAGGGCATATGAACATATATGACATATATGCTCCATATATGTCCACATATGTCATATATGGGCATATGCCCTCATTTTACGTATATGGACATTAGGGATATAACCATTTGCGTTTTTTTGCAAATATTAAAAAGGACCTATTATATTTAGAAAGTACATGAAAAATCAAGAAGAAATGTGTGTTCTTTTTTTCGCGAATGTTAAAAAAGGTTCGGCACCGATCGCGATGAAGTTTTCGCTAATATTTTTTTTATATTATTCAGAAAACCCGTATTTCTAGTGTCGAAAACCATTTTATAAATTTGTTATTGTTTTATTTTTGTTGTAAAACGACAAAAAGCCAAAAAATGGTGGATGGGAAGGAATCCCACCATAAAACATAAAAAAATGTAAATTTATGGTGTTTTAGAAATTGCAATCCGTGCCGAAGGTTTTTGGGCCAAAATGTCCCCGGATAACGTTTTTTGTTATCAGTATAAAATTGCCCATACGATTATGATAGGTTCCTATTTTGGTTATATCCCTAATGGACATATATGTTGCAAATATGATCATAAATGACTGCATACAATTTCATATATGCTCATATATTTACATATATGCATCCATATATTTACATATATGTATCCATATATGCTCATTTTTCACCGGGAATGTAAAATTCAAAAAAAAATTTACACTCAAAAAAAAATTTACACTCCAAAAAAAAATTGTTTTTTTTTTCAAAAATTACTAAAAAAAATTTTACACTCAAAAAAAAATAAGAAATTTTTTTTTTTGAATGTAAAATTCGAAAAAAAATTTTACACTCAAAAAAATTTTACACTCAAAAAAAAAATTAGATTTTTTTTTTTTTTAATTACTAAAAAAAAAATTTTTACACAAAATAAAATATTTGTAATCATAACTGTTATTTTTTCACGTTAGAAAATTTACTATCACTTAAAATGGGCATTGTGGAGGGTATTCATAGATTCGGCCAAGTCGAATTTAACTTTTCTACTTGTTTTATTCTTCAAGTTCAAATGTAATTAGATGACAAGTATTTTTCATATTGTGTTTTGCTAACATTTTTTAAATTAGTGCTAAAAATTCCAGCATTTTCAACACCATTTTGAAATCTCTATTTTAAAAAAAAAAATTATTTTTTTTGTTTTAAAATTTGGAAAAACCAAAAAAATATTACACTAAAACATGAATAATGAAAAAATGTTATTACAGCAGAAAATTTCAATAAATTTAAAAAAAGGGACTCGTATTTTTTAATCAAGTGGTATGGCACATGCTAGATGCCTGGGGAAGTTGTAATAACTTGGCTGATTTTCAACCGATTTAAGTTTTTAGTACCTTATTAGAAAGGAATTTTACTCCACATCATAATTCTTTAATCACTTGAATTAAAACTTAACTTGAAATACCAAAAAAATTGCGAAAACAGAAAAAAATTCATATTTTCCTTGTAATCCGTTTTTTTAAACTTCAAGGACCATGCTAAACGCCTTACCCATGTCTGATCGTCCTAAATTTTATATTTAGGGTAAGTCCAAATTAATATATTTAGGGTAAGTTAGAGTCAATATCTACCAATTCATTTTTTTTGGATCACCATATAAAATAAATCAGAGCCAAAACATAAAAGGTGCAATTTTAAAAATTAAAAAAAAAAATAGAAAGAATTGTGATCACATCTCGAGTTGTGGCTTAAAAGTTGCGTAATTTAGAGTAGAATTTTTATGGTTTTTTACAAAAAAATCTAAGGTTTCGGACTTTTTCAAAAAGTCGATTTTAATTTTTAAACATAAAAAAATAAGTGATAGTTACTTAGCATATTTTTTTCATCTTTTTTTTTAAAACTACATTTAAATACCAACAAAACGTTGTCCAACTTTTTTTAAAATATCTATATTTTTTGATGGTCAAAATTAATTAAAAATTTCAATTTTTTAATTTTTTGGAGAAAATAGCCAATTTGAATAATTTAATAAGGACTAAAACATATCCAAAAATAAAATAAATCGAAAGGGGTCGGGTCTAAAAGTGAGTGATTTGGCATGGAATGCCCCATATACTTTATGGGGTCTTAGACCAATATTTCGAGGTGTTACAAACGGAATGACAAACTTATATATACCCTCTATCACTAGAGTGGAGGGTATAAAAATTATTAAAAAATGTAACGAAAAATTTAAAAAATTAAAAAAATAAATTGTTGCTGTATTGTCCTTGATATTACACCGTCCGACATATATTAAACATCAACCGAATAATATACGTCTGAAAGTAGAGGTCAAAAGAAATAAAATTGGATTTAACGTTTTTTATTTCGTGATACTGTTTCCTTTTAAAAGGACTTTAAAATTTTAAAGGATACATTTTGTAAAATATTTTTGAAATATTTGTATTTGTCCTAGGATGACACTGGTGACGGCAAATGAAAGAGGAAGATCTCCCCTAATGTTTACATTTTTTATTTTGCATTATCAATATAAAATGATGTGAATAAAGTAATTTAGAAACTTTATTAAAATGTTTTGTTGAAATTTTTGAGGGAAATTGAAGGATAAATTTTTGAAAGGACGTTACTTACCTCCTTTTTCCTGATATGAAAAAAAAATAGGAAAATTATGGAAAATCCAACTCTTTCATTTGCTATCAATTGTGGCATCCTACAACAAGTACAAATATTAAAAAAATATTTTATAAAATTTAATCCTCTAAAACTTTGAAGTCTTTTAAAAAGGAAACAGAATCACGAAAAGAAAAACTGTAAATGCAGTTTTCTACATTTATAGTGCGTTTACATTGGAATTCTAATCTAGTAAATTGCGATTTTAATCTACTTTGCAATCTTAACCGTTTACATTGGCATTTTTTACATTTGAGAAGATTAAGATTGGCATTTATAACAACAAGTTGGTAATAAATGTGTGTGACTGCGTCAAAAGACAGCGACGGTAATTAGTCGTCGTATGATTAACAAGGACAGTGACGGCGTTTACAAATAACAATATCGGCGGCATACACATACTTGGCGGCGCCGTCAAAACGGCAGGCTTTGTGTCGGTGTTTTTCAGTGTTGGAAAATGAAAATAATAGAAATACAGAGTTGTATTCAACTTTACAAGATTGCGTTTGCCGATTAGAGTCTAAACTACTAGATTGAAAAATACAAATTTGTATGGGTAATCTAATAGATTGAAACTGGATTGGAGCCACAATCTACTTTAAGCTAGCTTAGAGAACCAGTGTAAATGCACTATTAGTCTCTAGTTTCAAACGTATATTATCCAGTTCGTGTTTAACAACTTTTTTTCATTTTTGTAGGACGGTGTTATATAACTTACAATTTTCTAAAATTGTTTTTTAAATATTAAACAATTCATATATCAATTCCCCAAAAGGCACGTGATCAATTCGCAAAATCCACAAACACCTTTATTTCTTGTTAAGTGATTCATTTATTTAAAAATTCCATTTGGTTTTTATTTGAAACATATAGTTTGGGGGTTTTCTTTTTTATTGTTTCTCCAAATGTTCAAATATTAATGCAAATATTTTCAAAACACACTTAATTACAATGTGTTTGAGAACATGTGTTATGTGGAAACAACCAAACCAGTAAATTTGTGTATTCAATACAGCCTACGTATCTCGAATATAGCATTTTGTATTAGGAAATTTAAATAAAAAAGAAGCTAAATGATACACAGTGCAAAAAAAGTTGGCATATTCCATAACAAAACCCTCAAGGATTTTTTTTTAGTTAAGCGCTATATTTTTTTTTTTAACATGATAATGTTTTTGCAGATGTCTAATTTTAAAAAAGTTGCAGGACACCACCTCAGTTTGAATATACAGCTGCGGTCAAAAAAATAGCACCAGGATAAAACAGAATTTTCTTCGTTGGTTTCTTTTTAACAATTTCAACTTATGTCACTGATAACGTGTCATAAGATACTTACAAGAGTGTGAAACAATATTACATAAGAAAAGTCTAATTTGGTTTTTTATTTTATTAAAAATTTTCAGAGTTTTTAAAAAAACTTAAAAAAGACTCAGTCAAAAAAATAGCACCACAGTACTTTTTGTATTAAAATTAAATTCTTAAATTTGAAAAACGAATGGATTATGAATTCAGCATTGTTGTAATATCTTTAAATATTAAAAAAAAAAATTGTCGAGTACTCATTGTTGACAATTACCTCTGTACAACGTTTTTGTACCGAATTCGCGAGATTTTTGGATCTTTAGTTCGAAATTCAGTTCCAGAGTTGCTGAACAGCCACCCAAAGAGCTTCATTACAAGTTGGTTGTATTCGAGAGACTCCCTTCTCTATATCTGTCCATCAACTATCGATTTGGTCTAGATCTGGGGACTGACCAGGCCATTCCATCACGTTTGCTTTATTGTCCAGACCCAATTTTTTGCCAATTTCCCGTCATGCTTTGGGTAATTGACGTGCTAAAAGACCTAAATTAGTGGCATTTGCTTAGAAACTTATTGCAACATTACTTTCTGGAGGATATAAACGTTAAGTGTATATCCACGGTTGTCCTAGTCCAATATGTGAGCCATGGTCCAATATATGAACACCACTCCACAGTAAGAAAATATCCCCCACACCATTTTTTTTTTTTTTTATTAGTTAATATTTTAATTAACAATATATTTATTAAAATATGAAAATTAAAATACTACTCCATAGTGGAGCTTCTAGCAACACAAAGATTATTTACGAATACACGCCAACTCTGCCTGTTTTGTGCCAATAGCTTAACTTGTGGCCACGTCACCCTCATCCTATTACATTCATCATCAATTGATCTTCGCCATGTGAGCTTTGGGCGGCCCATACTGCGGTTTCCTTGTGGGTTCCACTCAAAACTTTTACGAGCAATATCAACTACATCTTTACGAAGAGTGTGTCCCACCCACGACCATTTTCTGCGGCATACTTCAGTATATATTTCCTCGGTGTTACATAGGGAAAGAAGTGCTACATTTGAGATTCTTTGGGGCCAGAATATGCGCAGTATACGGCGCAAGCATATATTTACAAAGGTTTGGAGTCTTCTTACGATGTTGTCTGTAACCTTCCATGTTTCGCAGCTGTATAACAATACAGATTTCACGCTTGCGTTAAAAATACGAATCTTGTGTTTGTTTGATATGCGTGAGGATTGCCACACTTTTCCTAAGGAGGCAAAAGCATGTCTCGCTTTGTTTATTCGACTTGATACATCGTCGTCTGCTCCGCCATCTGTGGTGATTATACTGCCAAGGTAGCAGAATTTTTGAACTTCGGAAATTCGTTCGTTGTTGAGAAAAATAGGAGCAGTGTTGTTTGTTTTTAGCCGCATCAATTTTGTTTTAGGGACATTAATTTCTAAGCCCACTCTAAGCGCATTTTCCTTAAGTCTGTTTAACTTGTGTTGTATGCCAGACAGTGTATGCGACATCATGCATATGTCATCTGCATAATCCAGGTCATGCAGCCTTTCGTTCAGATGCCATTGGATTCCATCGGGAGCTTCTTTGTTTGTTTGTACCATTACATAATCAAGCACTATTAGAAAAAGAATAGGCGAAAGAACACAACCCTGTCTTACACCCTTGTTGATGTTAAAGCTAGAACTATCATGACCTTTAAAACGGACTTTGCATGAAGCATCGCGGTATAGTTCTTTTATTAAGGAGATTATCATTTCCGGAATCCCAATATGACGCAAGCAATACCAAATAGCATTTCTGTTAATAGTATCGAAGGCTCTTTTGAAGTCGACAAATAGTAAAAATAATGGTGAGTTGAATTCAACCGATTGTTCGACAATTATTCTTAGTGAATTTATTTGGTCAACACAGCTTCTGTTAGGTCTAAACCCAGCTTGTTCACGTCGCAGAGAAGATTCTACAACTGAAGAGATGCGTTCTAAAATAATAAAAGCTGGTATCTTTTGAATGGTATTGAGCAATGTTATACCTCTCCAGTTACTGCATTCGCTTAAGTCGCCTTTTTTGGTATAGTAACAATGACTCCATCATTCCATTCGGACGGTAGTTCACATGATGACCAGGCATTCTGTATAAGAGGCAAGATCGATAATGCCATGATGTTTGTTGCCTTGAAGAGTTCAGGTGGGATGTTATCCAGGCCAGCGGATTTGTTGTTTTTTAGTTTGCCAATAGCCATCTTTACCTCTTCAAGTGTAGGTGGAGTAGTTGGTATTGACCTACATGGGTTGCGTCTTTCACAAACATTAAAAGGTATGAAAGGGTCCTCATTTTCACTGCTTTCGAAGAACTGCTTCCACCTGTTAAGTTGTCCGTCGATTGTGGTTAATTGGAGACCGTTGTTGGTTTTACCCCCACACCATAAGCACCATTTAAAGTTATTTTTATTTTGAATTTTGGATTGAAATCCGCGTTTTAGGGTCTTCTGACATAAGTATGTGATCCCATGTCTCAAAATAAAACAACATTGGATTCATTTGCCCATAAATCATTGATCCACTTTTAAGCTGGTCATTCTGAGTTACTGGAAGCAAACTTCAAAGGACTTGCAGCATGCTTAAGTAAGAATAGGCGCACTTTTCCATATCTACAAGCGTTAATGTTGTTGTTTTGTAATCTTTGACGAACATTTTCGCCATTTGCTGTCCTTTTTTAGCTCTGGAGCTGCCGTAAATGGGTCTTTCTTCCATTTTCTTTACAAACACCTAACCACTAATGGTGACAAACGTCGCTTGTGACTAAGTTTTTCAAGCTCTTAAGTTAATTTTGTTGAATTTCCAATCATTTTAAAAGCGCATCCAACCAATTTTCCTTTTTCAGAATATGGTTTATGTTCAGAAATCATATTTTTTACAAAAGAACGTTTTTGAGGAGTGTAATTCCTTCCACGTCATATTTTTATGAAAATAAATATGAAATTTTGTAATGAATTAAATTTTTTTATAAATAAAAACTATCTTCCTTTAGTATTTAACACTTTTATTTTAATAATTAAAATATTATTAATTTTTTTAAAGAAATTTTGTTAATTGGTGCTATTTTATTGACTGCACTGATTCGGAGTTTTTTTAAAATATCGATCATTAAAAAAGAACCGTCCACAATTTTTGGAAAAAGTAAAAACATTTAAGGGGTTTAGACTTAATATAAGAGTATTGCATATTTACTTTAAACGAATACGCACATAATATTTTGTTTTAATTGAATGAATAGAGATTTTGTCATTGGTGCTATTTTTTTTGACCGGCACTGTATAAGCTAACAAACAATTAACGAAAAGAAAACAAGAATTGCTATTTTAATTTTATTAAAACCAAAAATTTTGTAACTTGGGTTTGTTACTAGGATAATAATTCACCTCGTGGTGAATAAAACCGATTTTCACCAGCTGGTAAATAAAAAGTAACATAACACAGGGCAACACTTTTTTTTGCCCGGGTTCTGATAGCTAATTTTGGGTATTAGGGGTACGCTGATTTCAAATCTGGCTACCGTTTTTTTGGATCAGCTCTAGTTTTCGAGATATAAGTAGCCTAAGAAATCTTTGAAAATAGGCTGTTTTTGGCATGTTTGTGAGTCCATATTTACCAACACTTGTCTTACATCCAAAAAGTGAATGACGATATTAGGTATGTTGGATATGCTGATTCCAAAAATGCTCTTACTTTTGTTGAGTCATCTTTAGTTTCGGAGATATCGCTAAAATAAATATAATAATTTTTAGATTCATTCCCTCGTTAACTTTGTCTGAATATTTATGCCCTTTTTAATAACTCGAAAACTAAAGCTGTCAGAAAAAAGCTAATACCAGTTTTGGAATCCTGGCATCCAATATAGTTAAGTTCGTGTTTAAAACTGAGGCACAAAATTTTTTTTTTTGAAATTATAGCCAAGCAAAGATGGTAAAAAACGCACTTTTTCGACTATTTAACAGCGAATTGCTCGCGAACGCGAGCTGATGGAAACAATTGGATTACAGATTCGGAATCAGCACACTAAAATCGATATAAATCAGTTGTCAAAGGTCAGGAAAATTGAAAAAGTTCAAATTTTGTCAACCTGTGTAATTATTTTTCAAAACAAAAGAATTTTTTTTTTTCATTAAATTTTTTTTGTTATCAAATTTTTTTTTTATCATTTTTTTTTTGTTTCATCAATTTTTTCTCCATAAAATTTTTTTTTTCCATCAAATTTGTTTTTTCTTAAAATTTTTTTTTCTTTCATCAAACTTTTTCTTTCATCAATTTTTTTTTTCATAAATTTTTTTTTTTCATCAAACTCTTTTGTTTTCATAATTTTTTTTATCAAATTTTTTTTTTTTTTCATTAATTTTTTTTCATCAAATATTTTTTTCATTTTTATTTTCATTAATTTTTTTTTCATCAATTTTTTTTTTTTCATCAAAATTTTTTTTTTTTCATCAACATTGTTTTTCCATCAAATTTTTTTTTCATCAATTTTTTTTTGTCATAAATTTTTTGTTTCATCAAACTCTTTTTTTTTCATAATTTTGGTTCATTAATATTTTTTTTATAAATTTTTTTTCATCAATTTTTTTTCATCAAATATTTTTTTTTCTAATTTTTTTTTCATTAATTTTTTTTTTTTCATACAAATTTTTTTTTTTCATCAACATTTTTTTCCATCAAATTTTTTTTCATAAATTTTTTTTTTCATTAATTTTTTTTTCATCTAATTTTTTTTTCTTAAATTTTTTTTTTATAATTTTTTTTTTATAAATTTTTTCCATAAATTTTTTTCATAAATTTTTTTTTCATCAACTATTTTTACATCAAAAAATTTTTCTTTTCATCAAAAACTTTTTTTCATCAAATTTTTTTTTTTCACCAACAATTTTGGGTTCATTAATTTTTTTAACATAATTTTGTTTTTCGTGAAAAAAAATAATTTTTACCAAAACTACTTTTTCACCAAGTCTAAGCTTTTCGCATAAAAATTTTCCATTTGATTATCAAATGTACATAAAAAAGTGAGAGTGTTATATTCTTTGGTGCCGAATCTTTTATACTCTCCAAAATGTAAAAACACTTTTTTGCACTTATTTTTGCACTCACTTACGAAATCTGCATCTCTTTTGGTTTTTTAATGGGGTCCTCGACTGATATTTCAATTCGTTTTGCATGGAATAGCTTAGTAATATAAAATTATTTTTTCTAAAAAAACTTTACTTTGGCAAGTACACCCAAATCTTGAGCAAAACATTATCATGATTTAATGTTTTGGGCAAGAGTACAAAATTCGCAGGCATTTTTTACACACATTTAAAGTTAGTGTTTTTTTTTATAATTACAACAATAACACTGTAAGTAAAATTTAAACTTTTGAAATGACACACAAAAACGCCTAGACACCCCAACTTATTTTTGGGTCATAGAATCCGGTGGTATACTCTGTTTTAAAAAGTTAGCTCAAAATAACGAGATATTTCGATTTTAAATTTGCAAATGTAGAGTAAAAATTGAATAAATCCAAAAAAAAAAAAATTTAAATTCAACAAAATAAGAGCAAGTGTTGTTCCATGTCCGCTTAAAAATGAACGTCCATTATTTCTAGATATAAAATTTTGACAAATAACAAGTTTTTAACAAGTTTTTTTATGTTTTTTCATTCAAATAAAATGAAAAATCGCCTTAAATCTACTACAAATTTTAAATCGAAATATCTCGGGATTTTGAGCTAACTTTTCAAAACGGGGTACTCCACTGGATTCTACGACCCAAAGTTAGGTTGACGTGTTTCGGCGTTTTGGTGTGTCATTTTCACCTACTTACAGTGTAATTGCTTGAAAGCTGTATAACTGGCGTATGATTAATATTTTTCGAGTAATTGCCTTTAAATAATAACACTGCGCTAGTCGCAAAAATTAGCGAGCTGGGCACCCTGCTGGTAAAGCTAATTCGGTTACGCTGAATTCAATGGTGCTAGCCGTTTTTCGAAGTTAGCGCTCGTATTCGCGATATTCGCGATTTAAAATTGTAAAGCCTTGGTACTACAAAAAATCAATTTTTATGCTTTTGGGATATTTTTTATTAATTAATTTAGAAAATGCTTTGTTTTTTTTTAGCAAAAAAAAGTTTTCCGCGAAAAAAAAAAAAAATTTCCGCGAAAATAAAAATCGCGAAAAAAAATTTTTTTACAAAAATTGTGTGTCTGTAATTTTTTGTCTTATTTTTATTTTCATAAATTGATAAAGAAATTAAAAAAAAAATTCGCGAAAAATTTTAAATGGGAATTAGTGTACATGAACTGTCTTTACCAGATGGCTGTCGTAAATTCAAATCAAACTAAAAATATTTGTATTGAACCAATTTTTGCACGGAAATAAAGATTTTTCGGGAACAAAAATGTTTTACGCGAAAAAAATTCACGGTGTAATGGTTTCTTGTGTTAGTTTAACAGGCTTGAATGAATTTAAATTAAAAATTATCGCTAAAGTTTAAAAATATCGTTTTTTTTTTTTTGTATTCAAGCATCAACATTTTAAATCGCGAATATCACGAATACGACCGCTAACTTCGAAAAATGGCCAGCACCATTGAGTTCAGCGTACCCGAATTAACTTTACCAGCAGGGTGCCCAGCTTGTTAAAAAAAAGTGTCAATTCGAGCACAGTGTAATCATACGCAACGGTGTATAGTCGATTTTCCCAAGTGTCCAGGCAAATTTTCATTGTCCTAGGTCTAAAACTTATGTGGTACAAATTTGAGGTCAGTCGAATTAAATTAACCCGTGGCGCCCGGCGGTCAAAGTTTTTGATTTTTGAAAAATTAAAAAAAATCAAAAATAAATATATCTTTTGACACTTCATATTTTTTAATTTTGATGCGCTGAGCACAAATATCAAAAAATTAAAATCGGTCGAACAGTTTTCGAGATATCGCGATTTGAAATTTGCAAAAAATGACGGTTTTTTTCCTAAGTTCAAGAAATTTTTTAAAAAAAGACTCGAAATTTTATTCCGCCGACCTTTTGTAAAGCTTGAGACAATCTTTCATTTAAAACTAAGTTGAGCCAAATTCGATAATTTTAACCCATCGATCAAAGTTTTGGCTTTTTAATTTTTTTTTTTTCAAAAACCCTAAACTTTGATCGAAGGGCGTTAAAATGATCGGACTTGTCACAAATTATGCTTGAATGAAAGATTGTATCAAGCTCTATGAAAGGGTTAAAATAAAGAAATTTTGAGAGTTTTTTTAAAAAAAATTCTTAAACGTAGGATAAAACCGCCCATTTTGCAATTTTTTGAAAAATTTTAAATGGCGATATCTCGAAAACCATTCGACCAATTTTATAAATTTTTAATATTCGTATTCAGCATGCTAAAATTATTTTTTTTTTTTTTTTCATTTTCAAAAAATCCCAAATTTTGGTGGAAATTTTACAAAAGTCCAAAACTTTGATCGAAGGGCGCCACGGCTTAAAATGATCGAATTTGCATCAAATTAGTTTTAAATGAAAGATTGTCTCAAGCTCTTCAAAAGAGTCGGTGGAATGAAATTTTGAGACTTTTTTTAAAAAATTTCTTGAACGTAGGAAAAACCGTCACTTTTGCAAATTTCAAATCGCGATATCTCGAAAACTGTTCGTCCGATTTTAATTTTTTTTTGATAATTGTGCTCAGCGCATCAAAATTAACAAATATGATGAGTCGAAAGATATATATATTTTTGATTTATTTTTTTTTTAATTTTTCAAAAATCCAAAACTTTGACCGCCGTGCGCCACGGGTAATTTAATCCGATTGGCCTCAAATTGGTACCACAAGAGGTCTAGGCCTAGTAGAATAAAAAAATGCCCGATCTTTGAAAATCGGACAAAAAAAAAATTTGCTATACAGAAAAATGCCGATTGCAGCGAAATTTATACCGGTTACAGCTATAGCAATTTCGAGCTTAAGTTTGAACACTGGACCACTTATGCCCAATAAGGGCGCCACCAGGGGCCCCTAAAGTAGGACATGTTTAGTACACAAAACCTTTAAATGCTTTAAAATCAGCAACTTAAAATGCATGTAAAAAAAAAAAATCTAGCACTGAACTAAAAAAATCCTTGAGGGTTTTGTTATGTAAAATGTCAACTTTCATTTGATTTTGGTTTCATCACATTCCGATTCGGAAAGTTTGATTTTGTATCACTGTGTTATTATCGATTAAAATAGCACATGTTTTGTTTAATTTTTTTTACGGATACCAGGTTTAATAAAATACAACAACAAAAATAAACACTGAAAACCACTTAATTTTATAATTTTATAGTCCTTACACAATACAATTATAACAACAAAAAATTCAATGAAATGTTTATTTTATTGGTTGATAAAAGGATAATACAGACATATGTAAATTTGTGTTTATATGGGATACATAAAGGGCAAAAAAATGTACATTTTTTTAAATAATATTGACGCTGCTTTGAAGAAAACAACTATGTGATTTTAAAATGCTTAGTTTAAAGAGACCCCAAAAAATACATAATTTTATTCTTTCAAATAACTATTTTTACAAACGAGCTAAAACACCTCAATTCAACCGAGGAGTTGACCGCACCCCCTCCGAATTTAATCAAATTTAGTTCTGGGGTTTACTTTAACAAAAACGAGATTTTTCCAATTTTTCAGGCTTTTGATCATTCCAGTATTCGAGATATGCGGTGTTGAAAATTAACAAAATCGTATATATTTGACAAAAGTGTTCTGAGATAAGTAAAGATAACTCGAAAAGTAATAACAATACAGACCTCAGTCAGGTTGCAAATAATAGGTAATGAGACAGTCTTTAAAATGGCGTTCCCCAAGACTTTTTTTGAAAAAGGTCAAAGGTCATTGGTTTTAACCTTAATTTTTGGAGAGCTATATCTCAAAAAACTATATTTTTAAAATTTTGGAAAAAATATATGTTGTTAAGAATCACCTATACTACTTAAGTTTAAATTTTCAGGATGGAGACTTCATTGGAACTTTTTATATTAATAGAAACACATTGTGACAGGAAAGAAAAAGCGGTGTAATTTCTCTTAGAATTTATTTTTTGTCTTTGAAATTCTGGTACCAAAATTAATTTTTCTGAATGTTTTTGACGTGCTGAGTCCAAACATGACCTTTGAACTGGCCTATCGCTGTTACTTTTCAAGATATATGCACCTAAATGTTCAAAAAAACACAGCAATAGCATTTTAGCAATTTTCCCACATTAATGTGCAGATATCTCGAAAACTAATTGCGATAGGCCAGTTCAAAGGTTATATTTGGACTCAGCACGCCAAAAACATTCAGAAAAGTGAAATTTGGTACCAGAATCTCAAAGACAAATTTTTTTTTTTTTTTAAGGGAAAAAACACCGCTTTTTCTTTCCTGTCATTATGTTTCTATTAATATTAAAAGTTCCAATGAAGTCTCCATCCTGAAAATTTAAACTTAAGTAGTATAGGTGGTCCTTAATAACATATATTTTTTCCAAAATTTTAAAAATACCGTTTTTTGAGATATAGCTCTTCAAAAATTAAGGTTAAAACCAATGACCTTTGACCTTTTTCAAAAAAAAATCTTGAGGAACGCCATTTTAAAGGCTGTCTCATTACCTATTATTTGCGACCTGACTGAGATCTGTATTGTTATTAGTTTTCGAGTTATCTTTATTTATCTCAGAACACTTTTGTCAAATATATACGATTTTGCCAATTTTCAAGACCCCATATCTCGGGAAGAAAAACTACCAGAAGTCCAAAATTTTGGCACTATGATTTTTTTGTAAGGGCCCAACTATATTCCAAGTTTCATCAATTTGGAAAGGGGTAAGGTCAAAAATGATACTTTTTTCGGTTGAATTGAGGTGTTTTAACTCAACCAAAAAAAAAAAAAAAATTTCCAATGAACGACTTTCATAGTATTTATGAACAAATTCATACAATTTATTAACTTTTTCATAATATTTATAAACTTTTTCATAGTATTTATGAATAAATTATAATATGTGAAATTTGAGAACTATTTAACATTTTTCATAAATACTATGAAAAAGTTTACAAATATTATGAAAAAGTTAAAAAATTGTATGAATTTGTTCATAAATACTATGAAAATCGTTTATTTTGAATTTTTTTTGTGTGTAATTTTAAATCAACTTTACGAGTATGTTAATAAAAAGACATTAATATATAATGCTGAATTATCCATTGCCTGTTCTAATATTTATTAGGAATATTGATTCGAGTTTACATATTTTTAAACAAAAGACCCAAATATGTTAATAAATAAGAAAATTTTTCTAAATATTTGTGTACACTCCAACTACAGTATGGAGGTATACTTACTCTGTTATTTAAAATTTTTCCAAGTGCCGGGAAAGTTTTTATTCTACCAGACCTAAAAGTTATATGTTACAAATCGATCAAAGTTTTATATTTTTTAAAGTTAAAAAAAAAAATTAAAAAACGTGTCTCGCCACAAATCATATTTATTAATTTTGATGCGCTGAACACGACTATCAAAAATGAAAAATTAAAATTTGTAAAACGTTTTTCGAGATACTGCTATTTTAAATTTGCAAAATATGGCGGTGTTTTTACTACGTTCAAGAAATCTTTTAAAAGAAATCCAAAAATTTTTTCCCTTCATTTAAAACTAATCTGGTAGAATCTGATCATTTTGACCAGTGGCGCAATTGAATCAAAGTTTTGGGTTTTTAGCAAATTTTCAACAAAAACTAAAAATTTTGATCGATGGGCACCATAGATTAAATTTTTCTGATTTGGCTCAAATTAAGTTTAAATAAAACGTTTTATCGTTTGTTTTTAAACGTTTAAACGTTTTATCGTTTGTTTTTCAATGAAACTAAAATATTGAATAATTTATGCAGTTGTTAAAACAATAAACTACAAAATTTACTGAAAAATATTTTTATCAGTTAAATTATTTGTGACTGATTATACCGTATAATTTTACAGAAGTACGGTTTTTGTAGTTTTTACGAAATGTCTAGTCATTAATTAACGTTTAAAAATAACTGAAAAAGTATTTTGTTTCAAACGAAATATAAATATAGGAAAAACGATTGTTTTAAACGTTTTTTCAGTTGAATTTACTTACAAAATATTTTGAGTGTAGTTCTATGAAATATTCAATGTTTAAAATGTTTAAAAATATTATGGCAAATTTCAATTGGCGATATATCGAAAACCGCTCGACAGATTTTAATATTCATATTCGGCATTTCATTTTCAAAAATCCAAAATATTGGTGAAAATTTCTAAAAAATCCAAAACTTTCATTGAAAAATAATCGGATTTGGCTCAAATTACGTTTAAATGAAAGACTGTCTCAAGCTTTATAAAAGTGTCAAGGAAAATTAATTTTGAGATTTTTATTGAACTTCTTACATTTCTTATAAATTACACTGTGTAACACATTTTGAGTCTTCGAGTGTATCTTGGATGGGACCAAAAAAAAAAAAAAAATGAAAGTATACCAATAGAAGACCAAAACCCCCAAATGGTTTTGAAAACTTAGCTCGAGTTCTTTTTTTTTATGGCCCACTGAAGTTTTTAAATTTTTTCAAAGGCGTTTTGAATAAGTCAATAAAAAAGTATTAAATATAATTCGGAGGTAAATAGTCTTAAGACATGTCTTCAGCAAAATTTGATGGCGGTTCTTTTCTTAGAATATATTAACCCTCTATATCCCATTTTTAAAGGTCATTTTGGTGCTTTTTTCAAATAACCTCATAGAACACCAATAAAACATGCGTTTAAATGGTTAAAATGTTCTACAAAAATTTTTTGCATCAAATTTCACTAGGGGTTGTCAAAGATCAAAAGTTCGTGCGAAAAGTGCAAAACGCTTTAAAAAGTAAAATTGTAAATTATCATAAAATGTTAAATTGTTTTTCAACAAAGTCGTTTGAAATAAGTCAAAAAAATGTTATAAATCTGCTTCCGACCTAAATTACGAAAACAGATACCTTCAATGAAATTTGATGGCGGGTTTCTTCTCTTAGAACAAATTAACCCTCTATCGCCCATTTATAGGCGTAATTTTTGTCCTTTTTTCAAATATATATTATAGGGTAAAAATGTTCTACAAACAGTTTCTGCATCAAATTTTACTAGGGGATGTCAAAGGTCAAAAGTTCGTATTAGAGAAATGTTTAAAAAGGTGAAATTTGATGCACGAAATTTTTGTAGAACATTTTTTCTATAAGGGTATTTGGAAAAAAGACAAAAATTACCCCTAAAAGTGGGAGATAGATTGTTAATATGTTCTAAGAAAAGAACCGCCATCAAATTTCACTGAAGACATCTATTATCGTGTTTTAGCTCAGAATCAGATTTTTAACATTTTTTCGTCTTAATTCACACGACATTAATGAAAAACAATTTAAAAGTATGTGATCATTTACAATTTTACTTTGCATTTTGCACTTCTTGCACGAACTTTTGATCTTTGACAACCCCTAGTGAAATTTTATACAGAAAATTTTTGTAGAACATTTTAACTCTTTAAACGTACGTTATATTGGTGTTCTGTGAGGATATTTGAAAAAAGGACTAAAATGACCCCTAAAGGTGGGAGATAGAGGGTTAATATATTCTAGGAAAAGAACCGCCATCAAATTTCACTGAAGACATGTCTTAACATTATTTACCTCAGAACGAGATTTAATACTTTTTTGGAGTTATTGAAAACGCCTTTGGAAAAAATTGAAAAACTTCAGTGGGCCATAAAATAAGAACTCGAGCTAGATTTTCAAAATCCTTCCGGGGATTTGCTCTACTGTTGATATACTTTAATTTTTTTTGGTCCCATCCAAGATACAAAATCGTGTTGCACAGTGTTTGTTGTCTTAAAAATTGGTGGGCGTGGTTAAAACTTCAATTAGGCAGATCAATCCTTTTCAAATTATATTTCAGAAATAAGACAAAATTAACATGTCTTCGACTTTGCAAATTGTAAGAGGGTTTTAAACTTTAGTATCATAAAAAAAATAAAATATTCATCTTACTTATTGAGAGTAAATTTGGGTAAATTTGAATTTTATATATATCGTGGGCAATTTTTCTTTCGATAAATCTTATGTACCATTACGAACACTAAAAAAAAATACCAAATCAGTACAGCCGTTCTTAAGACATGAAATTTTAGATATATTGAAAAAATTGGGCGTTGAAGTGGGCAATGACAATAACTCTTTTCGTAAAAACCTTAGTTAGACTAATATATAAATAATGGGCGTGGTCAATTATTTTCCATAAAAAACTCAGTTGTACTATGGTAAACATTTAAAAAATAATTTGGCCAAGTGGACGTAAAAGTGGATGTGATTAATATTTATTTTCGTAAAAACCTAGATTGGACTATGACGAACATTTAAAAAAATTTGCCAAATCGGCCCAGCCGTTTTCCGATTTAAGATATTTTAGAAAAAAGTGGGCGTGGTCAATTTACGAAAAAATACTTTCTTTTGTTATATTTTTCTATCAGTCTTACTAAATTTTAACTAAAACAATCCTCATCGCAAATTTCTACACCATTTCTCATATGTATTTTCATTTCAGAATCCTGGTTATGCTGGTCGCAAAGAATTGCCCGAAAATTTAAAAATTCAATTTCGTACTGTTGCCATGATGGTGCCAGATCGTCAAATTATTATACGAGTCAAATTAGCCTCATGTGGTTTCTTAGAGAATATAACATTGGCACGTAAATTTTACACGCTATATAAACTATGCGAGGAGCAATTGACCAAACAAGTGCATTATGATTTCGGTTTACGTAATATACTTTCGGTGTTAAGGACATTGGGTGCATCGAAGCGAAGGAACTCAAAGGATAGCGAGAGTACGATTGTGATGCGAGTCCTGCGTGATATGAATCTATCCAAGTTAATAGATGATGATGAGCCGTTATTCATATCGCTAGTATCGGATTTGTTTCCCAATCAGGTAGGAAGGAAAAAAAAATATAAAAATAGTAAAGGAAATTAATATGAGTTATCTTTTAAGACCCTCGAAAAGACCAATTACCCGGAGTTGGAAGCTGCCATAGCCCAACAAACCGAAGAAGCTAATCTGGTTTACCATCCTCCGTGGGTTCTCAAGCTTATACAGTTATATGAAACCCAAAATGTACGTCATGGTATTATGACTTTGGGTCCAAGTGGAGCCGGCAAAACAACTTGCATACACACCCTAATGAAAGCCTTAACACAAATGGGAGATCCTCATCGAGAAATGCGTATGAATCCGAAAGCCATTACGGCCGCTCAAATGTTTGGTCGTTTAGATGTGGCCACCAATGATTGGACTGATGGAATTTTTTCAGCCTTGTGGCGTAAAACTTTAAAAACAAAAAGTGGTGAATATGTTTGGTTAGTTTTGGATGGTCCCGTCGATTCAATTTGGATTGAAAATTTAAATTCTGTATTGGACGATAATAAGACATTAACATTGGCCAATGGTGATCGTTTAACTATGGCACCATCGGTAAAAATAGTTTTCGAGCCCCATAACATAGATAATGCCTCACCGGCTACAGTGTCTCGCAATGGTATGGTGTATATGAGTTCTTCGGGCTTAGACTCAAGACCCAGTAGGTTTTTGTTTTAAACCAAATAAAATAACATTTTTCAATTTCCCAAATATTTTTTTAAAGTTGTTCAAGCTTGGTTAAAAAATCGTGCACCTGGTGAGAAAACTGTCTTTTCGGAATTATTTGAACGTACTTTTGTAGCCGTTACCTCCTGGGGCACCCAAAATCTTAAACTTCTAATGCCGGTTATACAATGCAACATTGTCCGTCAAATGTTATTGATTTTAGAAGGTTTAGTACCAGTCAAAAAAGAAGATGAACAAGCCGTTAGTATGTCTAGCAAAGATAGTCAAGATGGTAAGTGCATTTTTTTTTTTCGAAAATCTCTGTTACAAATTTTCCGTTTAAGTAACTTCCCTGAGAGGTATTTTAAGTAGGTTAAGTTTATGTCTGTGTTTCTTTATATTTGACTTAATTTCTAACGTTTTCAGCTAAAGCATTAAAAGAAGAACTTCGTCAAGCTGTAGCTGATGATGATGATGGTAATGTACTTTGGTTATTTTTCCAGATTTTTTTTCTCCTTTTCAGATCTTTTGAACTATTTTTATTCATAACTTTCTAAAAATTTGGTTCTTCTAATGCTTGTTCTGTGTATTCAGCTGGTCTAACAACTAACCTTAAGCACTTTTAATATTTTTAAAACACCCTACAGTGATTCGAATGATATTTTTTTTGGGAATAAAATATTGAACAAACTTAAACAAACTTGATAAAATTTAAATAATAAAAACCATACGAAATTGCTTCTTCGTACTTTTAAAAAATAAATTTTGGTTAAAATAAACCTTCGGTTTCGGAATCAACTTAAGAGAGGCTGGCTTAAAGAATATCGCATCACTGCATTTTGAGACCAGACAGATTTAATGGAAGTAAAGGATATAGTCCGGGAGGCAGCGTCATTTTGGCTCGATCATTTTAATTATTATTTTGGAGCGTACATATATGCGCGAAGCAGCCCCTCAGCTGGTTCAAGCCGGGGGATGTGGAAACTTGGACGGCCTCTGAACATGCAAGAAAGTGAAAAATTTAAAATAATTTTAGTAAAGTTAAAATTTTTATGGTGGATAAAAAATGCTAAAAATATTCCAAAATGTCAGCTGCCCCTTCTAAGACCAAAGTCTAAGTTGGGTGTGAGGGGGTAAAAATATACAAAAAAATCGCACAACTGCGCCGCAGTTGCCCCTAGCGAGGTAAAATCTATAATCCACCCCCCATTAATTTTCCTCCAAGCATTTTTTCAAATATAACTAACAAGGGAAGTCTCCCTAGTGTCACCCGCGGATCTTCATGGAATTGGTTTTATTTTGTAGAGCAGAAAAAATAAAGGGACACATATTTTGTTTTAGCGGCCCAAATTCATGTTTAGGGGGTAAAAAGGAGGGGGAAACGAGGTCATTTTTCAGTTTTTTTCGTTTATCTCCTATACTATGCAAAGAAACCTAGTCATGTTACATACCAAGTGAAACGTCTGTGAAAAACCTATCTACGTGTGCTAAGAACGTGTCCAAACATGCACAACTTTTCGTCATTTATACCAAAATTTTAGGACATTTTTGTAATTAAGTCGAAAAATATTAACTTCTTTGGTCCGTTGCCCTGTGGCCGAAATCACTGATCTAGCGGCGCTTAAGTCAAAATTTAAAAAGTAAAATCGATAAATGTTTTGCACTGCATCGTTTACCTATACTTAACAGAAAAAAAATACGTTTTTACTTTTGTTTTGCTTTCAATATTCGCACAGCTGTAGGCTATCAAATATACATTTTCTGCAGCAAGTGTATTAAAGGAATTTGGGGCCTAATTACTCAGAGAGTTTTTCTTGACACTTTTAAGTCAATTGTTTATACATTTTGAGCCAAAAAGTTTTAATTGAAAGTAAAAGGTATGTTTTACCTAAAAAATAAATGTGTTTGTGGCCTGTGTATCTAGTTTATTATTAGTTCATTATAGAAGTTTAGATTTGTGATACAAACTATAGTTTCATAGACTGCAACTTTTGAAATTCGATCGTATTCGGTCCAATTCCTGTTTTTTTTATTATTTTGGGTTATTTTTGTTGTTACGTTTCAGTATGGCGTGCTAGTTCGCGCAAGTTGTTCGGTTTTTAAGGGTCCATTTGCCTGTCCAAATAAACAGTATAAACGCGATACAGACCACAATTTTTAATCGATTTGGCTAAAATTTGAAATTAAAAATTTTTTATCGAAAGAACAAAACCTATTAAATTTTTGACAAAATCGGTCCATGTTATCCCATAGCTCCCATGTTAATTTCCCCTTCCAGTTTTACTTAAAAAGCCATAACAATAGTATTTTAACAAATATCCTCTTGAAATTCAATTGTTAAATGTTTTTTGTAGCCATAAATAATCACTCTAAATTTTAACGGAATCGGAACATTTTAACTTCTAGTCCTCATACAGACCACCCTCCTGATATTCACATAAATTTCCCAAAATATATAAAAACACTGAAATAAATAAATATGCTTAAAAATTAAATTCTTTATAAGTTTTATAATCACAAATTTGCAATGGGCTTTATTATTTTACATTTCCGAATTAAGCGCCGCTAGATTGGGTGTTTCGGCCACTGTACGTTGTTAGCACCACGAGATAGGTATTTTTAATACCTTTAATCTGATACCATACATGTCTATATTAATTTTGTTTAAATAGGTGTAAATCGTAAAAAACTGAAAAAGGTCAATTTCCCCCCCATACAAATCGACCCCCCTAAAAATTAGTTTCGGCCGCTAAAAAAAATATGTATCGAATTAATTTTCGTTCTTAACAACATATCCAAATTTCATGAAGATCGGAGGGTGACACCAGGGAGACTTCCCTTATAAGCTCAGCCTCCGCTACACTTAAGTGTGTTCCCACACAAAGATTAAAATTTGCTCTAACGGTCCCCAGTTTGCTACTAGCAAAGTTAAATGTTTGGCCGACACCCAATATTCTTTCAACTTCGACATTTTCTCAAAACATACCTAACCGAACTTCTATCTTCAACCCTAGAAAGCATCTAAACCGAAACGTTCTTTCTACACCAAAATTTTCAGGTTTTGAAAAACTAAAAACTAGAAAATACCTGAGATTAGAAAAGTTAAATATTTTAATGCCTTTAAAATTTTTTCGACTTAATTTCCTATATTGTGAGACATTTTTTTAAATAAAAATTAAATGTTTCTGAGACAATTTTCCTTGGAAAAAGTCTAAGATTCTCAAGATTCCTATTGAAAAGTCTGAGAATCTAAGAAATTTGTCCTACATAAAAAAATTTGGATTCTAAAACATCCTACAGAACAGGTATCAGTTTCTGAGACATTTTTCCTATAAAAAAGTATCTGAATCTGAGTCTCAAACATTTTTTTACAAAAAAGGATTCTGAAACATTTAAAAAAAAAAAAAATTTCAGAATTTGAGATAATTTCTAAGATTCTGGGACATTTTTCCAAAAAAAGTCTCATATTAGGGGTTATTTTTACTTTAGAAAAAGTCTCAGATTCTGGAAATTTTTTAGAAATACTCACAAATTCTGAGATATTTTTCTATCGAAAAAATCTGAGACTTTTTTTTCTAGGACTTTTAGATTTTTTTTCCTTTACAAAAGATTTCAGCTTTTATTAAAAAGTCTTAGATTCTGAGTCACATTTCAAATAAAAATAAGTTTAAATTCTGAGACATTATCTCAAGATCTGAGACATTTGATCTAAAGAAAAGTCGTAGATTCTAAAATATTTTTCAATAAAAAAATCTTAGATTTCGAAAGATTTTTCCTATAAAAAAAGTCCCAGAAAATGTCTAAGCTTCTTATACATTTTTCTATAGAAAAATTTTAAAATTTTTCCTTAAGAAAATTTTCTTGACTTTGCTATAAAAAAATTTAAAGATTCCGAGGCTTTTTTCCGATAAAAAAATATTTCATTCAAAAACATATTTCCTGTAGAAAAATTTTGAGATTCTTGGGCATTTTTTATAGAAAAAATGTTCACATAATGATTTTTCTTTTTCTCTTATCTTTTTAGCTATCTTCTTAGATTTTTCCGAAAAAAAAATTATCGTATTTTCCCTTCAGAAAATCTTATATTTTTCCTCAAGAAAAATTCTCAGAAAAAAAATTCTTTTTCCAAAAAATTCTCAGATTTTTTCTATAGAAAAATTCTCAGATTTTTCCTATTAAAAAATTCTCTAATATTTTCCTATAGAAAAATTGTTAGATTTTTTTTATAAAAAATTTTTAAATTTTTCTATAAAAATCTAAGAATATTCTTAAATTTTTTCTATAGAAAAGTTTCTAAATTTTTAGTCTAAAAAAATTCCCAAATTTTTTGTCTCGTATTTTTTTTTAAAGACAATTTTAAATATTCCGAGAACATTTTCATATAGAAAAATTCTAACATTCCGAAACGTTTTTCATTTCTCCTATAGAAAAAATCTCATGTTTTTCCTATAGAAAAATTCTTATGTTTTTCCTATCGAAAAATATGCAAATTATTCCAAAAGGAAAATTCTCAATTTTTTCCTAAAGAACAATTCTCAAATTTTTCCTGTAAAAAAATGCAAAATTTTTTTAATATAGTAAAATTTAACACTCGAGACATTTTTTCTTAAGAAAAATTGTAAGATTCTTAAGAATTTTTTCATAGAAAAACTTTTCAAATTATTTTCCTTTTCACTTTCCTTTTTTCCCCTCTCTTTTTATTTTTTCGTTTCCTTTATTTTCTTTTCCTTTTTTATACCCTCCCACCACAATATAGGGGTATACCTACTTTGTCATTCCGTGTGTATCGCATCAAAATATCGGTCTAGGACCCCATAAAGTATGTATATTATTAAACAGGGATCGATTCTAAGACATTCTAGCCGACCTCCTGTCCGTCTGTAGAGGACACGATACAGTCCAAAATAATAGAGCCAGACTTTCGAAGTTTAGCACGAATATGTCTTGTGGTCATAGGCCGGTTAAGTTCGGAAATAGGCAAAATCGGACCAGAGGGAAAGAAGTTCCCCCTTGGAGAACTAAACCAACCTCAGAAATACGGCATCTTTTTGTAGGGTTTTTTTGTATTTTTGTTAAAAAAATTTGATGTCAGAGAAAACTCAAAACCCAAAAAAAATAATTAAAAAAAAATTTTACCGGCCCCTTTTGTGGGCGTGGATATAAAAAATGTGTTTTAATAATGATTGATTGGATTAAATAATTGCAAGAATCAAATAAATACATTCGATAACATCTATCGCAAAGCGAAGGTGTCCCCCAACGTCTCCTATTAAACCACAACCAGTGATATGTTCCCCTATTCAGGATTGCTATATGCCCCCTCATTCATTGGTAATGCCAATGCTGCCTTTTAAGACAATGACGCCCCGTATGGAAGGCCCCAAAGTTTACTTTTAAATTTAGTATATTTTTAGAAGTTTTTGGTGCTTTCTCATGAACTCACTCCTATACTTGAGTGGCTTTTAATTGTTAATAAATTAATGCAAGAACTATATTCTTTTTCGATTATTAAAACATGAAACATATTTAATTCCAAATTTTTGTAATATTTTATTCTCCTTAAAAAATATACACGAATCACTGTAATTTCTCATTTTTACTCTTTTTTAATATTTATACAACTAAAATTGTGCCTGTGAAAAACAAATTTTGTCTACTAACTCTACTAAATGTGGTTTCGTCTAACAATTCTAACTGTTAAATTAAAAAAATTCCGAAACTAATTTCTGTTATTGTTACCATTTCTCTTTTTCTTCTTCTTGATATCCGTAGAAGAAGCCGCCGAAGAAGCTGTAGTCGAAGAAAAAGAAGATACTTGTACACCCGAACATTTACATCGTTTATACATCTTTGCTTTAGCCTGGGGTTTGGGAGCTTATCTAAATACAACAGATCGCGTTAAAATGAATCAATATGTCAAAGAAACCTTTCCCGATTTAGATTATGCCAAAGGAACGGCTAGTGAGAATAGTATATTTGATTTCTTTGTATCACCGACGGGTATTTGGCAATCATGGAAGACTTTAGTTACTCCCTATATGTATCCGGAAGTTTCTACACCCGATTATTTAAGTATACTGGTACCCATAGTGGATAATGTACGCATGGATTATCTCATTGGATGTATAGCTAATCAAGAGAAGGCCGTAATGTTGATTGGGGAGCAAGGCACGGGAAAAACTGTGATTATGAAAAACTTTATGAAAAAAATGAATGTAGAAACTTATATGGGAAGATCATTTAACTTTTCCTCGGCTACCAGTCCATATCAATTTCAACGGACTATTGAGAGTTATGTTGAAAAAAGAGTGGGTGTAACTTTTGGTCCTCCTGGTGGTCGTAAGCTAATAGTTTTCATTGATGATATTAATCTGCCAGAAATTAATGAATGGGGTGATCAGATAACAAATGAAATTGTACGACAGTCTATGGATATGAAAGGTTTTTATAGTCTGGAAAAACCTGGAGATTTTACTACCGTAGTGGATGTACAATATGTAGCAGCTATGGGTTTACCAGGTGGTGGTCGGAATGATGTACCCTCTAGATTGAAAAGACAATTTTGTGTATTCAATTGTAATATACCGGATAATGATTCAATAGATAAAATATTTCGTGTTATTGGTGAGGGTCATTATAATACCAAACGAGGTTTTATACCAGAAGTAAGAAATTTGGTAAAGAAGCTAATATTGGTTACGAGATATTTATGGCAACATACCCGAGAGAAATTATTACCTACACCAGCAAAATTTCATTATGTCTTCAGTTTGAGGGATCTATCAAGAATATGGCAGGGTATGGTGGGTACTCTATGCACTGTTATAACATCGGAAAGTGTATTAATGTCTTTGTGGAAACATGAATGTACGCGGGTATTTGCCGATCGTTTTACCAATATGACCGATAAAGAATGGTTTAGTTCAGAATTGTCGTGTTTGGTACGCTCTGAATTGGGTGACAATCATGTTCAGATGATTATACCGAATCCGGTATTTGTGGATTTTATGCGTGATGCTCCTGAACCTACAGGCGAAGAGGGTGAAGATACGGACATGGAATTGCCCAAAGTCTATGAACCGGTTACATCTCACGAAGTACTCCGTGAGCGTCTGGTTATGTTTCTTGCCCAATTTAATGAAATGGTGCGAGGTTCTGGGATGGACTTGGTTTTCTTTCCCGATGCAATGTTGCATTTGGTAAAGATTTCACGTATCATAAGGCATCCACGTGGTAACGTCATGCTGGTCGGGGTAGGTGGCTCCGGTAAACAATCGCTAACCAAATTGGCTTCATTTATAGCCGGCTATAAAACATTTCAAATTGCTTTAACGCGTTCCTATAATGTGGCAAACTTTTTGGAAGATCTCAAACTGCTCTATCGTACCTGTGGTGTTCAGGGGAAAGGTACCACTTTCCTATTCACTGACATGGACATTAAAGAAGAGGGATTTTTGGAATATCTTAATAATATCTTATCATCGGGCGTTATATCGAATCTATTTTCACGTGATGAACAATCGGAAATTGTTCAGGAATTGACACCCATTATGAAACGTGAAAATCAACGTAAAACTGCCACCCCGGAAAGTGTGATGGAATTCTTTTTGGCTCGCACATGTGCCAATCTACATGTGGCCTTTTGTTTTTCGCCCGTGGGTGAAACATTCCGATCGAGGGTGCAACGTTTTCCAGCTTTGGTTTCAGGCTGCACTATCGATTGGTTTCAGCCTTGGCCAAAGGATGCTCTAGTCTCGGTTTCACGACACTTTCTGAGTGACTTTGAAATTGAGTGTACACCGGAAATAAAAGAAGAACTTGTCAATGCTTTGGGTTCAATACAAGATATAGTGGCGGAAACATCTCAAGAATATTTTCAACGCTTTCGGCGCGCTACTCATGTGACACCAAAATCTTATCTTAACTTTATTGCCGGCTACAAGAATATCTATCAATTGAAACAAAAGGAACTAGCAGATGGTGTTGATAAAATGGATACTGGTTTGGAGAAGCTAAAAGAAGCCTCAGCTTCTGTGGAAATATTAAAAAAAGATTTGGTAGTTATGGAAGAAGAACTTGTAGAAGCCTCTAAGAAAGCTGAATCGGTATTGGTAGAAGTAACTGAACGTGCTATGCAGGCAGAAATAGTAAAAAATCAAGTGTTAATCGTTAAAGATAAAGCGGAAGCCTTAGTGGCGTGTATAGCTCATGAAAAGGGTTTGGCAGAAGAAAAGCTAGAGGCTGCTAAACCAGCTTTGGAAGAAGCTGAAAGTGCTTTGAATACCATAAAACCGGCACATATAGCAACAGTACGTAAGCTAGGACGGCCTCCTCACCTTATTATGCGTATTATGGATTGTGTCTTAATATTATTCAAACGTAAATTACATCCCTGTATACCCGACTCTGGCATACCTTGTCCCAAACCATCTTGGCAGGAATCTTTAAAGGTATTTTTTGCCACAAACACTTTTAAAATTGAATGTTACTTATCTTTTCCCTCCTCTTCTTTTAGATGATGGCTAGCACCACATTTTTGTTGCAATTACAAAACTATCCCAAGGACACCATCAATGATGAAATGATTGATTTATTACAGCCATACTTTCGTATGGAAGATTATAATATGGATATGGCTCGACGTGTGTGTGGCGATGTAGCTGGTTTATTGTCTTGGACAAAGGCAATGGGTTTCTTTCATAGTGTCAATAAAGAAGTTTTGCCTTTGAAAGCCAATTTGACAATGCAGGAAGCTAGACTAAAGGTATGCCCATCCATGTTTCTTTGGCTTACAATACAGAAATAATTAAAAATAATACCAGAGCTATCTATCACTAGACATGTGTTATGTATGTGTTTTATGATTTGTGTAGGTTTTAAAAATTGTGTCATATTGATAGACAGATTGTCATGAAAGAGGCTCACACTTATGAGTTTTTTTTTTTTGGTGTTTGTAACAGTTGATGTTTTCATGTTACAATAATCTGTTAAAGTCAGATAACTTGAAAAAAAAAACAATGAAATTTTAAGTTACTTTAAGTGACAACACAGCCTAAGCGAAGAGGAAGTTGCCACACTTTTATCATCAGCGCTTTTCAACTGTCACACTTAACGTGTGCTTGAAGTAGTTCCAATTACACAGCCCCACAAAAATATTAAAAGGGTCTGACCCAAAAACCAGATCCACTAATTTCTTATGTAGTTTGACCTCCGATTATGCCATCAGAATTAAATTCTATCGTTGGGTTTTCCTGTAATTTATGTAATTTACAAGGAAAGTCAGAAAAGTGTACCTACATAATTTGTAAATTTGATAAAGTTGAAAAAAATTTAAATTTTATTTCTGTATGTAAAGTTCAAGTCTGATTTTTTACGAAGAAAAAATGTTTTATTTTTTTTGAATATTCGTCGAAAATTGTGGAAGTTACGTGCATTTGAACCAAAGAGCATAAATTCAGTTTTATTTCGACACACCCGAACTTGAACTTTACATACAGAAACTTGGATTTAACAAACAGAAATAAAATTTAAAATTTTTTTTAACTTGGTCATATTTACAAATTATGTAGGTACACTTTGCGGACTTTCCTTGTAAACAAGGTTGGCTATCGATAGCCACCCAGAATAACGGTATTTGGCTATTGTACCGCAACCAATAACGATATGGAAATTTTTAACAGCGATTATGAAAGTCGATGAAATTCCTAGTATTTTTGACGTGTCGCTTCGTGTTTGTGCCTTTCTTGAAAATTACAGGAAAACCCAACGATAGAACTCAATTCTGATGGCGAAATCGAATTCAGGAGGTCAAAATACATAAAAATTAGTGGATCTTGTTGCTGGGTCAGAACCTTTTTATATTTTTGTGGGGCTATGTTATTATTTGGTTGTTTTTACCATTCGACACTGCACCATGACTTGTTCGTCCAGTTGTTAATTTGGGTCGACTCTCACAATTAAGCAGTGGTTTGTGGAATCGGCTCCATGATCGAAGGGACAAAATTTCTAAATCCCGATACTGAGATTTTGGAAATTGTCGAATATTAAGAAACGGTCTCAACAAATTATTTAAATACTGTGCCCCTTCTCGGGTGCCATATGTTCAAAAGTATTTTTTCTGTGGTTATCGAATTTATCGGTTTCATCTCTGAAGAAATATGTGGAGTTAGATATATTTTCTTTCTAGTTCCACTCTAGATACCCTTAGGTCTCTATTACTTCAAAAGGATGATATGATTAAGACTTTATTTTTATGATTCTAGAGGCATAATAATAATTGCTTTGAAATATTAATATAACCGCCGATCGTAACTGACTGATATACTTATTCATCACCGCACAGCCCAAACTGCTGAAGCTAGAGACTTGACTTAACCTCCCGAATATAGGGTTTTTCTAATGTTGTTTCTAAGGTAAAAAGTATACATTTGGTACTTTTTATATTTCCTGAAATAATGGTCCCAGAAACTTGAAATTTGGAATAATGGTAAACCATCCAGAAAATAGATCCACTAAGGTTGGGTTTTTGTCAATGTTGTTTCTAAGAGGGGAAAAGGGCTAAAAAAGTGTACTTTTTATATTGTAGGATACCGGAAATTTCATTTCTCAGGGGATAAGGGTTAAAAAGTGTACTATTGGTACTTTTGGTGCTTCAGTGAAAAAAAAAAATTCTGCAAAAATTACTTTATGGAAATTCCGATTCTACGTGTCATAAAAAGGGTAGAAAGTGAACTAATTAAAATAAATCCACTAAGGCTAGGGGTTTTTCTAATGTTGTTTCATAAGGGGTAAAATGGGTAGAAAAGTGTACATTTTGTACTTTTTATATTCCCTAAAATAATGGTCCCAGAAATATGAAATTTGGAATGTAGGATCTTTCGATGAAAAAACATTCTGCAAAATACTTAAGGGGGTTAAAAGAGGTAAAAGGATGTACTTTAGGTACTTTCAATATTTTCTAAATTAATGATCCCAGACACTGGAAAATTAGTATTTAGGATCTTTAGATGAAGATTTTTTTTGGAAATTCCATTTCATAATAAAACAATGGTTCCAGAAATTTGAAAAAAAAATTTTGGAAAAATTCTTTTTGGAAATTCGGTTTCAAGGGGGAGGGGATGGTAAAAGTGGTAAAAAAGTGTACTTTTGCTACTTTTTATATTTTATAGGAAATATAGGATCTTTTGGTGAAAAAACTTTCTGGAAAATATACTTTTTAAGGGGGATAAAATGAAATAATGATTCTAGACAATTGATATTTGGAACGTTGAATCCCTAGTGAAAAAAAAAAACATTCTGGAGAAAATTACTTTTGAGAAATTCCGTTTTTAAGGGGGGTAAATAATTGCACTTTTGGTACTTTTTATTTTTCCTCAAAAAAAAAAAAAAAATGGTCAAGAAACTTGAAATTTGGAATATGGAATCCGATGAAAAAAAAAACAAACTAAAAAAGTACTTTTTGGAAATTCCGTTTCTTGTGGGAATAAAAGGTGTATACAAGTGTACTTTTTATATTCCCTGGAATAATGGTCCCAGAAACTTTAAATTTTGGATATAGGATCCTTCGGTTAAAAACTTTTTGGAAAAATACTTTTTTAAAATTTCGTTACCAAGTGTACGTTTCGTACATTTTATATTTCCTGAACAAAAGGCTCTAGAAACTTTCAATTTGGAATGTAAAATCCTTCGGTGAAAAAAACCTTCTGGAAAACGCACATTTTGTAAATTCCTCTTCTAAGGGGGTTAAAAGTGGTAAATTAATTTACTCTTGGTACTTTCGATATTTCCGGAAATAATTATCCCAGACACTTGAATTTTAGGCTTTAGGATCCTTCGGTGAAAAAAATATTTTTGGAAATTCTGTTTTTTGGGGAGTAAAAAGCGTAAAATAAAGTAATTTGGTACTTTTTATATATCCTAATAAAATGGTCCCAGAAGCTTGAAATTTTGAATGTAGGATCCTTCGGTAAACAAATTTGGAAAATTACTTTTTGAAAATTCCGTTTCTTGGAGGAAGGGAGAGTTGGGTTAAATGAATTAAAAAATGTACTTTTGGTACTTATTAAATTTCCTCAAATAATGGTCACAGAAACTTGAAATTTGGAAAGTAGATCACTCGGCAAAAAAAAAACATTCTGAAAAAAGTGTTTTTTGAAAATTTAATTTCTAAACGGGGGAACGTTAAATGGGGTACACATGTGTACTTTGGTACTTTATATATTTCTTGAAAAAATTATCGTAGACACTTGAAGTATGGAATGTAGGATCCATTTTAAAAATTCCGTTTGTAAAAATGTACTTTAGGTACTTTTTATATATCCTGAAATAGTCACGGTGAGCCTCAGCGATATTCAGATTGAACTTTAGTGTCGACGAAAAGTGAAAGCGCAGTTCGATTTCTACAAGATTAAATGTCACAAAACTCTTAACAGCGAAATCGTAGCTGCTCGCATTCGCGAGATAACGCGAAATTAGTGTTTTTGTATTTTTTAAAATTTTGACATTGAAGTTTTTTTAAATATTTTCAAAAATGTGTATACAGTTTTAATTGTATTTATTTAAAGGTCAAAAAAAAAAAAACATCAAAACCATATCTTCTTTAGTTCGCGAGAAATCGCGAAATTTATTTTTTGTTGTTTTTGTTTTTTATATTTAGATAGGTTTCTTTAAAATTTCGCAAAAACATGGTATTCAGTTTTACTTGTGCTTGATCAAAGGTTACACAGCTGTTGACATCGAAAATGTAGGTGTTAAATTTCGCGAGATATCGCGTAATTATATATATTTTTTTTATTATTCATTTATATTTTAAAACCGGTTCTTTAGAAATAATAAAAAAAGTGGTTTGCAGTTTGATTTGAACATGTTGGAAGAAATTATAACTGCCCACAAAAAAATTATAGCTGCTCACTTTCGCGAGAAATAGCAAAAAGAGCTTTTTGGGGGTATTTCTTGTTTTGATTAAAAAAAGAAGTTTCTTTAACATTGTTGAAAAACACGAATTGCAGTTTGATTTGCTACTGAATAAAGGTGATACGGCTGTTAACATTTAAATTCTAGCTGCTCAATTCTTCGAGATATCGCTTAAAAACTCGCTTAAGTACTATTTATTCATTACTTTGTGTTATTTTTGGTCTGTAAAAACATTTCCTTCAATTAGCGACAAAAATGTGGTATGCAGTTTGAATTCGAGGTTATTTAAGTTGACAAAACTGCAAGCAGAAAAATTATAGATGATCAATTTCCCGAGAAATTGCAAAATTACTGTTCAAGCTTTTGTATTAAATAATTTATTTTTTCTTTAATGTCTAAAATAAAGGCAAAAAAAATCAAGAAACGACAAATATATTGTATCCACCCGACTAAAAAAGTTTAGATATATCAACATATTATTTAATATATTTATATATGGACATACACAGTACTTTACATAATTATATGTAAATGTATCTTGTATTAAGTTTTACACCCAAAATTTAATATGGTGCCATATAAAAGGATATCGAATCATGTGTTGCTCCACATACAATATATAAAGCTTTATTAAATTAGATATTGCATATAATATTTTATATGACTCCATGAATGACCTCATACGAGATTAGATAAATAAATATATGATATACAACTCCATGTCTGACCACATACAAGATGAGATATACATATATATATGGTGCCGAATCGGGTGAAAAAAGTTTTTTAAGTCCCGAGAAAATTTTTTAAAATTTCCAGACACAAATAATTTTTGCGTTTTGGAGTTGAGAATTTCATTAAAAATGATTTAAACAAAAAAAAAATTTTGCCAAATTTCGAAAAATTTTACAAGTCCTGAAAAAGTTTTGTAGAATTTTCTAAGTCCTGGAAAAAAAATAAAAATTGGTAAATTTTTTGCGTTTTGAAGTAAAAATTTATTAACAAAGTTTAAAGAAATTTTTTTTTAAATTTCGATTTTTTTTTTAATTTCTAAGTCCCAGACAGAACTTTTTTTGCAATTCCCAAAAAAACTTGGGATAAATTTGAAAATTATGAGATAAAAAAAAATATTTTATGCAAAATTCTACATATTTTATCTTATGATATAAAATTATATACAATTATATCAAATTAGATAAACCCAATATTCGGATCAAAAACGATCATATTTAATCTAATATAACAAATTTTGAGCTATTTTGATCCACCAATTTCATCATCTTATTTTATCCAAATACGTGTTGGGCCATATCAAATTATATATGGCTCAATTTCAAATTATATATGGACCTGTATATTTATTTTTAGTCGGGCAGTTTAAATTTTATGTGGTTAAAGTTGGTAAAACTGCTCAAATAAATATCTTGACTGCTAATTTACGCGAAAAATCAAATTTTTTCCAACTTTATATTTTTATTTTAATTTTGCGATTTCTCGCGAAATTGAGAAGATATGATTTCGATTTTAACTGTTTTGTGACCTGTAAATAAATACAATTTAAACTGTATACTTAGTTTTTGAAGATATTTAAAATACTTCATTGTCAAAATTTTAGAAAATACAAAAACACTAATTTCGCGATATCTCGCGAATGCGAGCAGCTACGATTTCGCTTTTAACAGTTTTGTAACATTTAATCAAGTAGAAATCGAACTGCGCTTACACTTTTCGTCGACACTAAAGTTGAACTTAAACATCGCTGAGGCTCACCGTGTAGTGTTTCTAGAAACTTGAAATTTTGAATGCATGATCATTCAGTGAAATAAACATTGTGGAAAAAGAAATTTTTGGAAATTCCGTTTCTAAGGGGATAAAAAAGTGTCCGTTTGACACTTTTTATAGTTCCTGAAATAAAGGTCCAAGAAATTAAAATTGTGGAATGTTGAATCCTTCCGTGAAAAAAACATTTTGCAAAAAGATCTTTTTGGAAATTTCGTATCTAAGGGTTATAAAAGTTGTAAAAAAATGTACTTTTGTTACTTTGTATATTTCTTGAAATAATGGTGACAGAATCTTGATATTTTGATTCTAGCTAGGATCATTCTTAAAAAAAAGTTTTTGGGAAATATAATTCTAAGGTGACAAAAATAAAACTATTGAACTATAACCCTAGAATATCAAAATTTGGCATAAGGGATCGTCTAGCACAATTTTTTTTCTTTCACATTTTTTTCTTTTCACTCAAACCTATTTTTACTCAATGTCTTGCGGCACATCATATTTATTAGTTTTGATTGAACACAAAAATAAAAAAAAAAATAAAATCTGGTTTTCGAAATATCGCTATTTGAAATTTGAAAAAATGGCTGTTTTCCCGCCATCTTTCCCTTGACAATGAAATAGAGCTTGAGACAAACTTTCATTTAAAATTAATTTGAGCCGCATCCGATATTTTTAACCCGTGGAGCCTTTCGATCAAAGTTTTGGTTTTTTAGAAAATTTGAGTGATAAAAACTTTAAAATTTTATCGAAGGACGTTATGGGTTAAAATGTTCTGATTTGTTTCAAATTAAGCTTAACTGAAATCTTGTATCAAGCTCTTAGAAACAGTCAGTGGAAAAAAATGTTAAGATTTAAAAAAACAAAAAATCTTGAACGTAGAAAAATACCGCCATCTTTAAAACTTTTTTGGACAAATTTCAAATGGCGATATCTCGAAAACTACTCCACCGATTTCAAAAATTATTTGACGTTCATATTCAGCATGCCAACATAGTTAAAACTAATGTTTTGTAAGACATTTTTATTTTATTTTTCAATTTTAAAAATCCACATTATTTGTAAAAATTTTCCAAAAGTCCAAAAATCCAAAAATTTTAGATCAGAATGATCCGATTTGGATTAAATTAAGTTTAAATGAAAGTCTATAAAAGAGTCTAGGGAAAGAAATGTTAATGTTGTTTTCAAAAATCGCCATTTTTTTTGCAAATTTCAAATAGGTGATATTTTTTTTTAAATTTAAATTAAATTTTGGATACCCAAATTTGTACCACATAATTTTAAGGCATAGGAGAGTAAAAACTAGCTTAAACGTTCAAAATCGGAAGAAAAACTTGTTTGCCATACAAAAAAAGCATGTCTCGAGTGTATACATATTTACACACAAAGAAAAAGCTTCATTAATAAAATGAAACTCATCATAAAAGTTCGTCCAATGAAACTGTTTCATTATATATATGAAATGTTTCATAAATATTGATAGGTTAGGTTATGAAGGATGACGCTGCCGGAAACCAGCGTCCATAGAGGCCACATGATGGCCCATTATGATTCCTTTAATTCTTTTTCCTCTTCTCTGTTTAGATAAATATAGATAGTATTTATGAAACATTTCATTATATTTATAAAAATTTTCATAATATTTCTGAAAACTTCATTAAAAAGTTTCATTATACGAATTTTTATGACAAATTGTTTTACAGATCTTTGACTGTAGTCCAACTTATTATCTATTTTTTGTCTTCCAGCTTGCTATGGACGATTTAGCTGGTGCTGAAGATCAATTGCGAGCACGCGAAGAAGCATTACAGGCAGTTAAAAACCTTTACGACAAAGCTGTGGGTGAAAAACAACGTCTTACAGATGCAGCCAATGCCTGTCTACGTAAAATGACAGCGGCCACAGCACTCATCAATGGTCTTTCAGATGAGAAAGTACGTTGGACAAATCAAAGTAAAGAATTTAAAATACAATTGGGTAAACTAGTTGGAGATGTATTGCTAGCAACTGGTTTTCTATCCTACTGTGGTCCCTACAATCAAGAGTTTCGAGCAAATTTAATAAAAACTTGGATGAGTATTTTGAAACAAAAAACTATACCCTTTACCACGGGTTTAAACATCATCAATATGTTGGTGGATTCTTCGATGGTATCAGAGTGGACATTACAAGGTTTACCCAATGATGAATTATCAGTACAGAATGCTTTAATAGCTACCAAATCCAGTAGTTATCCCTTGCTAATAGATCCTCAGACACAGGGAAAAATATGGATTAAATCGAAGGAAGAACAAAATGAATTACAAATAACTTCTTTGAATCATAAATATTTCAGAACTCATCTAGAAGATGCTTTATCCTTAGGAAGACCTTTATTAATTGAAGATGTGGGAACAGAATTAGACCCGGTTATAGATAATGTTTTGGAGAAAAATTTCATAAAATCTGGTAGTATTGAAAAAGTATTGGTGGGTGATAAAGAATGTGATGTTATGCCTGGTTTTATGTTGTACATAACCACAAAATTACCAAATCCCCCATTTAGTCCCGAAGTTAGTGCTAAAACTTCAATTATAGATTTTACCGTAACCATGAGAGGTTTAGAAGATCAACTACTGGGTAGAGTTATATTAATGGAAAAATCAGATTTAGAAGCTGAGAGAGTGGCTCTATTTGAAACTGTTATGCAAAATCAACGAAATATGAAAGAGCTGGAAGCCAATCTACTCTATCGTCTAAGTTCTTCCCAAGGATCACTAGTAGATGATGAGGCACTCATAGAAGTTTTGAGAGTAACAAAAACTACAGCCGAAGAGGTAAATGAAAAACTTAAAATTGCCGAAGTAACTGAACGTAAGATTATGAAGGCCAGAGAAGAATTCCGTGCTGTGGCTGCTCGTGGTTCTATCCTCTATTTCCTTATAGTGGAAATGAGTAACGTTAATCCCATGTATCAAAATGCTCTAAAACAATTCTTGGTTATATTTAATAACTCCATTACAAAATCTACAAAATCTAATGTTACCGAAGAACGCATACAAATTATCTTGCGTTATTTAACCTATGAAGTGTATAAATTTACCAATCGCAGTCTATATGAACGTCATAAACAACTATTCACTTTGATGTTGGCAATTAAAATTGACTATCATAATGGCAACATAAGTCATGAGGAATTTATGGCATTTATCAAGGGTGGTGCCTCATTGGATTTGAATGCTGTACAACCAAAACCGTTCCGTTGGATTTTAGATATAACATGGTTGAATTTAGTGGAAATAAGTAAATTGGATACGTTTGTTACGGTTTTGGAATTGGTAAGTTTTTTTTTTGAAACGATTGTTTGAGGGAAGGACTCTACCCAATTAAAAACATTCAAATAGATTAAAAATTTCTGAATTATGCCCAAAAATTTCAACAAACAGATATAATTTTGAAAAGATTTTGATTTTTCATACATTTGGTGAAAGATGGGGATCCTCGATCGATTTAATGGGAAATGGGTAAAATCTGACCAGGGGAAAAAAGTTCCCCCTTGAAAAACTTAACTTTCCTTAATTTTTTTACGTTTTAACTTTCCTCCATTTTTTTATGTTTGTACCCAATACTATACCAAAAAAAAAAAAAACGCCCCTGAAAACTTTATTTTTTTTTTTTTTTAATTTTTTAACTTTTGGAGGGTATAAAAGATTCGCCACAGCCGAATTTAACACTCTCACTTGTTTTCCTGTTAAGTTGGTCATTGAAGTTTATAAATATTTCTAAAAATTAGAAATTTAAAACAAAAATTCAAACCAAACGGACATTTTCCAGACTTGAAAAGTCCTACTAAGGGTTACCCAGCAAAACTTTGGTAATGGGTAGTGATTATATAACACATTACCAGGTAATGTATATACCTTATTTGTAGCATTATTTTAGGATGTCTTACCAAACATTTGTTCCACAACGTATTATTTTAAAGTAAAAAATAATGCATTACTAATAATTTGCTACGTAATGCATGATTATTGGAAAAATGTATTTCATATTTATTATTTCTAAACATTATATCATGGATGATTTATATTTGGTTACATTATGTATTATTTGAAAGTTTGAAATAATGCATTATTTATAATTAAATGCATAATGCATTACAATAACATAAAAAATAATTATTTTATAAAAAATGCATAAGTTTAAACTAGAGATGGGCTCCGACAAGAAATTTCTAACGACACACACTCACTAGCATATTATATCTACTTACACTCACTTACAATCACGTGTGTAAATTTAATACAAAATCCTTTTTCACTACTCGTAACACCTTATATATTACGTTCTGGTATGCAATATTATATACCTTACTCGTAACCTATAAAATATCATCTATTTTACACCTTACTGGTATTCTTTGTTATAAATTTATGACTTATTTTATACCTTACTGGTATTCTATGTGATAATGTGGATGCATTACTTTGAGTCTCATCGCCTGTTAAAATCATCAATGCTGCAATGTATAAAATAAGGGATCATATACCTTATTTTATACCTTATTTGGTAATCTAAGTTTTGCTGGGTAACAATGAGAAAAATACAATTATGTAAAAAGTTGAGATTGATTAAGTTTCTGCCAAATGATACACCACGATTGATGGTGGGTATACGGGTTATTCAACATAAAAGTAATTCCGATATTCTATTTGTTCAAAAGTTTCATTTTTATACCCTCCAACCACAGTATGGGGGTATACTCACTTTGTCATTCCGTGTGTAACACATCGAAATATCGGTCGGGGACCCCATAAAGTATATATAATATTGATCCATGATAGAATCTAAGACATTCTAGCGATGTCCGTCCGTCCGTCCGTCCGTCCCTCCGTCTGTAGAAATAACGATGCAGTCCAAACCAAAAGAGCTAGAGCCCTGAAATTGGGCAAGAATATCTCCTATTTTACTGGTAAGGTTAAGTTCGAAGATGGGCAATATCGGACCAGGGGGGAAAAAGTTTCCCCTAGAAGAACTAAAACGACCCCTAAAAAATACGATATTTTTACGAGTTTTTTTTAATTTTTGCTCAACAAATAAAACATTTGTATGCCATATTATGTTCATAGACCTGCGCTTGAATCAAGGGGGCTAGAAAATTCGATTTTTTTCAGGCCGCCCCCCTTTAGGGGCGTGGTTATAGAAATTAATTAAAAATAACGATAAAAATGTATTATTTAAGCGTCAATATCATAAACAAATAATTTGTAAACATATGTATATAGCAGGGGTACAGGTGTCCCCCACCAACATCGCTGACCCCCCATCCGCCCCCACCAAAAAAACAGACGCCCCTGCAATTTTTTTTTTTTAATTTTATACGTGTTGGAGGGTATAAAAGATTCGGCACAGCCGAATTTAACACTCTTACTTGTTATGGCTAATTTTAATCAGACACACATAAAATGTGTGGCAATCGAAGCAGTGCTGATGATGGAAGGGTGGCATCTTCCGAAAGCTGTCGACTAGAGATGGGCGCTGCTCACGTGATTTGCGTGATTCACGTGAATCACGCATGAATCACGTGATTCGTGAGTAAATTTTTTTCTACTCACGTGAGCGTGCGTGAGCGTGAGTACCAAAAAAAAGTTCGTGCGTGATTGTGCGTGAGTAAAATTCTTGCGTGAATTTTTCGTGATTTTAATTGTTTCCCAGATTTTTTTGTTCGGTTAAATTTTCTTGATTTTTTCATGGTCTTTTAAAAAAAATATAAATTTAATAAGTTTTGTAAATGGCTCACTGAGGAATTTGCACCGTGCTTCCATCAGGAAATGTCTTCAAATTCTGACATATATTAGGTATTTCTTGTGGACATGTTCTAACATTGTCATCAATGAATGTTTGTTTTAAGATTGTGTTTTTCCAAAATAAAAAGACTCAGATTCTAAGACACTTTTCGTATTGAAAAACTCTCAGATTCAGAGACGTTTTTCGTATAAAAATATTCTCAGATTCTGAGACATTTTTCGTACAGGAAATTTTTTTTTTCACGAATATCATGGTTTTAATAAGTTAAGAAAAATTACCTCACTGCCCAAAATATTTTTTTTTAGTTTCTTTTTCTTAAAACAGGCAATCACATGAATTTAATTTGTACCAAAAGAATGTTTTTTTTTCGTGCGACTTTTTACTTTCCAGCGGAGTAAAAGCCCAGCGTCATACTTTAAGACGGCCCAGAATATGGGAACTTTTTAATTTCTGAGAAAAACATCGCAAAGTCGAAAAGTTATTTCTTAATATGATAAAGATAATTTATAAAGAAATGGATGGAAGTAAAAACTAATGGAAATACGAAGATTTTTTGCATTTTCGTATGACCTATATCAGACATTTCCACAAAGACGACTTAGGGGAAATGTCAACACACCTGCCGATTATGATTGAGGAAATTTTACATTTTTTTATGAAACTGTCCTCAACTCGGTAATTGGAGATGTCATGGGGATGTCAGGTGTGACTCTGACATGTCAGCAAGTCGTCACCACGGATGGCTCAAGGACTTTCCCAACTGGGTAATGCATAAAAAATATGACAAAAATTTTTTTTGCATATTTTAATTCGTGAGTATTTCGTGATCGTGATTACGTCGTGAGCGTGACTAAATTTTTTTTCTACTCACGTGAGCGTGCGTGAGCGTGAGCAGAAAAAAAATGTTCGTGCGTGATCGTGCGTGATTACAATTTTTTTTTCGTGAGCGTGCGTGATCGTGATTGAAAAGTCACTCACGATCCCATCTCTACTGTCGACATCTCCACTTACAATTAGCCTGTGTTGTCACTTGTTGCTTTTTCAGATTTTCTCATTGTTCAACAATTATTATTTCTCATAAATAACACCGCTCAACATTTATTTTCCGGTTTGAATTCTGGTGTACAATTTTAGTAGACTTTGATCACCTGATTCCAAATCTGTTCTTCAAATTTTTCCATCACGTCCAGATTTTTAGTTATTCACGGTTGAAAATGCGAAAAATTACGATTTTTGCATTATTTGAAAGCCTGCACAGCAGCCATTCAGTGGAATACAAATCTGGTATAAAGCGCAAAAGTATAATTTGTTTATGGTCTCCAACATAGAAAACAATTTTTTTCTTATTATTGCGTTTGGTTGGGTTACACTTGCATTTTAAAATGATTCTATTAAAATTACCATTTTTGAAAAAAATGTAAGGTAGACCTTGGTTTTTTTTTGATATTTTTTAAAGAAAAACTAAAAAGTAAATATTTTACAAATTTAAGATTTCTGTGTTATTTTTCGTATACACCGGTAGATATCTTTAATGGGTTTAAAAATCTATAAGAAAGAATGAACTTTTGCCTAAATTTTGAGCTCATCACAGTAAAGATTGATCATCTGGTTTTTGTTTTAGAGCCTTTTAAAAATGGTGCATTTTCTAATTTTTTTCATAAGTAGTGTTTTTTAAAAATACATGTTTGGCCAATAATAGTGCAACAACTTCAAATTTTTTTGATCATATATTTGAGATCATAGTTCAATTCTACTCTTAAGCTTTATACCAGATTTTTATTCCACCAAGTGGCTGCTGTGCAGGCTATCAAAAAAGGCAAAAATCGCATTTTTTTGCAGTTTCAACCGCGAATAATTAAAATTCTAGACGTGATGGAAAAATTTGGAGCACAGATTTGGAATCAGCGAGTCAAAATCTTTTAAAATTTTATATGAAACTTCAAACCGGAGCCAAAAACCTTCGATTTGTTGAGCAGTGTAATTAATATGGACTCAAACCGAACTAAATAAAAATTCACTTTGTAAAAACATAATTTTTTGTTCTGTTGCTCTAACAATTTACTATTTTTCAACTTAATATTAGAATTTTAACATAAAATTTTTATAAAAGCATACAAAATATTTACACATAATCATAACCTTGGAATATGCAACATATTTCATTCACCCACATCAGCTTTTGTTGAGGTTAAACTATTATATTATATGATTATTGAATGTTTCAATTCGTGGTTGATTGATATATTTGGCGAAAACTATATTATGAAATCAAAACAGTTTTGTCAGTTAGTTTGCAATTTTTTGGTCTTTAAAGGGAATTTAATTGATATTAGGGGTATACATTTTAATAAAAATCTTAAGAATAATAAGTAAAAAGTGTTTAACCACACAGATTCGGAAGAAAATGTTTAAGCATTATTAACGCGTGCCTTCTCTAATGGCTTAACTTCTACGCCCACACTTGTTTAATATACCGAAATACGGAAAAAGTCAATTTTGTTTAATATTAATTATTTTTATTTAAAAAAAAAAAAAAAAATTGTTTTTATCAAAAACTTTTTTCCACCAAAAAAATTTTTTTATCAAAAAGTTTTTTTCAGCAAAAACTTTTTTTAATTTTTTTTTATCAAAAAATAATTTTTCTCAATTTTTTTTTTTCATTGAAAATTTTTTTTTCATGAAAAATATTTTTTTTTATCAATATTTTTTCTTATCAACATTTTTTTCATCAATTTTTTTTTCTTTCCCGATTTTTTTTTTGCAAAATTTGATTTTTCATCAAAATTTTCTTTTTATCAAAATTTTAGTTTTCATCAAAATGTTTATTTTTACAAAAACCTTTTTTCAACAAATTTTTTTAGCATTAAAAATTTTTTTATCACATTTGTTTTTTCATCAATATTTTTTTTTTCATCAATATTTTTTTTCTCAATTTTTTTCACCAAAATTACTTAAATGCGTCTGTGCGGAAAAAAATTAAATTTTTAGGTCTTCTGTGTCCAAGATGATGTTTTTCAGAGGTTGGTTTTGTTCTACACTGGGAAACTTTTTCCTCCTGTTCTGATTTGACCAGTCTATAAATACAAGACATATTCGTGGCAAATTTTGGTTTTCTATCTTTTTTAATTCCCACGAACGAACATCGCTAGAATGCATTCGATTCGATTTTGCTCATTTGCCAAATTTACAGCTCTATCAGTTTAAATTGCATCTTACTTTCCACATACATATGGATCTGATTTTGCTCATTTACCAAATTTACATCTCTATTGGTTGGGACTGCATCTTGCTTTCCAGAGATAGACTGATAAAACGGAGAGTGTCGTCGACCGATATTTCAATTCATTTTGCATGAAATGCACAAAATTAGCGGGATTTTTTCCAACCAAGGAAATTAAATTTTTTTCGGACCGCCACCTTTTATGCGCGTGAATAAGTAATGCACACATATGACAATAAATGAATTTGTACCGAGAGAAAGTGTCCCCCGTATAAAAAATTTAACTTTAGTTTAACAGGTCATAAGTTCACCATAAACGTTTAATTTTTTATTATTAAGTTATAAAATGAGCTGCACCCTTAATGCACAATTTACATACAAATTTTTACATAAACCAAATTCAATTTTTGTTACGTAAAAAGATGAAATGGAAATTTGTGGGTTTGTGATAAATTCATATAAAATTTTCAGTTAAATATGCAACAAAAAGAAAATGAACAACATTTATTTGCGATTTAATTTATTTAAATTACTTTAAACAACAATTTAGTTTATTTCATTAAAGTAAACAGCAACAAGAATCTTGAGAGAGCAACCGAAGAATAATTCTAAAACATTTTTGAAATCGGTTTTCTATATAAGCAATAGGGCAGAATGTGGGAAAATTAATGAAAAAAATGTTCTAGGGCGTCTTCAGTCGGCGGCAACCAGCACACTATGGCCGAAAAACCTCAAATCGCGGCAAAAACTATTTCCCGACAAGCTAGCCTCACCAAATTTGGTATGCAGGGTTCTACTGTCGAAATATTTGATTTGAGAAAAAATGGGCGGTCCACGCCCCCTTTTTCTAGTGGCCCGCCCATAAGGGGGATTTTCGAAAAAAAAAAAATGCTCACAAAACTGTATTTAATTAAAATCTTCCTTAATAATTTGAAGTGTCTGACCGAATATTCGGTAGGCAAAAAAGTACTATTCGGCCATTATTCGGCTTCGGCCACATTTTTGGACGAATATGGCCGAATACCGAATAATTGTAAAAAAATTGTAGTCAATTGTTGAAAAACATATTCAAGTAGAACAAGTAAGAGTGTTAATTTCGGCTGTGCCGAATCTTTTATACCCTCCAACATGCAAAAAAAAAAAATTGCAGGGACGTTTTTTTTTTTGGGGGGGGGGGGGTTTCGAAAGTGGTAATTGGGGGGGCAAATTTCCTCTCGAATATGTGTTTAAAAATTCATTCTAATGCTTTATGCACTAAAGAAATACAAGTTTATCATTATTTAAAAAAAAATATTCCACGCCCATAAAAGGGGGGGGGGGGGGCGGACCGAAAAAACGACATTATCTAATTCTCTGGGTCCAAATGCAGGACTTTGATTTTCCTGTAGCATAAAAATGTTGCATTTGTTAAACAAAAACACAAAAAATCATGTAAAAAAGTGGTATTTTTCAAGGGTTGGTTTAGTTCTCTAAGGGGGAACTTTTTCCCCCTTAGTCCGATTTTGCCCATTTCCGAACTTAACCTGCGTAGGAATATAAGACATATTCGTGCCAAACTTCGGAAGTCTAGCTCTTTTATTTTGGACTGTATCGTGTCCTCTACAGACGGACAGACGGACGGACGGACGGACGGACGGTCATCGCTAGAATGTCTTAGAATCGATCACTGATCAATAAAATATATACTTTACAGGGTCATAGACCGATATTTCAATGCGTTACACACGGAATGACAAAGTGAGTATACCCCCATACTGTGGTTGGAGGGTATAAAAACACTTTTTTAGTGACAGTAATTTATTAGAAATATTATTTTTTTCAGGAAATTACGATTTTTAATAATATAAAAAAAAAATTTTTTTGAGTGTACAATTTTTTTGAGTGTATAATTTTTTTTGAGTGTAATTTTGTTTTGTTTGAGAATAAAAAGTTTTTTGAATAAAAGAAACACTATAAAATATTTTTGTAGCTTTCCACTAAGCTTTAAAGCGTTTTCAATGTGTTTTTCAATACGTGAATTTGCGGAAAAAAAAACATCCAAAATTCACGTTTTTGCTAATAACTCATTCTTTCGCACTCGTTCGCATACCATATTAACATACAATAAAATCTGAGCTTTCTACGAAGATTTACATGTATAAAAATGTTTTAACAATTGTTAACATTTTAAGTTATACTCCACGAAAGACGATACAACTATTCACAATTTCATAAAAAATTACCCCTAAAAAAACTCCAAAATAACTACGAAATAATTTTTTTTTTCCAAATATGTTAAGATATTATTCACAACATTTTTTTTAACCAAAATGTATTCAAAAAAAAAATATATAGATTTATTAAAATTTGGTTGCTTTACAACTTGCAACACGTGTTATAAAAACTGTATACATTAGCAGCTGTTTACACATCGACAGTGTTGCCAACTATCATAACTTTTTTTTAATTTTTTCTTACCAATATATTGGGAATTGAACACATTAAACAAATTTATAAAAATCTATACTTGAAAAATTGAATTTTTGCCGCCAAAATTGAAAATTCGGCCAAAGTGCAGCGGTCAAAGTTAAAAAAAAAAAAATTTCGATCAAAATTTTTGAGCCGATCAAATTTTTGAGCCGAATCCGGCTAAAAAATTAGGAATTTTTGAGTTATTTATGAGAAAAATATTTTAAAATTTCAAAATAGCGATTTTGGTTTACAGAGGCTGATTTTTAAACATAAAAATTATTTTTATCCAAATCTTAAAAATATTAAAAAAATATAAAAACGCGATTTTGATCAAAGAGGCTAATCAGCGATTTTGGTTCACAGAAGCTGAGCAGCATTTTTTACGAAAATCATGTTTTCGAAAATATGTGCCTATAATATGCGTCTAAAAATCCAAAATATGCACTAAAAACGTTAAAAATATGTATTTAAAAATGATTGTTTTTATTAAAAAATATGTTAGTCAACATAAATTAGGCTTTGTAAAATACCTTAAGGCCCTCAACAATTCTTAACCACGGTTTTTTTGAGTGGAAACAATTTTTTATTAGTAAAATATTTTTTTCATAGACACATTTTGTCATAAAAATATCTTTAATTGAACAAATTTACTTTGGAAGTTTTTTCTTTGAGTCACGAAATATTTCTGGAGTAAAAAATTTTATAAAAAAAAATTATAAAAATTCAATATTTTTCTAGAACAAGTAATTTTTATTTTTATTTTTTTCTAAAAAAATATTTTTTTAATATTTTTCCTATTTTCTGAATTTTACGATTTTCAAGTCAGAAAATGAATTCAAAAGCAAAAAACCCCACCCTCAAAACGAAATAAAAAAATTTAATTTTCCTGTAGAAAACTCTTTAATTTAAAAACCTTTCTTTTCTTTACGATTAGTAAAATGTCTCAAAACAGAATCATTTTAAATCGGAAACATTTCTCAGAATTTCAAAATTATACTTTCAGAATCAATTTTCTACAAGAAATACCCAAGAATATGATTTCTGTAAATAAATTTATTTTTCTATAAGAAATAGGGGATAGGTTTTGTATTTTTCTAAGGAAGTTTTGAAAAAATATTGTTGAAGATTAAAAAAGGTCCAATTTATGTGAAAATATGCAAAATATGCATTTATACCAAAATATGCAAAAATATTCAACTACAAATCGATGCCATTTTACTGCAAATTTATTGATTCGGATAGATATTTAATTTATGTTATGTTTACAATGTTGAGTAAAAACATGCATTTTTCATGAAAGTACTTGCCCTATTGATTATAAGGGGTGGTCCAATAACAAGTATCTTTTTAAAAATGCAATAAAATGATCAATACTCAACTTTTTTTGGAATGTTATGGCTTTATTTTAAAGAGCAAACATTCCCATTTTTTATGGCAAACGACTTCATTGATGCGTCCTCGGCTTGCTACGCTGTATTGCGTTGTAGCGCAGTACTGCGCTGCCAAACTGCACGTTTTTCGAAATAAAGTTTTTAACCGAAATAAGGCACTCAAATGAGGTTATGTTAACAAACAAATTGCTACATCTTGGGATCGTAAAACTCGCACGGTATTGTTAAGAATCCAATTTAGCTATAGGTAGCAACAGATTTGAGTATCAGCATCATTACACATTATTTTTAAAAATACAGCTGAAAACCCCATTTTCGTCAAAGATGAGCGCTACAGAGCCATGATTACCGACTTTTTATTGGCCGTAATAGAATATATCAACTTGGATAACATTTATTTTTAGAAGGAAATCGCAATATGTCCCACAGTGCAACAAACAATCGATATTTTGCGCACTTAGTTCGTAAATCGTGTTTTTAGCCATATTCGCGGTGACAATTGATCACTTCAGAGCTGCCGATTAAAACCTTTAGAAATTTTTTTGAGGGGTCTCGTTAAAGATTCCTTCAACATGGGAAATCCAGAAATATTCTAGGCCCTTTCGACGAATATCGTTCAAGCCATTCGTGAGATAGAACCAGAAACATTAGAAAAATGGGTGCCGAGGATGAGCTACTGTGGAGCTAACCCAGGCAGCCGCATGAATGAAGTCGTTTGCCATAAATAATGGGAATATTTGCTCTTTCAAATAAAGCCATAATGTTCTAAAACTATTGAGTATTGTTCATTTCATTGCATGTTTTAAAAAGATACTTGTTATTGTACCACCCTGTATAAGCTACCGACTAACAAAAAATTTTTTTTTTTCATAAATTTTTTTTTTCATAATTTTTTTTTCATCAAATTTTTTTTTGTTATATATTTTTTATTTTTTCATAATTTTTTTTTTCATAAATTTTTTTTCATAAAATTTTTTTTTTATCAAATTTTTTTTTATCAAAAATTTTTTTTTTGTTTTATTAACATTTTTTTTAATCAAACAATTCTATTTTTTCATTAAATAAATTTAATTTATTATTTTATTCGACCTTTATATTTTTAAATTAAGAAAATAAAATATTTGAGCTCGAGGCCTTTTTTAATGTTTTTGTTAAATAATATTTCATTTATTATTTGCCAATATTTCGTTCCTCGTTGAAGAACATCATCTGGGCTTTAAATTAGAAAATTCACGCACAAAAAAAAAAACAAAACAATTCTAATTGTGTTTTATCACCATCGTCTAATTATCACCATCGTGTTATTATCAACTGAGAGTTGATAATTAGGCGATGGTGCTAAAACACAATTAGAATTATTTTGTGCGTGAATTTTGTAATTTAAAGCCCAGATGATGTTCTTCAACGAGGAACGATATATTTACAAATGATAAATGAAAAATTGTTAAACAAAAACATTGAAAATGCCTCGAGCTCAAATATTTTATTTTCTTAATTTTTCATAAAATATTTTTTTGTTCATGAAAAATTTTTTTATCTTTTTTTCCATTTTTATTTACCAAAACAACTTTTTCATCAAGTCTAAACTTTTGACATAAAAATGTTCCATTTGTTTTCTTCGGTACCGAACCATTTATACTCTCTTAAATTGAAAAACACTTTTTTGCACTTGAGTAATACACTCATTTACCAAATTTACAGCTCTTTGGATTTGGACTGCATCGTGCTTTCCACAGACAGATGGACGGATGTGTTTAGCTAGATTGTCTTAGAAATGGATCAATAATATATAAACTTAACAGGGTCCTCCACCGATATTTCAATTCGTTTTGCATGGAATAGCAAATGTATATGCGCAAATTCATGGGAAATTTAACTGACGGATCACCGATTTTGTTAATATTTGGATATTTGATAGAGCTTCGTAAATGATAAAAAACCAAAAAAAAAAAATTTTTTTTGGATCAATACTTTTGATATGGGGGTTTAAAAAAGCGCTTTTTTGACAATATTGGCTTTTTTACAGTTTTAAGCATTTTAGTGCTCGGAAACCGTAAGTCGTACCAAAAAAAAACTGATAAAAAACAATATTGTTTATAAATTTATGAAGATTTATAATTTATAAAAAAAAAAAAATTTTAAAATTTTAACAAAAAATTTTGAAAACCAAATTTGAATGCCCTTTTTTGCTGGGAAGGACACCATGGATTTCCAAAACCAAAATTTTGAATTAAAGTTTAGAATGTCCTTTTAACGCTGTTAAAATTTCAGAAACTACCAACAATTTTTTTTTAATTGTTGGTAGTTTTTAATGAGATATCATTAGTTTTTACCTATACAAGTAGGTTATTTTTTTAAGAAAAAAAATTAAAAAATTATTTATAGAAACATAAAAACATGTTTGTATCAAGTGACTTTGGCACGATGGGTAGAGTGTCTGTCCCGAATGTAGTTGATTGCGGGATCGATTCCCCAAAATTTTATTAAAAATTTTTAAAAAAATATTTCAATAGAATGTTTTGTTTTCGTAGGTTATGTTTTTGGAATTTGTTGTAAAATTAACAGAACTATCATTAATTTTTAATATTTTCGTAGGTTATTTTTTTCGAATTTGTTGGTAAAAATGAAAGTAAAAAACGTAATTTTTTAATGTTTAATGTTATTTATTTTAGAAAATTTTGTCAACGGTAAAAAATAAATGTTGATGTTTGTTAAAACAAATGAATAATTACTGGGATGGTTTTTAATTGTTTATTCACTGGTTTTAAATGTGTTTTTCATTTGTTTTTGCATACAAAATATTTTGAGTGTGATTACCGATTTTGATAATTTTGAAGTTTTTTTTAGTGATTTGAAAGAACTTGATAAATTACTAAAAGCTATTTTTGAAAGCTTTACTTTAAAGATTAGAAGCGTTTAAAAAGCGCTATTATGGCAATATTGATTACAGTTTTACTGTTTAATGCTGACATCTTTAATATATTTTATATTATTTCCAGATTGAGTTAAATGAACGTGAATGGCGTGTTTGGTATGAATCTGAAAAGCCGGAAAATGAAGAAATTCCCTGCGGCTATCAAACATCTTTAGATGGTTTTCGTAAACTATTGTTAATACGATCGTGGTGTCCAGATCGTACAATATCACAAGCTAAAAAATATATAGAAGGTAAGTTTAACACACTAAATTTAAAAAAATTATTTAATATTTTTCAAAAATCTTCTCTTACTCTCTATAGAGTCCCTAGGACCAGAATATAGTGAAATGCAAATTTTAGATTTAGAACTCACCTGGTCGGAATCCGAACCTAGAACACCATTTGTTTGTTTACTCTCTATAGGATCAGATCCATCAACACAAATTGCAGCTTTAGCAAAACAAAAATCAATACGTAAGATTTTATTTAAGGGCTCGTTACTCAAGTGGTAACGCAACAAAAGTAGAAGTATCAAATCTGCTGTTTCCTTTTTGTTATATGGCAAACCATCTAAACAATAACACAGTGAAACAACCAAAACTGGAATGTGATGTAACCAAAAGCAAATGAAAGTTGAAATTTTCCATAACAAAACCCTCAAGGCTATTTTTTAGTTGAATGCTAGATTTTTTTACTCGCATTTGAAAATGGTGAAATATTAATATAATTACAATTACTTGAAAACTGTACAAGAGGCGAATACTTAATTTTTTAATTTTCTTTAAATAACAATCATACGCAACGGTGAATAGTGGTTTATTTTAAATAATTCGTAAGTAGTGGACCGAAATCCATACCGGATATAGCTAACATAATTTCGAGCTCAAGTTTGGACGCTGGACCCCACATGTCCAATAAGGGCACAAGTAGATACACACAAATTTTAAATCCTTTAAAATTACCATCTTCAAATGAGTGTAAAAAAATGTAGCACTAAAGAAAACCTTGAATGTTTTGTTATGGAAAATGCTAACTGTCATTTGCTTTTTGTTTCATCCTTTTCCGATTCAGAAAGTTCAATTTTGTGTCACTGTGTAACCGAACGGTCTAACATCTTACGTTCAAATCTAAAACATTGTTATTGTCAAGTTAGATTTTAACTTGTTACTTGCTTACTTTACCAATTGAGTAACCAAACTGTTAGCAATCACTACTGACTCAATGATCCCTAAAGTAGAGTTTATGTGCTTACGGTATATTAAATGTTTTTTATCCTTATTTTTGCAGCTTTAAAATCTGTCTCAATGGGTCAGGGACAAGAGTTTCATGCACGTAAAATGATTATGGATTCTATGGCTGGTGGCGGTTGGGTTTTATTACAAAATGTCCACTTGTCTTTGCCATTTTGCACCGAAGTAATTGATATGCTTGTGGAAACAGAACATATTGATGATACATTCCGTATGTGGGTAACAACAGAACCACATTCAGAGTTTCCCATTGGTTTACTGCAAATGGCAATTAAATTTACTAATGAACCACCGCAGGGTATACGTGCTAGTTTAAAGAGAAGCTATCAGGTATGTAAGCAAATGGATATAAATGAATTTGAAAATCATTGGCGTAGGTGCATTGGAAAAAAGAAATTTTTTAAAAGGAAGAATGTTAAAGAAATAATTCGAAAGATTTTCTGAATCTGATAATTATACCCTACACCACACTGTGGTACAGAGTATAATGAGTTTATGCTGATGTTTGTAACTAACCGAAATATTGGTCCTAGACCCACATTTGTGTATACCGATCGACTTAGAATCACTTTTTGAGTCAATTTAGCGATGTCCGTCCGTCTGTCTGTCTGTCTGTCTGTCTGTCCATATAAACGATGTAAACACGATACAGGTCGCAATTTTTAATCAATTGACTTGAAATTAAAAACGTAAGCTTCTCTTGGCCCAAGGACGAAGCCTATTGAAATTGGTCCATATTTAGACCTAGTCCCCATACAAAGGTCCTCTTTAGTTTTGGCTCAAATGACTATAATAACCGTATTATAATGGGTATCTTTTTTTTAAAAGAATCGAACCAGTTGTTCATGTAGCCCCCATACAAACCACCTTCCCGATTTTCACATAAATCTCTCAAATTTCACAAAAATCGAAAATATTTTATTAAAGTGTTGTTTGTGTATGTTTAACGCGTACTTTAATAACCTTATCAAATCCGATTATGATCGGACCATATTTGGACCTAGGTCCCATGTGAAAACTTCGTCCGATATTCAGTTAAAGCGGTTTATTGGCAACAAATCGAAGCCTATTTCACTCAAGTTTGATGTGCGAGTCTTTTTTACATTTATTAAAGATTTGACAAAATATAGATCTAATCGGTCCATGTTTGAACTTGGGACCCATTTTCTGGGAAACTCTGGTGTAGGGTATTATATGGTCGGTCTTGACCAACTACACTTTTCTTACTTGTTTTTCTTTGCAGAATCTGAAGAGTCCAATACTTAAAATATTATGTTTCTATAACTATTATCTCAGAACATACAAAAAAATACCAAAGTACACTATTTCCAACCTTTTGCGCTATTACAATCTGAATTTCCAAAAAAAGTACAAAGAAACAAAAAAGTACCAATGTAAAATATTTTACCACTTTTGTCCCCCTTAAAGTAGAAGTTTCAAAAATGTACATTTTTCAGAATATTTTTTCCACTAGAGGATCCTAAATTCCAAATTTTTGAGTTTCTAGGATCATTATCTCAGGAAAAATAAAAGTACCAAAAGCAGTCTTCTTACCCCTATAGCGGGTGACTGACTGAAATTTTAGATTTCAATTCTAAGGGAACAAAAAGGCGTACTTTTGTACTTTTTTCTTTTTCCTAAAATAATAGTCATAGAAACTTGAAGTTCGAAACATAGATCCCTTCAGAAAAAAAAACAATCTTAACAACGAGCTTTTTCTAAATACTGATTCTATGTTGACAAACTACCAGTTTACAGAATTTTGTTGTTGTTACAATAACAACACATGCAAAATTTTCGTTCGTGTGTATCGTTCGCCTTCTGTAAACTGGCACAAAAATTAGAAAAAAGTGAACTTTGGTATTTTATCTAACTTTTAAAATAATGAAAAAAAAAGTTGTAAAAAAGTTCCTTTTGGAAATTCCGATTTTAATGGAATGAAAAAAGTACTTAATTACTTTTGCAATCTCCTGAAATAATGGTTCTATAAACTAGGAATTTGTAACGTTAAATCTGCGAGAGTGGAAAATCTTGCAATGAAAGTACTTTTTTGATGATTTGATTCTAAGAGGGTTTAAGGGGTTGAAAGTTCTGCTTTGGTAATTTCTATATATCCTGAAATAAGGGTCCTATAAACTTTTTAGCATGTTCCAACTCCAGGAGGGTAAAAAACGGTAAAAAGTGTACTTTAGTACTTTTTAAATTTGCTGAAATAACAGCCATAGAAACTTGAATTTCAGATTAGAATATCCTCCTGCAACCCGAGTACTTTTTGTAAATTCCGATTTTTAAGTGACAATAATGGTAAAAAAAGTTCAGTTTGGTACTTTTTTGGTTTCCTGAGAAAATGGTAATAGAAACTTTATATTAGGAATGTAAGCTCCTCTAGTAAAAAATAAAAAATCTGAAAAAATACATTTTTGGAAATTCCGATTCTTAGGGGATAGAAGGTGTAACACTATGTACTTTGATACTTTTTCTATATTATGAAATGTGGTTCTAGAAACATGAAATTAGAATATGGAATCATTCAACAAACAAAAAATGATCTGATAAAAGTATTTTTGAAAACTTTTGCTTATTCACACCCCTCTTCAAGCTAGTTTAGGTTGTGTAAAAATTTTCAAACGCTGATATCTCGAAAACAAATCATTCTAGAAAAATTGGATTGCAGTTTTGGAATCAGGAGGTCCATTTTATATAAAAACAAGTCATATTTTTGAATTAAGCTGTAACAGTGGATCACCAAAAGTCCAAAATTTTGGATTTTTAACTTTTTAACAGCGAATATTTCACTGGGAGGTTTTTGTTTTCGAACAGTGTAATTATTTAGCAATAACTTGAAAACAGGATCAGCTAGGATTTCAGTGTTAACAATTTTCAAAGTTCAAAATGAGGAGAAGTTAAATGCTTGAAGAGGGGAGTGCTTGGTTTCCCAAAATAAAACTTGAACCATTAAGGGCGGATTACTCAATGAAAAGTTAGGTGTTAACTGCCGATTTAACGGAGCCTTATGTCAAAATTTGTATGAAAAAGTTAAATTTAACGGAGAGTTATTTTATATTGAGTAATCCAGCCCAAGTCTTGAATCCTCAAACAAAAAACATTTTGAAAAAAATAAAAGGTTTTGAAAACTTCAATTACAAGGTGCAAAAAGGAGTTACTAATGGAAAACTGGTACGATTTTAAACTATTGAACTAAAGAGCTTTTCACATTTAGGAGAAGAAAATATTCAGAAATAACAATTTAGTAAAAGGGGGTAAATAATACTTATATCTATTGAGGTAAAGGCTCAAGATTTTTTTAATTTCTCTAAAGCATGTTAGACAGAAAGGAATTAAACCTTTATGAAACGAAATGAAAAGGAGTTGGGAACAAAATGAAGCTTAGGAACGAATTGGAATAGAATAGCAAACGATAGGAAAAGAAACATTTTTATTCAAATTTTTTTTTTTTAATTGTTCACTGGAACGAAATTTATTCCGAGATAAACGGTTCCATTTTTATTTTTTATTAAAATCAAGGACTTAAACTACCATAATTAAATAAAAAAAAAATTGCAGAGGGAAATTTCAGAAAACGGTACTAAAATCCTTATTATTGGATTATCCGGTATTTAATGTGAATGTTTATATAATACTAATCGGTCATGCTAGTTGTTCTTACGAGACAAGTCGTAAGTCTGAACATTCTTCAATTCGGAAAATGTAATAGAATCTGAGAATTTTTCTGTACACTCAAAAAAAAAAACTTGTAAAATTGCTACACCATTTCCAATTGTATTTTAAAATTTTTCAAATTTATTTTAAGATTGTGTAACGTGCCGTTACAAGGAAAATACTTTTTCCTATACCGTACCACTCTACTTGTGCCCATTACTAATATGCAATTGTTTGTTTGATAGTTATTACTACCAAACGTGGAAGAGTAGCTTGCAATTCTCATTAAGTTAGTCAAATAGTTATATATAATGACAAAGGTTGACTGACTAAAACAACGAGAAACCAGTTGGAGTTCGTGATATACCTCGTAGAATATACGATGTATACCGTAAGTCGACCAGATTCCTGTTCCCAACTCCGTCTTTAGCCGTAGTTCGTCCGTAGTTAAAACCCTGAACGCCACCTATCGTTCGTATTAACATGACTCACCTGCACCCCATTCTCGTGAGTTACTTAGTATTTTTACTTATCGTAGTTAGCACCCGATCGCCCACTAAACCCGAACGCCACCTATCGTTCGTATTAACACGACTCACCTGCGCCACATTCTCGTGAGTTACTTAGTATTTTTACTTATCGTAGTTAGCACCCGATCGCCCACTAAACCCGAACGCCACCTATCGTTCGTATTAACACGACTCACCTGCACCCCATTCTCGTGAGTTACTTAGTATTTTTACTTATCGTAGTTAGAATACCCGATCGCCCACTAAACCCGAACGCCACCTATCGTTCGTATTAACACGACTCACCTGCACCCTATTCTCGTGAGTTACTTATTATTTTTACTTATCGTAGTTAGAATACCCGATCGCCCACTAAGCCCGAACGCCACCTATCGTTCGTATTAACACGACTCACCTGCTCCCCATTCTCGTGAGTTACTTAATATTTTTACTAATCGTAGTTAGCTCCCGATCGCCCACTAAACCCGGACGCCACCTATCGTTCGTATTTACACGACTCACCTGCACCCCATTCTCGTGAGTTACTTAGTATTTTTACTAATCGTAGTTAGCAACCCGATCGCCCGTTAAACCCGAACGCCACCTATCGTTCGTATTAACCCGACTCACCAGCACCCTATTCTCGTGAGTTACTTCGTACATATTCTAATTCACTTTCGTCATCCGATTCCCTGACACCCCCGAACAACTAACGTTCGGTCTCACCGACTCACCTGCGCCCATACTCGTGAGTCACTTACATCGGTACTAACGACATTGGGTCAACAACTTCGTGTGTACAACTGTACAATCACAAAGGAAGCAGACCTTTGTTGAACACTGGACATATCTAGTGCTACCTCAGCTGGAAACAAAACTGCATCACAATTGTCCAAAGGAATTTTAAAATTGTTCAAATGTATTTTAAAATTTTCCAAATGTATTTTAAAATTGTCCAATTATATTTTAAAATTGACCAAATGTATTTTAAAATTGTGCAAATGTATTTAAAAATTGTCCAAATATATTTTGAAATTGTCCAAATGTATTTAAAATTTTCGAAATGTATTTAAAATTTTCCAAATGTATTTTAAAATTTTCCAAATGTGTTTTAAAATTGGCCAAAGCAGTTTAAAATTTTCCACATGTGTTTAAAAATTGTCCAATTGTGTTTTAAAATTTGGACAATTTTAAAATACATGTGGACAATTTTAAAATACATTTGGACAATTTTAAAATTCATTTGGACAATTGTAAAATATGTTGGAACTATTTTAAAATACATTTGAAAATACATTTAGAAAACTACATTTGGACAATTTTAAATACATTTGTACAATTTGAAAATACATTTGGAATATTTTACAATACATTTGGACATTTTTAAAATACATATGGACAATTTTAAAATACATTTGGACAATTTTAAAATACATTTGGACAGTTTTAAAATATATTTGGACAATTTTAAAATACATTTGGACAATTTTAAAACTTATTTGGACAATTTTAAAATACATTTGGAAAATTTTAAAATACAATTGGAAATAATGTAGAAAAAGTCCCGTTATCCCATTTTACCAATATTTGACAGTTTTCCTTGTTTTTAACAAAAAATTTCGATTAAAATTTTAATTTTTCTTTGTAATTTTAAAGTTTTTTCGAAAATGTACAAATTTCCAAGGTAATAAAACAAATTTAAAACAAAAAAATTATTTTCTTGAAAATTATGCTATGAGAATATCATGGTTTTAATTAGTAAAGAAAATAATGACCTCGAGCCAGAATAAACATCCTCAAAATATAATATTTTAAAGGTCGAATAAAACAATATTTATTTTTTAATAAAAATTAATCAGAATTTGAACATAATGGTTGGCACGCCATAGTGAATGAATAACCCTAATATAGATTATTAAACTCACAGCAACACAAATAACATATTGTTGTAGTCCAATGGACTATCATATGTAAAGTTGTTTTAAATATTTTTGTTGGTTATGGACAATCGTTGCCTTATTAGTATGGTACAATTTCTTCGTATATCTAATTCTCATTGTGAATAGAGGCGAATATGTATTAATATTTTAGTTTGTGCACAAACGATTTGTCATTAGACTCGTTTGCTACTTTGTAGTAAAGCGTTTCTATTTTTTGCTAAATAATCTTGACAATGGAATTTGACAAATTCCGAAATTTAAAACAAAAAAAAAATAATTTTCTTGAAAATTATGCTATGAGAATACCATGGTTTTAATTAGTAAAGAAAATAAAGACCTCGAGCCAGAATAAACATGCTCAAAATATAATATTTTAAAGGTCGAATAAAACAATTTTTATTTTTTAATAAAAATTAATCAGAATTTATTTTTTTTATTTATAATTTTTTTCATTTTTCAAATATATTTATTATTTTTTCGGATTATAATTGCAAATTTATAGTAGATTACGGAAAAAAATTCCAAATTTGTTTTAGTATGTTAAAATATTTTTTTTTTTTTAACAAAACAAGATCAATAAAAAAAAATCCGCTTATTGAAAAACACAGCAAAGATTATTTTTTGAGTGTAAGAAAAATGTCTGAATATCTAAAAATTTTCTAAACGAAAAATGCTTAATTTTTCTGCATGAAAAATGTCTGAGCATCTCAGATTTGCATAAAAAATATTTCAGAATCTAAGAATTTTTCTGTATAAAAAATGTCAGAGAGTTTTTCTATATGAAAAATGTATTAGAGTCTAAGAATTTTTCTATACAAAGAAGGTCTTAGAATCTAAGAATTTTTCTTTTAGAGAAATCTCTCAGGACCTGAGATTTTTTTTTTTAATTCTCAGAATCTGATTACTTTTTACAGGAAAAATATATCAACACCTATTTCTGTGCCTCCTTAAAAAAAATTTAACCACGCCTTTGAAATAACTTTAACATTTCCCAAAGTATTTTCCAATTAATTTCATAAAATAAAAAAAAATCTTTCAGGCTTTCACTCAAGATTACCTAGATTACACCGCTGCTCCTCAATGGCCTACTCTTCTATACACTGTAGCCTTCCTTCACACCATACTCCAGGAAAGACGTAAATTTGGCCCACTTGGTTGGAATGTACCATATGAATTTAATGCAGCTGATTTTGCTGCCAGCGTACAATTTGTACAAAATCATTTAGATGAAATGGACCCCAAAAAGGGTGTCTCTTGGCAAACTCTTGTCTATATGATTGGTGAAGTTCAGTATGGTGGCCGTGTTACAGATGATTTCGATAAGCGTCTATTGACCACTTTTACGGCGGTATGGTTTTGTGAGGGATTATTAAGTCCGGCATTTGAATTCTATAAAGGTTACAAGGTGCCCAATACGAAAAGTTTGCAAAATTTTATTGATTGCATAAATAATTTACCAGCTTATGATACACCTGAAGTATTTGGTTTACATTCCAATGCTGACATCACGTATCAAATTAATTCAGCTAAAGGTGAGTACGATAGTTTAGGAGTGAGTGGTTTAAGTACTATTTTGGGTATGCTTTAACTTTGGAATGCTTTTTTCCATCATCAGGTGGAAATCAATAATAATATTGTTTGTTTTGACACTTTTGCTGTTGTTGTGTAATTGATATTGGAGTGCTATTTTATGGTTTTGGTAGTTTGGTTTTGAACGTGTTTGTTCTTGTTTAATACAACATTTTGGGTTTAAGTTGTGGCCAAAGTTTATTGACACTTTGTAAATAGTGTTTGTATATTTAGTGGCAGTGATGAAGATATTTATGATAGATATTATATAAAAAAAAACCAAGAAGAGGATTAATCAATAATATTGTTTAATATTATACAAATTCATTGGCTATTTTTGGAAGTGAATTACTTAAAATTAAGATAACTTTAATTTGGTTTCATGAAATATACAAATTTAAATCTCATAGTTAAAGAATATTTAGTTGATTGAATCGAAAATAATTCAACAAAAGGAATTACACTAAGGAGCAGATATAAGATGTCAAAAAGATGAAGCGGAACATCAATACCGACAACTCAATAGCCTCATTTCGATGTGATAAAATCTAGATTTCCCTTCACTTTATTTGCGAATTGCAAAAATTGCATTATTCCGAGTCCTGAGGTTTACAGATCTTTATACGTGTAATCTCATTAATACTCTCTAAATTCTGTTTTAATTTTTAAACTAATTACTAATTATTACGATGATATTGTCAAATTAACAATTTTCAAGAAACTATTAATAAAGTTTGTTTAAATTGATTGGTATGGTAAGTAGGACTTAGGAATTTAATGTCGTAATACCTGCCAAACGAGGGCCACGTAAGAGCTGATTGTGGGAAAATTTATGAAAAAATTTCGCAAGGTCATCTTCAGTCGGCAACCAGTGGTCAAATTTGGAAAAACTACGTATTTCGATTGAAATCATGACTGAATTTTTTGATCAAATCCGGCTCAAAAATTCGGAAATTTTGCGTACTTTATAGGAAAAATATTTAAAGAAAATACAAAACCGCGATTTTGGTCACAGATGCGGATATTTAAACTAATTGTAAGATGCTCTTTTTATACCCTCCACTTAGTGATAGAGGGTATATATAAGTTTGTCATTCCGTTTGTAACTCATCGAAATATCGATCTGGGACCCCATAAAGTATATATATTCATGATGCCCGATCGATTTTAAGACATTCTAGCGATGTCCGTCTGTCCGTCTGTCCGTCTGTCCGTCTGTCCGTCTGTCTGTCTGTCTGTGGAAAATGCTGTCGCGGACAAAATATTGCACAGAGATGACTGAAACTTAACTTATTTATTGGAAGTTCTCCCGAGAAGTTTGGTATTGCATTTGAGCGATAGCGGTTCAGCGGTTCAAAAGTTATGAACGAAAATGTAAGCACACCTCAAAAATTTCAGTACATTCAACATAATCTAAAAATACAAAATGCTTTAATTCGGCTTCTGGTTGACATACAGTGTTGCCAGAACTTGGTTATCAAAAACGGCTAAATCCTTTTGAAAAAACGGCTAAAAAACGGCTAAAAAATGGCTAAAAAAAGGCTAAAATATATATTTTACTTTTTAAGAAAAACTAATGTAAATTCATATTTGTACCGTTTTTGATACATATATTAAAATAAGGAGATCTTTTGTTACTGTTTTGGCATATTTTAGGTAAAATGAAGAGTGTTCAAAACACTTTTTGAATGATTTAAATATTTTATATTAAAATTTTTTATAAAAATATATATAAAAATTTTGACTACAAAAAATTTATTAAATTAAAAAATCTTTTTTAGTTATTTTGGCTTAAAAAAACTTTTCAACACGTGAATTCGAGGGGAAACTTTTTACCCTTGGGACTGTTTTCGCAGTAACCTGACCAGAAGAATTGCTAAAATATATATGCCACGATTCAGCAATCAGCCATCAAGTTAAGTTTTGGACGTAAGCGTATTTTTAAAAGACAGAGAAACGGGCATTGCTAGATCGTCTAAAATTTAGTATAATGTTCATGGTATGAATATGACAAAAATTTACGTGATTTCATTCCAGACTAGTGTTAATAAAAACTCAAATATATGAAAAACAATTACCTACTAACAAAACAATCCAACATTTAAAATCCTTCTGATGAAAACACAAAACAAAAGTGTTTGAAACCGGTTTGGGAATACCAGAAATGTCTATAATTTTTAAAAATTAAATTTTCTCTTACATTTTTCAACTTAAACCTTTATAACAAATAGTATTAGAGTCTGTGCTCGATCTGTATAAACTTAAAACCCAATTAATTCTCTATTTTAGTATAAAAAACACACTAAAAATTACTTTTTAACCGAAAACTCAAAAATGGCTAAAAAACTGCTAAAATATTTTCGAAAATGGCTAAAAAAACGGCTAAGAGCTAAATGCCTTTTTCTCCGGCTAAACGAGTTCAAAAGGAGCTAAATCTAGCCGGAAAATGGCTAAAATGGCAACACTGTTGACATATGCGAACATAATTGAACACCAAATGGTATTTAAACAAGTACTAACATATTTTTTGACAAAAAAAGAAAAAAATCGAGGATTTTTTTTACCAAAATTTTTTTCGCGGAATTTTTTTTCAATTTTTTTTTTTTATTTTCAAAAGTAATTTCCTTTTAAATAAAGTTTTTTGCAATAATCTTTTTGGAATTGTGGAGGGTATCACTACATTCGGCAAGGCCGAATTTAACTTTTTTACTTGTTTAAACTAAAAATTATTTTTATACCCTCCACTCTAGTGATAGAGGGTATATTAGGGCGGGTAGATTTTATAATCGCCCATGGCTCAGTGAAAATCGTATTCTAGGGATCAAAATAAGAAACTTTGCCAAAGGAACCATACCTCTTAAACGAATTCTACTACCCCCCAACTGTTGACTTTTGTCCCGTAGGGTCAAGTTTTGAAAAATCCCACTTTGACCCATTTAGAGTGCCCCAATCGAGTCCAAATGTATGACCGACCCCCACTAACTTTGGAGGGCCGATCCACCCATGCTAGTGGCACACCCCCTGGAACTCCCCAGGGGAGTTCCCCATACAAACATTTCAAAAAATCACCATTTTTGGCACTTTGACCCATTTAGAGTGCCCCAATCGAGTCCAAATGTATGACCGACCCCCACTAACTTTGGAGGGCCGATCCACCCATGCCAGTGGCACACCCCCTGGAACTCCCCTGGGGGGTTCCCCATACAAACATTTCAAAAAATCACCATTTTTGGCACTTTATTTTATTATTTTTTATATATTTTATTTATTTTTATTATTTTATTTATTTTTTCTCTTTAGAAATTTATTTAGTCAGAACATATGTATGTATGTAAATGAAAAAATTAATTTAACTTAGCAATAGAAAAGAAAATAAAAAAAAAAATACTGTTTGAAGTCTTTTTTGCTTTCAAGTCTAGACAATTTCGCACGGCTCTCTAATGTCGTCGCCATAACAGAATCTACATTTTCCGGTATAACTCGTTTGGAAACGCTAGCTAGCAATTGAACGTGTCGTTCTGTTGCAGGTCATAAAATAGGTTGTGTGGGTTTTTTTAAGCCACCACAAGACACAGCCACATGTAGTAAACTTACTTAAGCAAAATCGGTTACAGGAAGAATTAAGCATAAAATTATCATAAAGGATTTTCCAGAAGTAATAAAAGGCGCACTTGCTTAACAGAATTTGTGGTCAGATTAACGTTTAATTTACATGTAAGTACCTTATGGGCAGTTTTGACAACAAAATCGGTTACAGGTAGAATTGAAATTACCATTTCATTCTTATTACCTCGTCTCGTAGACCATATATAACGCAACAGTTTTTGTGAATTCATTAAGTCGTTGTGAAGAACTCGAAGTGTGAAGTACATACATACATATGTTCTGACTAAATAAATTTCTAAAGAGAAAAAATAAATAAATTAATAAAAATAAATAAAATATATAAAAAATAATAAAATAAAGTGCCAAAAATGGTGATTTTTTGAAATGTTTGTATGGGGAACCCCCCAGGGGAGTTCCAGGGGGTGTGCCACTGGCATGGGTGGATCGGCCCTCCAAAGTTAGTGGGGGTCGGTCATACATTTGAACTCGATTGGGGCACTCTAAATGGGTCAAAGTGCCAAAAATGGTGATTTTTTGAAATGTTTGTATGGGGAACCCCCCAGGGGAGTTCCAGGGGGTGTGCCACTAGCATGGGTGGATCGGCCCTCCAAAGTTAGTGGGGGTCGGTCATACATTTGGACTCGATTGGGGCACTCTAAATGGGTCAAAGTGGGATTTTTCAAAACTTGACCCTACGGGACAAAAGTCAACAGTTGGGGGGTAGTAGAATTCGTTTTAGAGGTATGGTTCCTTCGGCAAAGTTTCTTATTTTGATCCCTAGAATACGATTTTCACTGAGCCATGGGCGATTTTTTTCCTCCCCACAAATCGACCCGGCCTAGGGTATATATAAGTTTGTCATTCCGTTTGTAACACATCGATATATTGGTCTAGGATAGAGTTTGCAAAACGATTAAAACCGTAATCGTAATCGCGATTAATCGCACCAATTAATCGTAATCGTAATCGGAAAAAAATTCATGCGATTACGATTAATTAATTTCGATGAAATTTAATGTTTTGATAACGATTTTAAAATATATAATCTAGGAAAACTTCCACCAAAAAAATTGGATTTTTGAAAAAAGTTTAAAAAAACATTCATCCTTATTTCTTAATACTCGCATCACTTCGACGTCGAATGAGTTTCACTTTCGACGACCGAGTTTCACCACATTCTACAATACTTCAGTGGTATCGGTGAAGGAATATCGATTAATTTTTGTCATCACTAGCAAAACACAAAAAAACAACAAAACATATAAAATAACATGAATTGTAAATTAATTAAAATTATGTTGCGGGTCATATTTTATATTTATTTTCAATCTTACTATAATATATATAATTAAAAAATAAAGAATAAATATTGTAAACTTCAGAAATTAAGCAAAAAATCGCCATAAACAAAAATCCGTCCCTGTGTGGCACAGTCCGGGAACAAATGCAGTTTGCATTTTCATGGTTTTTATTCTGCCGGAGACATTTTTATTACATAATTTATACAAAAATAAAACACTTAATTGATATTTAAAAGAAAATTCTATGAGTTTTAATGATTTAGTTAAAAAAAAAAACAATTTTCTATAAAAACGCGCCAAAAAAGATGTCGAACAAAATTGTATGAATCTGCTGTCGAAGTCGAATTGAGGAATACGTCGAATGACGACGATAACGAAAAAACATATGTTTTTCGACTGTATCATCTCCAACGTATTTAGGAATACCAAAAATTACCTTCGTCGCGTTTTAAACGCGTTTATGACAACAGGAATAGCCCCGATTATTTTATATTAAATTTAGCATACTGAATACGAATATCAAGAAATTTATGAAATCAATCGAACAGTTTTCGAGATATCGCTATTTGAAACTTGTCAAAAAAATTTCAAGAAGTGACGAATTTTTCCTACGTTCAAGAAATCTTTTAAATAATGATTTTTTTTTTCAGCGACACTATCATAAATCTCGAAACGAACTTTTATTCAAACTTGATTTGAGCTAAATCAGATTATTTAAAACCGTGCAACTTTTCAAGCAAAGTTTTAAATTTTCCACAAATTTTTAAAAAAATCAAAAATAATGATCCAAAGTCGCCACAGGTTCAAATTTATTGGATTTGACTCAAATAAAGTTCAAATGAAAGTTCGTCTCAAGCTTTATTAAAGGGCCAAGGGAAAAAATTATTGAACGTCAGAAAAACCACAATTTTTGTAAATTTTAAATAGCGGTACCTCGAAATCCTTTCGACCAAATTTTAAATTTTTTTGGATATTCGAGTTCAACGCATAAAATTCATTAAATATGATGTTTCGCAAGACGTAATTTTTAATTTTTAAAAATCCAAAACTTTGATCGCCGCTACTGGTTAATTTAATTCAATTAGCCTCAAATTTGTTTTAGGCCCAGAGGAATTAGGTAAAATTTGCCCGGACACTTGGTAAAATCAAAATCGTTTATTTTCATATGTATTAAAACAATAAATTTCAAATGATTTTTTTATTAAGTCTATTACAATTCAATTTATTTAAAAATTCGATTAATCGATAATCGCGATTAACGAATTACACTCAAAAAAATTTTACACTCAAAAAAATTTTACACTCAAAAAAAATTTTGTTTTTTTTACAAAAATGCCATTATTTTGTGTACATACGTACGTGCATTCATCCAGAAATATTTTTAGAGTAATAAAATCATTACACTCGAAAAAAGTTTTACACTCAAAAAAAAAAAAAAAAATTAGTGATTTTTTTTTAAATGACAAAAAAAGAGTTTTTTACTCAAAATAAAATATTTCTAATCAAAATTGTTAATTTTTTTCAAGTTAAAAATGTACAATCCTTTGAAAAAAGGCATTGTGGAGGGTATTCATGGATTCGGCAAAGTCGAATTTAACTTTTCTACTTGTTTTTTTATCCAAATTGGTCCCAAAAGTTGGAAAATGTAAATTGTCTTACCTAAAAATTATTAAAAAAATATAAAAACATATGATTATATTCCATAAAGTCATATTAATGCAAACAAATTACATATATGCACAGCACGAAATTTTGGATTTTTTTTATCAAAGTTGCATTTAAAAAAATATGTGTCAAAATAAAAAATAGCAATTTTAAAATGTCGTTACTATGTCTTGGTTTTATTCAATTTTGTATTTTATTTCATAATATGAATTAGAGCCTACGGTCAGAACGGGTAGACTGGTTTTCAAGACCGGTCTTTATACTAATATTTTTTTTCCACCATTTTTAAGAATGGTTCGGTCTTTAGGACGGCACTTTTTTGCGGTTGCGTCAAATGACTCCATATGAAACAGGGATACTCTTGACATAATTGCCGATCTACACACAGTTTTTTTTTGCTGGTCGTAGAACAAAAATTTTGAGAAATCGGCTGTTAAACTCGTAAAGTCTTGTTTTTTTCCATGTATTTACATGAAATTGGGACGGTCTTTTTCGGTCTTTAGCACGGCATTTTTTTGCGGTTGCTTTAACTTACTCCATATGAAACAAGGATACTCTAGACATAATTGTTGATCTATTCGCAGCTTTTTGTGCCGGTCGTAGAACAAAAATTTTGAGAAATCGGCACTTAAACTCATAAAAAAATGGGTTTTGGGGTCGTAAAAAAATTGAAAATTAAATAACTCAAAAACTTTAGATCTCAGGGCTTTTGGGTATTCTGTGGTCAAGTTTTACAAGTAGAGCGCAACAAAAGTGCCTTTGGACTTTTTATCATGTGGGCAAGACTTACCGACATATTGGCCTTTTAAAATTTTCCGAAATGCGAATTTTTAATTAAAAATTTCGGACCTATTGAGTCCACACAAATTTTTCTTTGTTGGCTTTATTTTGAAAATTTTCTCCGTTTTTCCCCATCTTGCTTAGTTTTTGAGATATCAGCATTTTTCGTTTTTAGTAAAAAAAAAAAATGGAGAAATTTTCTATTTTTTTGTGAAACTTAACTAATTTAATATTACATTTTCGACCCTTGATTGATTGTAAAAGTTGTTCTTAATAAAAATTTAATAAAAAAAAAATTAAAAACCAGTCTACCCGGGTAGACCGGTCCACCGACAGTCCGGTTAACCGAGTAGACCGGTCAGACCGGGTAATAGGGGCTCTAATATGAATAAAATACAAAATATTTTTTTTTCAAATATAGCGAAAATTCGCGAAAACCGCGATACTGAATTGAAGTTGGATTTCATAATAGTAATCTACTCTACTGCGACTCTAGACCAATGGTTCTCAAACGGTGGGTCGCGATCCCCTAGGGGGGGAGTCGCGAACAATTTTGTTAAAACCTTAAATTTTGGTAAATTTAAAAAACCACTTTTTTCGATTTTCTTTTTAATGAAGATTCCGAATCTGAATCCGAATAACGGATCTAGATTCGTTATCGAATAAAATTTCGATGAATACCAAACATTGGTACATAATTTTGAAAAACGAACAATCATTACTCTAAATTGCTTTCTTGGTAAACATTACTTAATTTCTGATCAGGTTAAACTGGTGTTTTTCTTATATGGTAGGAAATAACAAATAAATGATACTACCTCTGTCCTAAAATAATCTTTAATTTCTATATTTGGCTAGGATTATGGAGGATTTTTTGAAAAAGCTTTGTTTTTTTTTTTTGTTAATACATATCATTAATTTAGAAATTCTTTATTGCTTTTCAATTTTTCAATTCACGTGCAAAATGGATTCAATAAACTGCATCCAGATAAATGCGACAACTTGTTTTCGACAGGCTTTTGGTTTCCAAATTTTTCCATTAATTCACGTTATAATTTTTTTTTTAATAAATTTAAAATATTGAAAAGGGTTAGTGGGAAGCTCTGCTCTAGACCGATATTTCGATGTGTTTCACAAGGAATGACAAATTGAGTATACCCCATACTATGGTTAGAGCGCATAAAAACATTGTGCAAGCATTTATTCCAAGATTTTGTTTTTATTTAAAGTTTAATAACTATAAAGTAAATTTTTAGCCGATTTTAAAAACCAAAGTTGTGTTTTACTCACAAATAAATATTCCTTCTTAGTAAATTCATAAATTGGACGGTTCTGAACTAAAAAAATGTCTAAAAACATATCCAAAGTTGAAAAATATAATTTTTTTTTTCCAAAAATTGAGTTTGCTGAAGAAATACGCACAGTTATCTCAATATTACTTAAATATCATGTTCACATCTTTGAAAGTTTTTAGTTTCTTCTTTCTAAAACCGTCGAGAAATTCAAAATCGGTTGATATTTAACAAAGTTACTGGTTAATTGGTTGATATTTAACAAAATTACTGGTTAATAGGTGTAAAAAGTACAAAAAAACCGGGTTTTACCCGTAATATAAGATATTGGAGGTGTTTCGCAAAATTTCAAGGACAGAGTCATGTTGTCTTCGACAAGACCTACTAAAAAAAACATATAGCATCCCAGTTATTTTTTCTGTTACACAGTGTTATTAAATTCTCTAGTACTTACCGTGGCCATTTTTTTGAAATTTTGACCTAATTATATTTTTAATGAAAAAATAATGGTTAGTTTTTCCATTTTTAAAGTTAACATTAGCATAGTTTCAACAAAAATCAATATTTTTTCAGAAAACGGCCACGGTATGTACTAGAGAATTTAGTAATCTACAAATCAAAAAAATTTCATCAAAATTAGTTTAGTAGTTTTTGCTGTACAACTGCAGCCAAATTTTGTATTATAATATCGATTGATAGCTTCTAATTGTAAGGTTATAATCAGTATGAAAAATGTTGTACCTAGGGTTGATAGATCATTAAATTACCTTTAATTAAAAACAAAAAAACAATGAAATCGATCAATTTGTTCCGGAGATATTTCAGTTTAAGTAAAATCACTTTTTTAAAAAGATGAAAATTTGTAAAGTTGGCAATATCCCGAAAACTGGTCTACTTTCAAATTTTTAAAGTGGATTTTCGGATTCAACGTAAGTTTTTAAATAAAAAATAGGCGCAAAATGTCGTGGACCGCAATTTATTTTTTGTTATTTTGTAAACTAGTGCTATCAGAGCAGCATTTCCCACATGGTACGGGAGTGGTATTTTGTACTCAAAAAAAGTTATATCCTTAATGTCCATTTTAGAGGATATTCAAAGATTTGCCAAAATCTATTGTAGCACTCTTACTTATTTTATAATGTTTGCTTATTACACAGTGCAACAATCAAAATACAGTTTTCATAACAAAACCCTCAAAGCCTTTTTTTAGTTCAATGCTAGATTTTTTTCACACGCATTTGAAGTTGGTGAACTTTGATTATAATTATAATAATAAATACTTAAAAACTGTATAAGTGGCGTATACTTAATTTTGTAATTGATTTTAAATAATAATCATACGCAACGGTTTTTGCAGCGAAATTCGTACCGGTTATAGCTAACGTAATTTTGGGCTTATGTTTGCATGCTGAACCCCACATGCAAAATAAGCCCTGTTTTCGCATAACCGTATATACGTTAACATTAATCGTTTAACTGAAAACGCATCCACGTTTAAAAAAATGTACTTGGCATCACTGTTGTTTTGTGTCAAAATTTATTAAGGCAAACAAGAAAAACAAGGTGTATGTCTTTAATATAACAAGACAAATAGGTTTGTGTCTATGCTATTTCATTAAAACTGCCAACTTGGCATCACTTTTTATCGAAGCTTTAATTTAACACCGATAATTATACACGCTAAAAATAAGCGTGGATAATTAAAAATTTTTATGGGTAAGCGTATATGGGCAAGGCCACCGTCAGTAACGTCACGCTCGCTTACATATTTTGGTCAATATCTTTATAAAATACAATTATTTCTCCCAACTTGAGAGCGGCATATAAAAGTTCTCGTCATAACTGTTGTTTCATACGCAGACAATTTTGCTGTATGTTGTTTTGTTGTGAAGTTATGACCATTTTAAGCTGTCAGTAACGTCACCGGGTTTTGGAAGTGTGTTTGGAGGTAACTGAACGTTTATGTAAAAATGAGCGAATTGAAAGAGTTCATGTTTATTAATGCCCAGTATTTTAAAAAAGGAAGGATGAAAGATGATTTTTATCCAAAAGGTGGGCTTAATATTTTATGTTTTAATCAAGTAAATGACATAAAAGCAGTGTCAGTAACGTTACGCAAAATGTCAGTAACGTCACACGTACGAATTTCGTTACGATTTTCGGGTCTTTTTTTTCTTGGGTTAATAGAGAGACCCTACGCGGCGACAAAATCATAGTAGAGGAGTTTTAAGATGCAATTAAATACCAAATTATTAAGCAAAAAAGTAAAAAAAAAAACAAAAATAAAAAAATCCGTCAGTAACGTCACACAATCTTATTTTTCAAAAATACCCTGCTATATGCAAATAATGCTTCATTTAAGCATTGATTATGAAAGTACTTCAAAAATACAAAAAAAAAAAATCAGCTCATCCAACCTCTATTCTAATTAGTTAATGCATAAAAAAACATTTTATTAAAATTTGTCAGTAACGTCACCATTTATTTGCGGCTGATTACTTTAAGCCCTAATTGGTCCAAAAGCCAAGATTTGTACACACATTTGCTTGCTCATCAATAGTTTGATTTATATTCTATCCAAAAAAAGTAATCATCTGTCTAAAGCACAAAAAATAACAACAAAATTTACCTTTTTCGCCGACATTGATGTATTTTCCAACTACGCCTTGCACGTGCCACTTATGAAAAGAATGTAAAATGTCAAAGCAGACACAAATTTTGGACTGGCATACAGTGATGCCATATTCTATACATATTTGACATTTCAAATGTAAAAAATATTTTGGGCTTTGTGACAGAAAAAAAAAAATCTATGTGGTTTCATTTTTCGTGGCCTTGCCCATATACGGTTATGCGAAAACAGGGCTGTGATTAAATTAGGGCATAATTAGTATACAAAAACTTTAAATGCTTTATAGTAACCAACTTAATGCGTGTAAAAAAATCTAGCTAGCACTGAACTATAAAAACGCCTTACGGTTTTGTTTTGTAAAATGTCAAGTTTTATTTTTGTTTTCATTCCATTCCAATTCGAAAAATTTAATTTTCTATTGCTGTGTTATTAACACATAAACCACTCTATCATACCAAACTAAAATTTAACATGTCATGGATTTTGTAATCCATCAATTATTTGGTAATACAATAATTAAGACATTAATTACTTCGAAGAGCAAATTAATTACAAGGTCAATTACATGATAGAATATTAAGTGAGTCTTTCAAACTACTTAATGGGAGAATTATTTTTGTACAGATATTCGACAGCTTTAATATTCTAGTTAGAAATCTTTATATGTGTGCAGACAAACATCCTTTTAATACTAATTATTATCCTTAGGCATATTGGATACCATCTTAAATGTACAGCCTAAGGAGGGTGGCGGTGGGGGTGGAGAGACACGAGAAAGTATTGTCTATCAATTGGCCGATGATATGCTGAGAAAACTACCACCACAATATAACGACTATGAAGTGCGTGAGAATTTAGTACGAATGGGTATATTATTGCCAATGAATATATTTTTAAGGTAAGTAAAGGATTTTTTTTGGAAAAAGGAAGGTATTCCGAGTGAAGCGAATTTGAAAATATTTAAGTAAATGAATCTAAGGTTAGATCAAATTGTGGGGATATTATTAAAGTTTATACAGACGACGTCTTTTTCACCCCAAAAATCCTGGAGATGATCAATAAGTCTACACCATTTCCAATTGTATTTCAGAAATTATCAATTGTATTTTTAAATATTCCTTGGAAATCTACACCTTTTTCAATTGTATTTCAGAAATTATCAATTGTATTTCAGAAATTATCAATTGTATTTCAGAAATTATCAATTGTATTTCAGAAGTTATCAATTGTATTTCAGAATTTATCAATTGTATTTCAGAAATTATCAATTGTATTTCAGGATTTATCAATTATATTTCAGAAATTATCAATTGTATTTCAGAAATTATCAATTGTATTTCAGAAATGATCAATTGTATTTCCGAATTTATCACTTGTATTTCAGAAATTATTAATTGTATTTCAGAAATTTTCAATTGTTTTACGAAGGTTAGTTTCTAAAATACAATTGATAATTTCTGAAATACAATTGATAATTTCTGAAATATAATTGATAAATCCTGAAATACAATTGATAATTTCTGAATTACAATTGTTAAATTCTGAAATACAATTGATAACTTCTGAAATACAATTGATAATTTCTGAAATACAATTGATAATTTCTGAAATACAATTAAAAAAGGTGTACATTTCCAAGGAATATTTACATACATGTGTTTTGAAAAATTTTAACAACCCCCATATAATTCACTTGGTATACCTTTCCTATTTGAAATAAATAATAAATGATGTTGACACTAACGAATGTGCATGTGTGTTATTCCTTCAGGGAATAACACTTCCATTATATGTTTGTGTATTATAATCATCATGCAAATTATTATTATAATGAGTATTAATTTAATTTTTCAATAAATTCATATTTTTTTTTATCATTTATAATTCAATATAGACAAGAAATTGATCGCATGCAAAAAGTAATAAAAAGAGTCTACTCGTGCTTGTGTGATCTAAAATTAGCTATTGATGGTACGATTATTATGAGTCCTGCATTAAAAGAATCATTGGATGCCATGTATGATGCTCGTATACCAGAATCATGGATGAAGGTATGTTTGTATGTTGATTGTTGATTGTATTAAATATTAATAACCTGTCACTTGTACTAAGGTGTTGCGATAATTTAAAATGTGTTAAAGAAAAGAAATGCATGCATAAGTATGCTGAATGTTAACAAACAGTCGTGGCGATAATATTAGAGATACACTTAATTATTTTTAGTTGTTCCAACTATTTAAGTAATCGGTTGTTACTATTGAGTATCTGTGTGTTAACAAAGTATTTAGGCTTTGTAAATTTTAATACTGTTATAGAAATTTAGTTTGCAAATTAATATGAAATTTTGTTATTAAGATTTTCAGAATTCTGAATTATTATATGAATCTGAAGGACATTTTTCTCTGTGCAAAAAAAAAATTAGATAGTCTTAAGAATATTTGTTTATCTTATAATTTTTTTGCCATACCGAGGCGAATGAGCAATATTTGATTTTATTTGTAGCATTTAAATTCGGTGGCGTATGAGCAATATTTTTTGTTCAAAACTAATATTAATTATACGTATATAAAGGTTTCTATTTCAAACGTACCACGGAAAAAAAAAAATTTGTTGGATCAAAGTCAAACTTTGAGAGCTTATCGCTCTATATAAAAGTAACAAATCGTTTCGTTTTTCGGAAAAATGGACGAGATAGGCGTGGTCAAACATGGTAAAATTGATCAATTTTTGCACGATGTCGCTTTATATTTAAATTTTTCTACAGTAACTCAACGACTGTGAAATTTTCGAAACACATCTATTTTATAGTGTTTTGTTTGGGCTATCGATTGGCATTATTTGTTTTTGGGAAAAATTCAGAACTATGTCTGAATTTTTCAAATGAAAAATAAAATTCGATGTAGCAAAAAACACGCCATTTTTAATTTTTTTTTTAAAAAAAATTTAAATTAAAGTTCATTTCATTCTCTACATCATATCAAAATTTCAGAGAACAGTTATTTTTGGTTTTCGAGAAAATTGGCTTTAAAGTTTGAATGTCTTATTTTATTTTCCATATCACTCATACGCCACGATACATTTATTTTTGCACTTACCAAAAACTTGTTTAATTCTGTTTAGATAAGATATTTAGAGCTGATTTGTCTTATTTATAGGAATTCTACTGTTTTTTTGTTGACCAGAGACATACAGTGCCATCGCTTACTCGTTTTCTGTGTAATAAGAATGACAATTTTTTTGAACTTTAAAATCTTTGAAATGATGAAGAAGGTTTGTAAAATTTTTGAAGTGCAGACTTTAAAATTTTTTGGAACTTGTCTATTTCTGATATATTTTAAATTTTTAGTTGTAAGGCTATGTGTTTAATATCAGAGTATTCTTAAAAATTAACATCGACGGCGATTATTGTTGCCTGTTGCTGCGTCCCAGAATTTCAACAATCATATGGCAAAGATCACTTTTGAAATATTTTCATTTTATTGATATTGAATGCAACCTTGATACGAAGAATCTTGAAAAACAGTCGAATTCTTATTATAAATATGACAAATCAATAGAGTCCAGCCGAAACCAGTTTTTCAAGGCCAAACCGAAACCGAACTAAAACCGAAACTGTAAAAAATTAATGCCTGTCTAAATAAAATTTTTATATATATCTTTTTTAAAATAAATATACAGCTCTTAATGTTTTTAAACTATCGGAATTGTTGTATTTATTAAAAAATATATACATATATTTTAAAAAACTTACAAAAAAATCATGTTTAAATAAACTTAAAAAAAAATGTTCATTAAATCTGTAGATTCCCGAGTAAAAAAGTTCCTATATAGTTGTATATAATTTTATAAACATCATATATGATTAAATAGAATTATATAGAATTTGATGCGAAAAATGAGTCGATAAAACTATATAAAATTTGATCAATGTTTCTTATATTTTGATAAATTTTTTATATAATTTTATGCGAAATTTGGACCCCTATTTTTATATAATAATAGCAAAATTATATAATCAGATGTAATTATATCGAAATATATAAAATTGTATAAAACTGTATAAAACTATATAAAGTTACATAATATTATATATAATTTTATATAATTAAAACAAAATTTTATGATTTATATAAAACTTGATATAATTTTATATAACTTTATAAAATTATATATTGTTTTATATAATTTGATATAGTTGTATATAATTATATCTAATTATATAATTTTGGTGTTGTTATATAAAAATAGGGGTCCAAATTTCGCATAAAATTATATAAAAAATTTATCAAAACATAAGTAACATTGATAAAATTTTATATGGTTTTATCGACTCATTTTTCGCATCAAATTCAATATAATTCTATATAATCATATATGATGTTTATAAAATTATATACAACTATATAAAAACTTTTTTACTCGGGTTAAGAAAAAAAATTATTTGAACTGTAACAGTAACACGTTAATTGGAAAACCTTGTTACATATTTTAAAATGAACTGAATCAAGTGTAATGATACTCGAAATTGAAAAATTCAGCAACTTTTTTATATATTTTTTAAAATACTAAAATTTTGCCGAATACCGAATAGAGGCCGAAACCCCATTATTCGGCCGAAGTCGAGACCGAAACCGAGTATTCGGTAGGGCTCAACAAATCAGCTCTAAATCAATTATCTAAATAGAATTAACAAGTTTTTCGTAACTGCAAAAATAAATGTATCGTGGCGTATGAGTGATATGGAAAATAAGTAAAATAAGACATTCAAACTTTAAAGCCAATTTTCTCGAAAACCAAAAATAACCGCTCTCTGAAAATTTGACATGATGTAGAGAATGAAATGAACTTTAATTTAAAATTTAAAAAAAAAATAAAAATGGCGTGTTTTTTGCTACATCGATTTTTATTTTTCATTTGAAAAATTCAGACATAAGTTGCTCAATTTTACCATGTTTGACCACGCCTATCTCGCCCATTTTTCCGAAAAACGGAAACTTTTGTTCCACGATTTATTACTTTCATATAGGGCAATAAGCTCTCAAAGTTTGACTTTGATCCAACAACATGTTTTTTTTTGTGGTACGTTTGAAATGGAAACCTTCATATGTGACTTTCATTAAGGTGAACTTTTCTGTTGAAATATTTATTCCTGAGAAATCTTAATTTTCTATAAGGAAATATTGTAGAATTTGAGATTTGTTTTTGTTTTTTTTTTTTTTATATAAGAGACTTAAGAGGGGTTTAAAAGAAAAAAATCAGTCTTAAAGTGAGCAATTTTTAAACGGCTTTTAAAATATATGATATATACCATTATTTTTTAATTCTGTTTGTTTTGTATGAAAGATAAATTACTGTAATATTTTTGAAATTTTATAACACAAAATTTGGTCAAGTTTGGATATAAGTTTGTCATTCCGTTTGTAACTCATCGAAATATCGATCTGGGACCCCATAAAGTATATATATTCATGATGCCCGATCGATTTTAAGACATTCTAGCGATGTCCGTCTGTCTGTCTGTGGAAAATGCTGTCGCGGACAAAATATTGCACAGAGATGACTGAAACTTAAGATATTTATTGGAAGTTCTCCCGAGAAGTTTGGCATTGCATTTGAGCGATATCGGTTCAGCGGTTCAAAAGTTATGAACGAAAATGTAAGCACACCTCAAAAATTTCAGTACATTCAACATAACCTAAAAATACAAAGTGCTTTAATTCGGCTTCTGGTTGACATATTTGAACATAATTGAACACCAAATGGTATTTAAACAGGTACGAACATATTTTTTGACAAAAAAGAAAAAAAACGCGGATTTTTTTTTACCAAAATTTTTTTCGCCGAAATTTTTTTTTTTTTAATTTTTTTTTTGCAAAAGTAATTTCCTTTTACATAAAGTTTTTTGCAATAATCTTTTTAAAATTTTGGAGGGTATCACTACATTCGGCAAGGCCGAATTTAACTTTTTTTACTTGTTTTTTTTTTTTTGATTTGTAGATTATTAAATTCTCTAGTACTTACCGTGATTTTTGTTGAAATTATATTAATGTAAACATAAAAAATTAAAAAAAATACTTTTTTTATTCATAAAAAACTTAATTAGGTCAAAATTAAAAAAAATAAATAAAATGGCCACTATAAGTACTAGAGCATATAATAACACTGTGCTACAAAAAACACAAAATCAAATACACTTTTAAAATGAGGTAGTTAATGTTGTAGGTCTCGTCGAATAGATCACAAAAATGCCCATCAATCTTGCCAGACACCCTCAAATTTTAAAGTGATTGTCAAAAAACTTTTTTTTTTAAACTTTTCTCACTGAACCACGTGTAACTTAAACATTTTTCAACCGATTTTAAATTTTTCAACTGTTTTGGATAGAAGAAGGAGAGGGCTTTTTATGTGTGTGAATTGTTCTATACATATAAGAAAGGTATGTCTTGATTTTTTCAACAATATTTAATTTTTTGTTATTTTTTGAAAATTTTTTGAGTTTATCGATTTTTTTCTGCTATAGTATGTTTATACCTATTTTACACTATCACACTTTTCCGTTATACACATTGAAATTTACCAACTTCTAAAAGATTTTTGTATTCCATTTTAATTGAAACCTGGTCTTATCTAATAAGTGAACAATTTCTGACAAAAAAATGTTATAAAATATTTCCCTAACATGGTGAAATTACGCTTGTATAATGGAAAAGTATAATAGTGTAAAGTGGGTATAATACCCACACAACATTTATATTAACAAACGTATTCCTAAAGAAAATTAAATTGTGAATACGATGAGCTTTATGCCAAAAAATCGGATAACAATTGACAGAGTTGTGATTCTTTTTCTAAAAAAGAAAATTAAGATTTTGTATGAAATTGCCGTGCAGATAACCCAGGCAATAAAATAAAAAATAAACGAACATACTGAGAGGTATCATTATTTTAAAGGGTTTTGACCTCCTGAATTCGAATTTGTCCTTAAAATTGCGCTATCTTATTAAGTTTTTAATATATCAATTTATGTTAAATATCTCAAAAACCTGACGAGATAGAGCAATTTAAAGGCCAGATTCGGATTCAGCGCTCCAATAACCTTTAAAAATATTGTAAGTTTTTAATATATCAATTTATGTTAAATATCTCAAAAACCTGACGAGATAGAGCAATTTAAAGGCCAGATTCGGATTCAGCGCTCCAATAACCTTTAAAAATATTGTACCCAGGCAAAAATATTTGCCTGGGTTATCTAAACGGCGATTTCCTGCAAAATCTTAATTTTTTTTTTTAGAAAAATTATCACAACTCTTTCAATTATTATCCGATTTTTTCAGGATAAAGCTTATCGTATTAAGAATTAAATTACCTTTAAAAAAAACGCTCATAAATATAAAGGTTGTTTAACGAACTATAGCAGAAAAAAATCGATAAACTCGAAAAATTTTCAAAAAATAACAAAAATATTTGATTTTATAGAAAAAATCAATAGATATCTTTCTTTTACGTACTGACCCTATCCTTTTTCTATCCAAAACAGTTTAAATATTTAAAATCGGTTGAAAATTTTCTGAATTACACAAGGTTTAGTGAGAAAAGTCCTAAAAAACGTTTTTTTGCCAATAACTCTAAAATTTGAGGGTGTCTGGCAAGTTTAATGGACATTTTTGTGATCTACTCGACAAGCCCAACAACCTATACTATGTCACATCAGAAGTATTTTTTCACTGTAGCACAGTGTAATCTACAAATCAACAAACAAATTCATCAAAATCGTTTTTTTTTTCTTCTTTAAACCCCTCTTAAAAAATGGGTGTAACGTAATGTATAAAAAATAAAAATGTAATTCATATGAAAAGCGAAAGTGAAAAATTAATGCAAATTTTTGCTTATTTTTTGTTGAGGCATTACATGGGAATGCATTACACCGTCCGACAGCCAATATTAAATATGACCCGGATGATATGCGTCTAAAAGTAGAGATCAAATGGAGTAAAACTGCATTTACTGTTTTTCATTTCGCGATCCCGATTCCTTTTAAAAGGAAAGTTTTAAAGGATTGCATTTTTTTTTAATATTTTTTAAATATTTTGACTTGTCTTATGGTGTCACTATTAATGGCAAACGAAAGAGGAGAATTTTCGCTCATTTTTCAATTTTTTTTATTTTGCCATATCAGGAAAAAGGATGTGAATAATGTTCTAGCAAAACTTTATCAAAATATTTTGTTAAAAATGATAAAATGATATTTACGGATAAATTTTTGGAATGACATTACGTACCTCCTTTTTCTTGATATGTCAAAATAATGAAATAACAAAAAAAAAAAAAATAGCGAGACCCTCTTCTTTAATTTGCCATCACTAGTGTCATCCTGGGACAAGTACAAAAATTTAAAAAATATTTTTCAAAAATGTATTTAGAAATTCAGGATTTTTTTTTTTAGGTTAAATGTTTTAACCAGTGATTAAAAACTGAAAATCATTACACAGTATTAATTTTCACTTCCAGTCAAGTTGTCAACAATTTAAAAAAAAATACTGCAGCCCACCAGTCCAGTTTACATTTCTAACAAAACAGTTCAGTCACTTTTTTACTGCTGAACTTTTTTGTGTTGTGCTGATGGTGGTTGATTTGAAAAAATACAAACACTGCCAAACCAGCAACAGTAAAAAATGAAAGAAGCACACAAACAGCACAAACGATGTTTTGAGAAATGTACTGCGAGTTACAATTCAAAAAGTGATGAGGTACTGACAAGACAAGAAATATAAACGAAAATAAACAGAATCATTGTAACGAAAGAACTTCTTGTATACAATATACATACATAGCGAAAAAATAAATGTGGAATAAATAAAAAAAAATTAGGTTTAATTTAATAAAAAAATTAATATGATTATTCAATTAATTTATTTCAATAAAAAATCGATATTTTTTATATTAAATAAATGAATTAATGCATTAGTCGTCAATATAAAAGCAAAATTTAACTTTTAAAAAGTAGATTTTTTTCGGATTAATCTTATTTAGGTAAAAAAAATATTTTAAAATGATAAAACAAATTTGAAATATTTTTCTATAATATACGATAAATTAGTAATTATAATCTAAAAAAAAAATAAATTTAAGGATGAAGGGGGTTTGAAAACCCTATTTTTTGTGTTAAGAACGTGTCCATACATGCACAATTTTTCGTCATATTGAATAAAATACCAAAAGTTTAGAACATTTTTGTTAATAAGTCGAAAAGAAAAATATTAATTTTTGGTACGTTGTTAGCACCACGGTCTTTTGAATACCTTTAATTTGATACCAAATATGCCTATATTAATTTTGATTAAATAGGCGTAAATCGTCTATTAAAATCACGAAAAACACAAAATCTTAAGCAAGTGATTGAATACTTTTGCTCAATTTGTCAAATGTAAATTAAAATTCAAAAGTATCAATAAAAATTCATAACATATCAATTAAATTTCATTGTCATTCCGTTGGTAACGCATCGAAATATTAAAATTGCCTACAAATTTTGAAATCATTGTAATGAAAACCATGATTCTTATCAAAAATTGGTAGTAAAAAAATTGAACAAGTAAGAAAATTAATCATCGATATTTTAAATATAACTACCCGAGTAAAAAAGATTATATATACTTATATATAATTATATATAATTATATATGATTATATATAGGGCTATATATAATTATATATAAATTGCGTTCCATAATAATATTTTATATTGTGCTATATATAGTTATGTATAATTATATATAGCCCTATATATAATTATATATGCTATATATAATTATATATATTTATATATCGTCCATTCCACCAGACATTTGTTGATTTTGGGCATTTTTTGACCGAGGGTCTTCCGATTTTTGTTATTTTTTTCATACCGATACTCTATGGAGCCAATTTCAAATTTCATCCATCAGATCGAAAATATTCTAAAAACTCGCGATTTTATTCACGATTTTCGTTTTTAAAAAAGTAAAAAAAATGCTAAATCTGTGTAACTTTGAGCAGCTGTATTTTCTAAACTACTTATCGCATTTTAACAATCTATAGCGCATACGAATGGTATGTAAGTCTATTTTAATATCTAATAAACTGAACAAATATTGGTGGTTTAAAAGTGCATTTTATATGCAAATGCAGTTTTGAAGTGCATTTTGCGAAACTTTTACCCCTTTTAATTTTTTTTTAATTAGCATATTTGGAAAATTTAGAATTTTTGCTACAAAAGAATGTTTTCATTACAATGGACCGAGAATGTATGCTATTTTTAATATTTGTTTTTAAAAAATACTTCCTTAAGTTTCCCTTATAAAAATTTTTATTTTTTAAATTATACCAAAATCATGTAAAAAGACATGTTTTTAAATCGTTATATTTTCAAAAGTACTAATCGTATCTTATTGTTTTTATTCAAATTAGAAAGGTATTTTGGTCCATTTCTTGCATTTTATGACCGCAAAAATATTGGTTTTTCACAAATGCATTTTAAATGCAAATGCAGTTTTGAAGTGCATTTTTCAAAACTTTTACCCCTTTGAATTTTTTTTTAATTATCATATTTGAAACGTTTACAATTTTTACTACAAAATAATGTCCTCATAATAATGGACCCACTGAGTGTGCTATTTTTAAAGAAATTTTAAAAATTTCCTTAAAACGAATTTTGATATTTTAAATTAAACCAAAAAAAAATCTCAAATTATGTGATTTTTTAAAAAATTCTAAAAAATAGCACACACAGTGGGTCCATTATTAGGAGGACATTATTTTGTAGTAAAAATTGTAAACTTTTCGAATATGATAATTAAAAAAAAAGTTAAAGGGGTAAAAGTTTTGGAAAATGCACTTTAAAACTGCATTTGCATTTAAAATGCATTTTCGGAACACCAAAATTTTTGCGGTCATTATATGCAAAAAATAGACAAAAATACCTTTCCAATGTGCATAAAAGCAATAATATACGATTCGTACTTTTGAAAATATAACGGTTTATAAACATGTCTTTTTTCATAATTTTGGTATAATTTAAAAAATTAAATTTTTTATAAGGGAAACTTAAGGAAGTATTTTTTAAAAACAAATATTAAAAATAGCATACATTCTCGGTCCATTGTAATGAAAACATTCTTTTGTAGCAAAAATTATAAATTTTCCAAATATGCTAATTAAAAAAAAATTAAAAGGGGTAAAAGTTTCGCAATATGCACTTCAAAACTGCATTTGCAAATAAAATGCACTTTTAAACCATCAATATTTTTTCAGTTTATTAAATATTAAAATAGACTTAAATACCATTCGTATGCGCTATAGATTGTTAAAATGCGATAAGTAGTTTAGGAAATACAGCAGCTCAAATTTACACAGTTTTTGCATTTTTTTGACTTTTTTAAAAACGAAAATCGTGAATAAAATCGCGAGTTTTTCGAATATTTTCGATCTGATGCATGAAATTTGAAATTGGCTCCATAGAGAATCTGTATGAAAAAAAATAACAAAAATCGGAAGACCCTCGGTCAGATTTTTTAAAATGTCTCATGGAATGGACGATATATGACATTCTTCACATAGTGTTACATGCAAATTTCTTTATCATTAGTATACTGTTTTACAGTTTCTAATATTTTTTTCATCATGAATGCACATTAGGGTTATAACTTCTTTAAGACAAACTTGCTTGATCACACTAGGGGTAATGTTGTACTGATACAGAAAAAAAATGTTAAGGTCACTTTGGTGAAAAAAGTTCATGCAGTGAATGCAATTTCCAAAACACCTCAATGTTTTTGCAATTTAATTTTATTTTCTTATACTTAATTGACATTTAAAGAAATAGCGTTATAATATCGCGATTTTTTTCGCGCCCTCTGTCTAAATGTCGATATTTTTTTTGCAAAATAAATTTAAAATTTTTGGCAATTTAAATTTATTTTCTTATACTTAATTGACATTTAAAAAAATCGCGAAATAGCGTTATAATATCGCGATTTTTTTCACGCCCTCCGTCTAAATGTTGATATTTTTTTTGCAAAATAAATTCAAAATTTAAATCATCGCGTTTGGTGCGTGATCAATTAAATGATCGCGAAAAAAAATATATCGTATCTTAATATTTTTTTCATTTTTTTAACGCTTATGTGATGGAGGATTAATTATTTACAACAAAAAATGCAGAAGGTTATACCCCTAATACACATGTCCTGTTAAAATCCTTTTTTGTATTTTAAATTTGCTTTGTGTTGTTTTATTTTTATTTTTGTTTTTTTTTATTGAATTTTATTTTGACAAAACTTCAAAAAAAAAAACCAATCAAATATAAAATGGAAAAAATTCGTTTGCTGCTAAATATTTTATTTTTATTAACGAAATTTGGGCTAAAAAATTGCTTATGGATGTTATGACGGCAGTGAACGGAACAAAGGCAAGTGTATATAAAATGTGTACATAAATTAGTGAACAAATAATAAAAATTGTTTCTATTTCAGAAAGAAACATGAAAAAAACGAGGATGTCCCTTTCAAAATCGAGCTGGTCCACAAACAATGATGGTTATTATCCTAAAGGGGCTTTTTGTATTGCAGTAGAACAGTATTTAGCGCTTGTTATAGTTCAATTGGGTAAGGCAGAATATTATTTTTAAGATTGATTCCAAGTTGGATATCGCAAAAAAGAGAACTAACGAGAAAAAAAACCTTATTCTCGATAAGTCATGGTTTTTCACGATATCTAAATTAGTTAAAAAGTCAAAGTAAAAAATATTCTGCTTTATACATAGTGAAAATTATAAAAAATACAGCGTGAAATACTGTTTTCGATTAAAATACCGTTACCGTTATTTTTAAAATATACCCAATAAATCATTTCAAAATCTAAGTGCAATTCAAGTATCAATTAAGTGTAAATCAAACCATAATTTTCAGTCCCTGCTTGATTTATACTTGAATTACAATTGAATTCAATAGCATACTCCAGCAAAACGGACAGTTGAATTCAATCCCTGCTTTTACAGACGTATCACTGGTTTTACAGTGTAAAAACAGGGCTTGAATTCAAGTATTCGTTTTGGTTGATAATGCTATTGAATTCAACTGTAATTTAAGTATAATTCAAGCATAGACTGGAAATTAGGGCTTGATTTACACTTGAATTCCATGAATTTTTCAAGTGGTTTATTGGGTATTTAAACAGAATTTTTTTAAATATAGTTATACGCAAAAAACACTTTTAGCCAAATTTGTGTAAAATTCAACCCACCAGTGTTTTTTCGTAAATTAACCAAGGTTTTGTTGTATAAAATTGGCTAAATTGCGTAAAACCACTTGTTAGGTTGTATTTTACAGAAAAACTTCTCTAATAAATGTAAGAGTTTTTTGCGTGTAATGATAAATAAAATACCATTAATATTTTAATTTGAAGCAAACTCGTTTCGGTACCCAACTTTTATTTTTTTTATTATTATAAGTCAATTTTTTGTAAAAAATAAACAATAATTTCTTTTAATAAACACGCAGAAAAAAAACATGGTTGTGGTGATCATGATTTAAGAGCGTCATATTATGATTGGAAATATGATTGTAGCAATAATGTTAATATGATTGAAGGCAACAAGGAATGTTAATCATTATATGATTGCGGCAATAATTGCTTAAATGTTATATAATTATCATAATATGATTCCAGTTTATTATACATATAATTTTGTTTCAATTGAGAAAATATATTATGCTTTAATACAACACGTTTATAGAAATTCTTCATTACTTTTTTTTTTTGATAAAGTTCACACCAATAATTTATTTTTTGTTTTTAAATGTTGTTTTTATAAATATGAAACTATTTTTATTAATTTTGGTTCAATTTAGTGGCAACCTGCGTTAAACTTATGGCATTTTTCTAAAAAATTTCATCAACTATAACATTTTTGTCAGCTAACATTGAATGATTGTATAAATCATTAAGTTATTGACAAAATCATAACATATTTGCTGCAATCATAACGTATTTGTTACAAAATTAAAATTATTGTAACAAAGCAATTATAACACATTCAGTAAACAAAAAATGCACAAAAAACACTTTAATATTTTCGATTTGAAGTTTTTATTTAAAATAGAAAGTTATTTTTAAACTGCACAATAAGTAAATTATATAAAGTAGCTTTTTGTATTTCATTTCCTTCTGCGTTGATCCAATTTTTTAACTCAAATTGCCTTAAATTTTTTAAAGTACTAATTGTAAGTGGCGTCTTTGTGACTAACTGCTTGTTGGCAAAACACTAAACTGATGAATAAACCTGACAATGTTTGCAAAAATCAATTTTCATTAAGTTGTGATTATCAAATGATTCTTATAATCATGTTATGTTCAAATTTTTGGTGTGTCGAGAATATAATTAACTATAACATTGTTACAACAACCATATTGTACTTTTGGATATTGCAATTATTTTATCATGATTGAAGCGACCATTAAATGTCTAAAACAACCATATAAATGATTAAATACAGTTTTAAAAGCAATAACTTGATTGCTGCAATCATAACTGGGTTTAGAGATCATAGTATAGTTGCTGCGATCATGTCGCAACCATATTTTTTCTCTGCGTGAATGAAAAAAAAAAAAAAAAATATATGTTTTTGGTTATTTAAAAGCTAAAAAGAGAAGAGGATAAAGTTTTTTGTGCATTTGAATAGCGAAATTTGTAGGGTATGCAATTATATAAAATAAGATCTAATTATATATAAACAGATATAATTAGATATACCCAATTTTTGGATATAAATATATATAGTTATATCTAACTAGATATAAATATATATAATTATATATAATTATATCCACCATTTTTTGGATATAATTATATATAATTATATATAGCCCTATATATAATTATATATTGCCCTATATATAATTATATATTGCCCTATATCAATTTTTTCTACTCGGGTATATTTAACAAATAAAAATATAAAATTATTATCGTTTTATAAATTATAATAATTCGATTTTTTTAGGCACTTTAAATGAAACTTTAAACCGTAAAAATAACTTTCAAGTCTTACGCTTTTCTATTTAAAAAAAAAAGATCGGAAAAAATTTTAAAAAAAATTTTAACTTCATAATGTAAAAAAAATTTTGTATCTGATAACTAGAATATTTTCCAAATTTTCAAAAATGGTTCTTCAAAATGTAAAAAAAAAAAATTGTTTTTTTTTTGGATATTTCCAAAAAAAAAGTCGTCACTTAAATTTTTGAAAGCATTTAATAACATATTTACTTCAAAAAGTAAAAAAATCGTGTCTGAACCTTAGACAATTTTCCAAAAAAGTTTTCGAAACTTAGAATTTTTTTAGAGCACTTTTAATAAAACTTATAACATTAAAATAAACTTTTAAAAAATTTTCTTCAAAACCTAAAAAAAAAATATGTGTCTTAGAAAATAAAAAAATAAAAAATTGTGTCAGACACTTAGAAAATTATTAAAAAAAAAAATCGGAAGTTAGCATTTTTTTAAACTTTAATAAGATTTTTAACTTTAAAACATAAAAAAAATGTTTAAATCAATTGCAATATTTTCAAAATAAAAAAATTCGGATCTTGAAAAAAAAAAAAAAATCTGTTAAAATTTTTTACTCAAAAACGTAAAAAAAAATTAGTGTCGGAACTTGAAACATTTTTATTTTTTAAATGCATTTTTAATTAAATTTAGAAAATTTTAAATTAATTAATTTTAGAAAATTTAAAGCTTTATCTTTACTTTTGAAACATTCTTCTTAATAATATAATAAAACTTGTCATTACTTGAACAAAGATATATCTACTTATATTTACTGTTCATTTAACTTCCAGCAGCTGAAATAAAAAAAATTTCATGCTGACGAGTCGAATTCAATTTTTATTTTCCCTACTGCCAAACAGAACTTGTGCAGCGCAGTAACCAGACAATTCAGTCGTGTGTGCTGTTTTTTGTTTTTTTAAACTGAAGCTGAACTGTGTGCTGGCAAGTTTGTCAATTTCAAAAAAAAAACTTTTACTGTACTGCTGCTGAAGAAAGTTGACAATTTTTAACAGCTCAGTTCTTGACTGCTGTTTTGTTTTGATAATGTTTATGCTGACAAAACAGTACAAATTATGTGTTTTTGCTGAAAATCTAGGCAGTATTTTCAACACTGGTTTTAACACCTGACATTTTTACACGAGTTTTAGAATTTTTCACAAATGTTTCAGAATTTCACTATTTTTTTACGAAAAAAATGTCTCACTCATTATCTGAGATTTTTTTTATTAGAAAAAAAATCTGAAAATCAATGGCTCTTTGGTTCTTTCCTTTAAGGAACGATCATATTTTTTATTAGAAAAATTGTTTAAAGATATATGGTTTCTTTGGTTCTTTGCTTTAAGCAACGATATCATAGACTTTGTCAAAGACACTATGAAAAAAATATTTTGAAATCTTCTAATTATAATTATTTATTTATAATTGAGGTTTCGAAACATTTTTTTTTTACCGATGAATAACTTACGGGCCTTTAACGATAACATATGGTAAATGAAATATCAATTTCTAGATCAATTCGCGTTTTCGCGATAATTACCAATAAAAATGGTTGTGTTTTTTTTAAGTAGTGTGAAATAAGTCGAAAAATGTATTAAACCTACTTGTAAGCTAAATAATGTTTAAACATGACTTTAGTGAAATTTAAAGACAGTTAATTTCGTAGAACATATTAACCTCTATCTACTGTTTTTAATTGTCATTTTTGACAAGTAAAATTGTAAAGTATTATTGGTGAAACACAATTTAACAAAATATGATACTTTACAATTATACTTTTTTAGGCATTTTGCTCAAATCCCACGAACTTTTGGCCTCTGACAGCCCCTAGTGAAATTGTATGCACAACATTTTAACCCTTTAAACGCACGATTAAATGGTTTTCTAGGAGAGTATTCGAAAAAGGTATTGGAAATAAAAAATTGGAACTAGAGGGTTAATATATTCCAAAAAAAAGAACTGCCATTAAATTTTACTGCAGAAATCTATTAACACTATTTTTCTCAGAAATATATTTACTAAATTTTTTTCGAATTATTTCACACTACATTTGTGAAACACAATCTAACATCGTATTTTGTTGGCATTTTTCGAGAAAAACGTGAAGTGATTTAAAAAACCTGAGTGACACGGGAATGTTATTTTTGTAGGGTGGACCTACAAAAACGACATTTTCAAATTCTCTGGGTCCAAGTGAAGGGCTTTGAACTTCTTGTAGCATAAAAATGTTGCATTTGTTAAACAAAAACACAAAAAATCATGTAAAAAAATGGTATTTTTCAGATGTTAGTTTAGTTCTTCAAGGGGGGACTTTTTGCCCCCTGGTCCGATTTGGCTCATTTACGAATTTAACCTGCCTAGGAACATAAGGCATATTCGTGCCAAATGTTGGGAGTCTAGCTCTTTTATTTTGGACTGCATCGTGTTAACTACAGACGGACGGACCGACGGACATCGCTAGAATGTCTTAGAATCGATCACTGATCATAAATATATAGATTTTATGGGGTCCTAGACTGTAGTCCTACTATAGTTGGTGGGTATAAAAAGATCAATTGTTATTAAAAAAAAAAGCAACTGTAATTTGAAAAAAGATAAATTGTAATTCGAAAAAGATCAGTTGTAAATTTCTAAAAAAATTCTAATTACATGTTATCTTTTTATACCCTCCAAAGTATGGAGGTATACTCACTTTGTCATTCCGTGTGTAACGCATCGAAATATCGATCTAGGACCCCATAAAGTATATATTTTCTTGATCAGTGATCGATTCTAAGACATTCTAGCGATGTCCGTCTGTCCGTCTGTAGAGGACACGATACAGTCCAAAATAAAAGAGCTAGGCTTTCGAAGTTTGGCACGAATATGTCTTATATTTCTAGGTAGGTTAAGTTCGGAAATGGGCAAAATCGGACCAAGGGGAAAAAAGTTCTCCCTTGGAGAACTAAACTAACCTCTGAAAAACGGTATTTTTTTGCAGGGTTTTTTGTACTTTTTTTAAGCAAATGCAACATTTTTATGTCAGAGGATGCTCAAAACCCTGCATGTGGACCCAGCGGATAAAAAAAAAATTTAAAAAAGTTTGACCCGCCCCTTTTGTGGGCGTAGATATAAAAAATGTATTTTAATAATGATTAATTGGATTAAATAATTGGAAGAATCATAATAAATCCATTTGCTAACATCTATCGCAAGGGGAAGGTGTCCCCCAATGTCTCCCACCAAACCCCCCCCCCCCCTCACAAAAAAAAAGACGCCCCTGATTTTTTTTTTCTTTACATTTTGGAGGGTATAAAAGATTCGGCACAGCCGAATTTAACACTCTTACTTGTTTTTAATTACACCTGGTATAGATGGTAAATCGTGTAGATTTGGTCAATTACCAATTCGGGTACATTTGTAATTCGAACTACAATTAATCTTTTTCGAATAACAATTGATCTTTTTCGAATTACAATTGATATTTTTTGAATTCCAATTGATATTTTTCGAATTACAAATGGAATTTTCGAATTACAAGTGTAATTTTCTAATTACAAATATAATCTTCCAATTACAAATGTAATCTTCGAATTACAATTGATCTTTTATATATTACTAGAAATGAGTAGAAAATGTGGACCTCATCAAATTTTTACAACAAAATCAAATAACATTTCTCTGTTCCTATATTTTTCCACATCTGTCTTAACTAACAGACAAGCTCTTCAATTTAATATTAAGCTTGAGGGAATAAGGTGCATTTCATAAGTAGATGTTGATGTTATTTTGTAAAACTACATAATGTTGGGTTAAAAAAAAAACTTATTTCTCATGAAGATTCGTCTTATATTCATATTTATTAAACTGAACCAAAATTCAAGGCCAACTACCAAATTCAACAGTTCTGTTTTTGATTTATCAGAAATTTATTTTTTATACAATTTGTTCAATCATGTTAAATTGTTAGTCTGTAAAAACTGATTTAGCTGTCGTACACTTAAAAAAAAAAAGTAGGTAAATCTCAGTAAATATTCACTTAAAACCACTGAAATTTTATTTAAAAACCATTCGACTGATTTTTTATTTAAAATAAAATCATATTACAGTCAATTTTAAATGTTAATGTAATGACTAACAAAAACATTAAAAAACAAATGAATATTCTCTTGTTTTGTATTGAAAAACAATAAAACTTTAAAAGAATTTTTTTTTTCTGCCGAAAAGAAATGTTACGAAAAATTAATTTTTGAACAGTTATTTATTATATAAAAAACAAGAAATCCTTAAAAAAATAAGTGATTTTTCTTTTAAAACCACTTTACTGATCACTTTCTTAAATAAACTACAATCAGTTAATGACTTAATTTTTTTACAATTAGTGTAACATAAGATAAAAAAAAAATTAAATTAATTTCATTTGAAATTATTTTTAACCCTACCCAATGCTCTCTACATTAACAAACAATTTATACATACATGGGAGGTATAGGTACTGATTGTAGATGGTCTCACGGATTTTTTGAAACTGTTGTGTCGTGAACTGGTTGGACAGAAGTTCTTTACGTTTTTCTCAGATTCAAAATTATTTGCAACGATTAAAATCTCACAATCAGATTAAAAATATTTTTCCCAAACGAAAATATATTACATATGGTTTTGAATTGAGAAAAGTGTAAAAGAAAAATTTTAATTTTTCTAAAAATTTAAGACATCCTGGTTTGTTTCTTACTAGTTTCATATTAACCAGTTATAATAATCTTCAGAAAAACTTTGAATGTCAAATTTATTTAGTTAATAGTCAATAAAACTCTATATGTGAAAATTATTAACAGATCGCAGCCGACAAGGATTGAACTCATCATCATCTGTAATACTTTGCTATTAACTGCTTGTAACGTACAATCACTCTAGACTAGTGCCCCCCATTTCCCGGTTATCGGTATTCCCGGGAATACCGGTATTCCCGGTTCTGGAACCGGTTTCCCGGTTCTAGATATATTCTCGGGAATACCGATATTCCCGGTTCTGATCCTGGTACCGGTTCTCAAAAACCAAAAAAATACTATACCATAAAATATTTAAATAACACAATTTAATCAGTATTTCAGTAATATTAAGGTGTGTTTCTAAATTTTTTAAAAGATTATGCAACTATTTTTTCTTAAATTAAAACAATAAAATGGAAATGGTGTTTTCACATGTTTTGTATTTTTTTTTTGTAAAAGCAGCGAAAAAATTTTAATCGTACAAAATTTTACAAAATATTCATACCGGTATTCCCGGGAATACCGTCAGAACCGGAACCGGGAATACCGGTATTCCCGGGAATACCGGAAATGAATTAAGAACCGGGAAACCGGTACCATTTCCCGGTAATACCGAGAACCGGGAATACCGGTATTCCCGGTACTACGGTACTGACCGTAGGCACTACTCTAGACCGATACGCCAAGTAGGCTGTTAAGCAATTTTTTTGTTTCATAAGGGGACAACGAAATTTTGAAACACTGATATGGCCGATAAGCCGAGACACCCCAACCTTGAAATCGTCTCTTTTATATATATTTTAAATTTTAGGTAAATCCGTTCATAAGGGTTGAGATACTTTCCTTGTAAGTACTTATTTTTGCAAACATTGCCAGACATGGCCTATATTTTAGACACAAATGTTAGGTGTTGCCATTTTTCCAAAGATACTGATTATTGCCACTTAGGGCGACTTATAGTCGTTATTTTTAAATTATTATTTCTGTAAAGACAGTCGAGCTCAGGCTCCAATTATAATTATGTATTATAATTTTTTGATTTGTTATATATGGTTTTGAATTGGGAAAAGTGTGAAAGAAAAATTTTAATTTTTCTAAAAATTTAAAACATCTTAGTTTGTTTCTTACCAGTTTCATATTATCCAGTTATAATAATCTTCAGAAAAACTTTTAATGTCAAATTTATTTAGTTAATAGTCAATAAAACTCTATATGTGAAAATTATTATTATGTAATATCTAATATATTACATTTACTTAAAGAAAAAGTGTCAGACTTAGAGATATTTTAAATTCCAGGAAATTTTTACTACAGTAAATTTCTCAGATTTTTTAGACATTTGTCCAGTTGAAAAATTTTCATATTCTGAGATATTTGTTAAAATTCTCAGGTTCTTAGATATTCTTTCATAGAAAACATAAGAGTTTGGTATTTACATTAGAAAATTTTTAAAACCTGAGAGTTTAGAAAAAACCAAAAATTCTCGAAACATTTTTAGATTCGGAGAGATTATTCTCAGATTCTGAAAAATTGTTCTAATAAAAAAACATTTTTATTAAAAAATTAAAAAAACTGGAAACATTTTCAAATTCTGAGACATTTTTTTAAGATTTTCAGATTTTTTTTTTATTTTCGGAGAAACTAAGGAATCTTTTTCGGAATACTTCCCTCTTTATTTGTTTATGTGATTTGTATAGAATTATATAAGATTATATTTTTATATATTTGCATATCTGCATATGCGATGTTATGTGTATTTGTTCGTTTTTTATTCCTTTTTTTTATTATTTAATAAATGCACAAAAAACACCTGTATGACTGATGTTAAAAAAAAATATACATTTTATGTATTGAAAATCATAATACTTTTATTCGTCATGTTTATGCCATAAAATCAGCATAATATTCATATAAATCTTATTTACTACAACTTCGTCATAATTCAAAAATGGTGATTTTTTAGATAATTATGCAGAATTATTCGCTACACTTAAAAAATTGTGCATTAACTGTTTCTATTTTTTTTTTTAAATTTTACGTTTAGTCGTTTTTGAAAGAAAAAACATTTGTTTGATGTTCAGTTTTTATTAATAACTACTTCTGTTCTTTGTTTCAAAAATAACACACTAAAAAATTAAGACTTTCATTAACATTTAATTTTTAAAGTCATTTATTTTTGTTCTGTAAATAAAAACTACTGATTATTCTTTAAATTTTTAATGATTTGTGTAAGTAATTTTTTTTTTAAATTGTTGGTATTTTTTAATGAGATATCATTAGTTTTTACCTACACAAGTAGGTTATTTGTTTTGTAGAAAAAAAGTTCAAAAAATTATTTATAGAAATATAAAAACATGTTTGTATCAAGTGACTTTGGCACGATGCATCGCGATGGGTAGAGTGTCTGGCCAGAATGTAGTTGATTGCGGGATCGATTCCCAAAAATTTTATTAAAAATTAAAAAAAAAAAATATTTTAATAGAAAATTGTAAAAAATAACCTACGAAATCTTTAATTTTTAATGTTTTCGTAGGTTATTTTTTTTGGAATTTGTTGGTAAAAATAACAAAACTATCATTAATTTTTAATGTTTTTGTAGGTTATTTTTTCGATTTTGTTGGTAAAAAAGAATGAAAAAACTTAATTTTTTAATGTTTAATGTTATTTATTTAGAAAATTTTGTCAACAGAATAATTACTGGGATGATTTTCAATTATTTATTCACTGGTTTTAAGTGTGTTTTTCATTTGTTTTTGCCTACAAAATATTTTGAGTGTATATAATGCTTAATGTTGTATAAAAAATTCGTAATACTTATTTTTTTTAAACTCACCACTTTAGAAAAAACCTTATTGAATTTCATATGTCCCGTACATTTTCAATTGAAAACCATTTTTAAAAATAAACTTTTTACTCGTTTTATACAATATCAGGTTTTTTGAGTTATGACGACGTTGCAGAAAATGAGAAATATGTACAAACACTATGGACCATTGGAACAGCATTTTTTTGCGTGACAAAAAATGTTTCTTCCAATTTAAAACGTCTGGGCTAATTTTAATTTCACAAGGCCCAAGACTTATGTTATACAAATTTCAGACCAATCCACACAAGTCTTTATAGTTGCTGGATCCGGCTGAAAATGTGCATCCCGAGTCGCTGATTTAAAAATTTAACTAAAAGCTAAAAAATTCAAAATGGCGGATCAAATATAGCGGAAATTTTTTTTAGAAGATGTCCGATTTAATCGTAATCGCGATTATGAAATATCTCGATTATTTGCAAACTCTACTTCCAGAGGATTTTGGGGTTCCTGATATCAAAATTTAGCGTAAAACTAAAAAAGTCGAAATGTCAGATCCAATATGGCGGAATTTTATTTTTTATTGTCCGATTTAACTCAAATTATTTTTTAAGGGGGTCTTGAAGTTACTAAATCAGAATTATAACTCTGAATTTTGAAAAACAAAATGGCGGACTTAATGTGTTCCTTAAAGTTTGTGAGAATGATCCAATTCTGGCCAAAAGTATTTATCTTGCTTCTAGAGGATTTTGGGGACACCAGTTTCAAAATGTAATTAAAACCTAACAAAAAGTTAAAATGGTGGACAAATTTTTTTAAAATTTTTCGGTTTAACTTAAATTTGGTTTTAAGTGGGTCTTTGAGTTACTGAATCAAAAAAAATAAATGATAACTTAACATGCTGTTGAGAAACAGGCAAATTATTTACTTAATTCGTTTTAACAAATGTGGTATAAATTTTTCAGAAAATTTTGGAAATTGAATAAAAATTTTTGAATTTTATTTGAAATGGTGTAACTAATGTTTTCCTTAACTCTTAAAAAAATACTGAAAATGTATCCTAAATTTTATTTCCTACATTTAAGGCACTCTCTGGAGATAAAAACTACTTAAAGCCATAAAACATTATTTTTGTTCAAATTATTTTTTTAAATAATAAATCTAGCACCACTATCAAAAATAACTGTAGTTTAGCCATTTATCATTTCGAGCAAGTTTGGGCAACTTTTTGCGAAAGATATGGATCCATTCTATATCAAAAAAAAAATATAGACCGATTGTATCGCACTGAGTATCGCTGAGGATTTTTTCGGCGCGAGGTAAATAGCATTTGCCAGGCAAATGAGTTATATTTGTCCGTGTTATTTTCGTAACAAAGGCCTATTTATGAGGTTGAACCACACAAACAAAAAGTTAAACATTAGCAATAGAAGTTTGGAAAAAAATTAAAAAAGTATCTCAACTTTTAAAAATTTGTTACCAACTTTTGTAAATTTGAAGAAAGGAAAGGGTGTAATTGGATCATAAAGATAAGTTCAGAAAATCTGCTTCTATATATGCCCAACAGTTTAAACAGTTTAAATTTTTTTTTGAGAATTTACAAATAAGGACTTTTGGCCGAAAAAAAAACGTCCCTGACAATTTTTTTTTTTTTTTACATTTTGGAGGGTATAAAAGATTCGGCACAGCCGAATTTAACACTCTCACTTGTTTTTTATTTGGATGCTCTGAAAACGATAATTAAAATTATTTAAACCGGTGGATCGGTTTTCGATATATCGTTATTTGACTGACATAAAATAGTATTTTTCTACTTTCAAGAAATTAAAAAAAATCTTATTTTTTCCCTGACATTTTCGTAGAGCTTAAGACAAAATTTCATTTAAACTTAAAATAAACTTAAAATAAAAATTTTATATTTTGGTCAAATTTCCACAAAAAAAATTTCAGTTTTGAAAAATGTGAAAAAAATATATCTTGGTATACATTAATTCTAATTTTTTAGCTAAATACAATTATTAACAATTTCCTGAAATCGGTCAAGCGGTTTCGAGTTAGGTTAGGTTAGGTTGTAAGTGGCTGCTGACGTTTTACGTCAACACACGTAGACTCTGAGGTCCATTGTGATACCACGGGACCGTAATAGGTTTCCCTACTAGTCCCTGTCGTTAAACCATTTTGAGCTTCTTATAAAACTCCTTAGATGTTGAATTTTGACATCCAACAAATCAGAAAGATCGTACAGCTCCCTAGATCCCAGTGAAGCAAGTCTCTGACCAGAAAGTGCCGGGCAAAGGCAAATAAAGTGTTCGATAGTTTCCAACTCCTCTTCATCCATGCAACTTCGGCAAAAGTCATTCGACGGCACATTTAACCGCTCTGCGTGCTTCCCTATAAGACAGTGTCCGGTAATTATAGAAACCACCGTCGAAATCTCTCCTCTTGGAAGCGATATCAGCTCACTTGTGCGTCCCTGATTAAGAGAAGGCCAAATCAGTCGTGTTGTCTCACACGTCCATCCATTTGCCCATCTTTGATTAGTCTCCGTCGCAGAACAAAGCCGTAGGTTTTGCTTGCAAGTTTCTAGAGGCATACCAACACATTCCAATTCTGTTGGAACCTGTAAGGTAGTTCCTAGTCTTGCAAGCTCATCGGCTTTGCAATTCCCTGGAATGTCTCTGTGCCCTGGGACCCATATGAGTCGTATGTTAAACTGCTTGGCCATCTCATTTAATGACGTGCGGCAGTTAAGGGCAGATCTTGTTTTCAGAAACATTGAAACCAGGGACTTGACCGCGGCTTGACTGTCAGTATAGATGTTGACTGCGGTTGTAGACAAGACATTGCAGCTCAACCAGTCAGCCACTTCTTTTATTGCCAGCATCTCTGCCTGGTAAACCATAGATGGGACTAATTAATTAAAGGGACCAATTAATTGATGGTTTAATTACCATTTAATTGATGTCAATGGTAATGAAATTTTTTTCATTACCATTGGTTGTATCAATTGTACCAATTAAATTACTTATCAATTTAATTACTAATGAAAATTAAAAAAAAAAATAATTACCATTGATATGGCATCATTTAAAAAAAATAATTACCATTAGTAAAAGTCGTCACAATATTGTCAAAATCGTTAATATTTGGAAATATCCGTTGTTTTTTGTTATATGGTGTATTAGTTTTTCACATTTTATAAACAAAACACACATTGATTGCCTTTGTATAACACAATATTTAAAATTTTTATTTGCGTTTTGTTTTTTGTCTAACATTTTCATATTTTTTTTTTGGAAAAACATACTTTGATGTTTAAATTTTTAACTTTTCAAAAAAACAAAAATATGAAAACCAATGGTTTTGAAACCAATTATAATTGGTGTTTTTCAACAATTGGTGCATTTCATTACCATTAGTAATTATTTTTTCAATTAAAAAAATTTAATTACCATTAAATGGTAATGAACATTTTTTCATTACCATTGATATCAACCAATGGTAATTAAATTTCAATGGTAATTAAAAATTCCCATCTATGTGGTAAACACTGCAATGATCTGGCAATCTACGAGCCAGGCTCAACCCAAGCTCTTCCGAATAGACTCCAAAGCCCACTTGTTCGTGCAGCCTCGATCCATCTGTGTAAAAATTTATGGTAGCTCCACTACCCGGAGTATCCCCCATCCAAGACTCCCTGAATGGTATCATAGTGGTAAAGTGGCGCTCAAAGAGGCTCAAAGAGGGAGCACAGTCCACATTTTGTGGTATTGTTATCTTTTTCAAGATCGCGCTATGGCCACAATCACTGCTCCTCCATTGCAGCGTGCTATTAAGTCGAATTGCCGACGCAGCCGCATACTGCCTACCCAATATGTCCAAGGGTATCAGGTGAAGGAGGATTTCTAATGCAGCCGTAGGTGTAGTACGAAGAGCACCAGTGATGCACATTGATGCCATTCTCTGTACCTTCGTGATAAAGACAAAGTTCGCTTTTGTTTCTAAAGCAGGCCACCAGACAATGATTCCATACAGCAAAATTGGACGCACCACTGCTGTATAGATCCAATGAACGACTTGAGGGCTAAAACCCCAACGTTTTCCAATGGCTCTTTTACAGGAATACAAAACAATCGTTGCTTTTCTCACCCGTTCCTCAATATTACGCCTGAAATTCAGCTTCCTATCTAGAAATACTCCAAGATACTTGGCTCCATCTGAGAAGGTGATTTCAGTACCGTCCAGAGAAATAGGATCAAAAGCAGGAATCTTATTTTTCCTTGTAAACAAAACAAGCTCTGTTTTACTAGGATTAACTCCTAGACCACAGTCTCTTGCCCATTTAGACAGATCTTTCAGAGAACCCTGAAGAATGTCCCGCAATGTTGGCAGATGCTTCCCCTTTACCGCTATGGCGACATCGTCAGCATATGCGACAACATGACAACCACGTGCTTCTAGAGATAGTAGCATTGAATTCAGTGCCAGGTTCCAAAGAAGCGGCGAAAGAACACCTCCTTGTGGTGTGCCCCTATTGACAAATCGAGATATGACGGACGCTCCCAATTCAGACGTTATACGTCTATTGGCAAGTAGGTTTCCACCATTAAAACGATTTCACGCTTTAATCCCAGACCAGACAATGCCAATATTATCGATTCTGGGATGACATTATTAAAAGCCCCCTCAATATCAAGAAAGGCCACCATAGTGTACTCCTTTACCGAAAGCGATCTCTCGATGGTACCAACGAGCTCATGAAGAGCTGTTTCCGTTGATCGTCCCTTGCTGTATGCATGTTGCTTTGTCGAAAGCAACCTCGGGTCAATCACTCTACGCAAATATGAGTCTATCATTCGTTCCATTGTCTTTAACAAAAAAGAAGACAGACTAATTGGTCTGAAATCCTTCGGAGCTGTGTGGGAACTTTTCCCAACCTTCGGGATAAATACGACCCTGGTATCCCTCTATTTTAAAGGAATATACGACCAGTTGATGCATGCTGTGTATAGATTATACAGCAACGGGGCTATATAGTTCAACACGGTTTCGAGTTATCACCATCGTTAATTTTTCAAAAAATTTACAAAAATGGTAGTTTCTTCCTACGTTCAAGAAGTGTTAAAAAAATTCCATAATTTTTTTCTATTGACTATTTCATAGTACTGAGAAAACTTTAATTAAAACCTACTTTACTCCAAATCAGAACCTATCTATCCTATACCTATCTATCTATATTTTGAATTTTTAGTCGAAATTTCGTAAAACTCAAAATTTTGGTACACTCAAAAAAAAAACAGAAAAACTTGTAACTTTTTTTGTTTGTTACCTCCTATTTGCCAAAAATTCCTACGATAAAATTTACAAAGAGGTTTCGTAATTTTACTATATTTTTTGCTACCTCCTATTTTACTAGAATTCCTAGTAAGTTTACAAGGTTTTTACCAATACTTTTGTAATTTTACTAGCTTTTTACCAATAAAATTGTAAATTTACAGATTTTTGGCGCAATTAAAATTACAAGGAATTCTCGTGAATTTACTAGATTTTTTTTGTAAAATTGTCTTTGAAATTTGTAAAATTACAAAAAAACAATGCAAAATTAAAAAAAAAAATAAATTTCGATTTGTTAAGAAACAAGGAAAACTGTCAAATATTTGTAAAATGGAATCTCGTAGATTTGTCCTAGTAATTTGACAAAGTTTTTTTTTGCGTGTATAAGGGGGACACGGGTGCATATGATCGGATTAGACTCAAATAAATTTGAGCTCTGGGATAAAGTCAATAAAAAAAAAAACGCATAAAAAATACCAACGTTCATTGCAAATTTCATATAGCGATATCTCGAAAAACGAGATATGATGCATTCCAAGAGGGCGCGGATCCTGGTCTTTGATTGGAGGGAGGGGGTGGGTGGATTATTTTTACTCAAACATTTTTTCTTACAGGAAACCTCGTGTAAAAATGAAATTTTTTGAAATTTAAAAAAAAGGGTTTCTCAAGAAAACGCCTCATTTTTTTATTAGTAAAAGTCGTGATTCTGAAAGCATTTTCCAATTGAAATTTTGATTACTAACACCTGTTGCTTTTGGGACAATGCCTATGTAAAAATAATCGGTGTTGAACAGGAACAGGTTCTAGGAAAGTATAAGTTGTTCCTCATTCACTTCATCGCAACCGAACATTTTGCTAGGTTTCTCCATAAACTTTCATAAAATTTATAAATTTTTTTTTGGATAATAAAAAATTCTGAAAAACTTTTTTAATTGAAATTCTGACCCAATGTTTTTCTGGTTAGCTGTTTGGCATGCATACATATTTGTTTACATTTTTTTTATATGATTGTATGTATTGTTAGTGTTTACACAAACATCTGTAAAATAGAAAACAAATTTCCAGTGATTTTTCATATATTTTTTTTGGTATGAAAAATTTGCGTTGTAAACGTGCAGATTTTTTTTTATTGTACCTGCTTAAATGCGGGATTGTGTTTTGGATTTCAATTTAATACCAAAAAAATCCAATTTATGCGTATAATAACGCATTTTTGTGTTGATTTTTTTTTTTTCATATCAGTGATTATGCAAATAAGTTTGTATGGGATTAAAATAGTTCAATGTTAAAATATTTGGAATAATGCGGGAAAATATTAATTATAAAATTATTAAAACGAACACAACGCAATTTTGATAACCTACACTGGTATTGTAAAAAAATAAATTTGTGATGATGTTTGTAACTAATTAGAATATTTTTTTTTTGAAGATTTTATTACAAGTACAAACTGAAGCTATTTTCACAACAAAAAACTGTTTTATAAATTGACAAAAAAAAATTACAAAACGCACTTTTACTCAAAATAAAATTATTCGAGTGAAAAATTTTACACAAATTTCACCGCTCTACAAATCTGAGGTTTGTCGCTGCGTTTTGAATGAAACCACAAAAAGTTTATAGGTTTTGGTTTCCCGATTCCAAAACGGTCACTAAATTTTTTTTATCACTTCACAATTTTGAGAAAATCGCGGTTAAAGTGTCAAAAAATACCCATTTTGGCCATTTTTGAGCGCCTACAAAATAAGATCCTGACATGCGAATGACTTGATATCAAACTCATTCGAAAGTGCGTAATTTTCTCTTTAAGACAAAATCAAATTTTCTTGGAATTTAATTTTTTATAATGGTGAAAAAATCATTAGCCACAAGTGCTTTAAATCTAATATTTACGTGTGTATTTGTATGGAAACTGTGTAAATAAACTAAATATTCAAAAAATGGAAGGTTTTTTGTTAATGATTTTTTTATCATTTTAGAAAATTAAATTCCAAGAACATTTTATCTTGTCTTGTAGAGAAAATCACATACTTTTGAATGCGCTTGATACCAAGTCAATTGCATGTCAGGATCTTATATTAAAAGCTTTCAAAAAGGGTCCAAAATGGCCTTTTTCGGCAATTTAACCGCGAATAACTCAAAATCCTGACGTCATAGACATATTTGGGTCGCAGATTTGGAATCAGCGCAACAAACACTACCTTAATCACTTACCAGAATCTAATACGCATTTTCATGTTGAGCTGTGATTTTTACGTTAAAAAACTAAAAACACGAAATAAGTGTTGCTTTTGCACTCAAACTTATTTTCATTTAAAATATTTTGGGCATTATGGAGTGTACTCATGAATTCGACCACGTCGAATTTAACCTTAAGCTTTTTCTGTGGCTTTTTTGTTTAATTTTCCGAAATGTTAGTTTTCTCTTCTAAGTTTTTCTGAATTTAACTTACAATTAGCTTTCTAAAATTTTTCTGAATTTTCAAAATTTTTTCTGAGTTTTTTCGAAATCTGTGAAAATTTGCCTGATTTTTTTACATCTAATTTTTGCAGGAGCTTTAAGTTTTTTTTTGAATTTTCCTAAATTCGTCCTAATGGATTCGGCCAACTCGAATTCAACTACTTACTTGTTCTAAGGAAATTTTTTAGTTTTCCGAAATGTTAGAAGAGAAAGTTTTTTAAGTTTTTCTGAATTTAACTTAGCGTTCTAAAATTGTTCTGAAGTTTACAAATTTTGTCTGAGTTTTTTTCGAAATCTGTGGAAATTTGCCTGATTTTTTTACATCTTATTTTTACAGGGGTTTTAATGTTTTTTTTTTTTTTTTTGGTATTTTCCTAAATTAATCCTAATGTTTTTTAAAATTTCTTTTCAAATAAGAAATAAGGCGCAGGTATACAAAACCATGAGTGAATTACAGAAGCACAGGTTTAAATCTCATGGCAGGCTAGTCTGTTGATAAAAAAACATATAAAGCATTTTTCTAGCAAATGTCAAACAATCAATTTAATGTAATGTCCTACTGATGACGTAGAAGTGGCTACAGAAACCATGGTCTAGGGTAAATCCACATTTAATTTAATCTTTAGAAGACACAATTTTCTTCTTCAATCAAAAACACAAAACAACAAATTATGTAAATACACTTGGCTTACGCCGAAAAAATATAATAAATATTTTTTTTTTTTAATTTTCTGATTTCAGATTATATCTTTATATTACTGAATTTTTCTGGGCTCCCTAAATTTTTCTGAGCTTCCTAAATTTTCTGGATGTTTTCTTAATTTTTCTGAGTTCCCAGGAATTTTTCTAAACTTTTTGAAATTTCCTAAAAATTTTAAGAGTTTTTCTAAATTTTTATGATTTTTAAGAGTGATAAAAAATTCAGATTTTTCTAGAATTTTGAAAATTTTGGTTTGAGTTCATATTAAGTACTTTGCAGAACAATTTCAAACTTTTTCCAATATTATGGGCTTCCCACCGTTTCACAAGATCACATTGGAATTTCAATTAAGAGACGGGTTAAGTTTCCCAGCATTGGCCTGTTCTTGCAACATATCGGTATAAAAAACTATGTTTTCTTTACATCTGAGATGTATGGTATATTCAGCAGACATGGGCGTTTATGATTACAATTGTGTAATTGATTACAGTTTCAATTACAATTACATGTAATTAGTAATTGAGTTTTTTCAATTACAATTACAATTACAAGTAAAATTGAAAATTTTCAATTACTAATTACATCTAATTGTAATTGAAACTGTAATCAATTACATAATGTAATCATTAACGCCCATGTCTGTAACTTACCCTAAAGTGCCCCTAGGGGAGCCAAATGTATGACCGACCTTTCATGTAATTGTAATTGAAACTGTAATCAATTACACAACGTAATCATTAACGCCCATGTCTGATATTCAGCAACTTTGTAGCAAATACTATGGCAAATATTTTTGCGAAACATATTAACCCTCTAACTCTAACTAAAAAGATGATCAGAAATGCAAAATGTGATTCTTGGAAAAACTTCTGTGGAAACATAGAAGACGTTTCTGAGGCATCCAGGCTGCGCAAGGTTCTGGCTTCTTCTCCTTGCACCCTGGGATACCTGAAGGATCCTAATGGGGTGTGGTCTTCCTCCAGTGGAGAGTCGCTGGATCTCCTTTTAAACACGCATTTTCCGGGCAATTCCATGACGCCGTTTCAAGCTTTGGAACGTTCTGACGCCCAAGCATCTGAAATTGCTTCAGTTTTCTTTTAACTGCTAAAGTGATAAGACGTGTTTATAATGGATTGTCCACCAAATACGCTTTGTGCAAAATGTTTTAATACATTAAAAACTAATTTCATTTCGTGTCATATATGCAGAGGCAAATTTCATTTTTTGTGTGCAAAAATTGACGATAAACTTTGTAATTTATTTAAAGACAACAAAAATATTGTTTTTAATTGCAACGATTGCCTTAAAGCATCAGAAGAGATGATTTCGTTAATTTCTAAACTATCAACGGAGTTAAGAGAGTTAAAAAATCCAATAATTTCAACATTGAGTGAAGATGTAAAAGAAATGAAGATTAGGTTCAATGAACTAGCAAAGAACCTTGAAAAATCTAACAAGCAAAAATTTAATTTTTCTAAAAAAGTTGTTGTTAATTCTAATACTAATAATGCTGCAAATCATGTATCAATGGATAAGGGTGATGGTGCGGGTTTATGTTTAGTTGATAAACAGTATGATGACGACGTTGCATCTTGTTCTACTGCAGTTTCTCATGTTGGATCAAACTTGTATGAGACTGACAATCAAGAGAACGATTGGAATACAGTACATCGGCGTAAACGCAAAAACCGTGTTATTGTTGTTGGAAACAAAGATACCGAAGATCTTGATGTGGTTGAACAGAAAAAATATTTGCACATTTCTTCATTCAAACCAACTGTTACAGCAGAAAAAATCATTGAATACATTGAAAAAAATACTGAATTAGGTAAACAGCATCTTGAATGTACGAGGTTGGTAAAAAAAGATGCCGATGTAAATGCTTTAAAGTTTGTCAATTTTAAACTAGGTGTTTCGCCAGCTTTTTATAATGATATAATGAAATCTACATTGTGGCCTGCAAACATAAAACTTCGCCCTTTTGTGTTTCGTCCAAGAAAACCGGCAGATCTGCCAAACGTGTAGACAATAATTATCAATTATCGCTATATAACAACAACAGAAATAATAATTATTCCGTTTATTACCAAAATGCAAGTGGTATTAGATCTAAAGCCAATCAATTTTTTCTCGCTTCCACTCTTAAAGAATATGATGTGATTGTTATAACAGAATCTTGGTTATCGGATGATGTAATCAGTTCGGAGTTTTTTGATAGTTATTATACTGTTTATCGTGTTGATAGAAATTTTTTACCAAATGCACCAAAAAAAGGAGGTGGAGTTTTGTTAGCAGTGAGAGGCGATTTATCCAGCCGATTAATTGCATTAAATTTTATGGGAGTTGCTGAACAATTGTGTGTTGAGGTGACATTTTCCAATGATTTTAGTAAATCAATTTTTTTTATTGTATCGTATATACCACCTAATAGTAATAATGATATTTATCAAAATCATTTAGATAACATTAATTACGTTGTAAATTTATCTTCTAATAACCAAGAAGTCATGGTTTTAGGAGACTTTAACTTAAAAGATATAACTTGGTTATTCGATGAAAATATACTTTTGCCATTTAATAAGAAAACTGATAACGACGAAAATGTAACTGCTTTTTTCCTTGCTCATGACTTTAGTCAAATTAATTCTTTTAGAAATGATATCGGTAGATTTCTTGATCTAATTTTTGTTTCAAATGAACTAAAAACGTCTTGTAATTTGTGCCTTAATCCAATATCAAGGAATACGGTCCACCATAAGGCAATCGTAATAACTTTTGAATTTTACGTTTATGAGAAGGAGTTGTATGGTTTAGCTAAATCGAAAAATTTTGTAAAAGGTAATTACTCTAAAATTAATAATTATTTTTTATCCGTTAATTGGTCATACATGATTGATTATAATGAACCAGAAAAAATATATCAGTTTATATCTGATAAAATGAATTATGCGATTTCACTAATGATACCTTTGGGGAAACCCTCGTTAGAACATAAGCCACCTTGGTTTAATAAACGTTTAGTAAATTTAAAAAATGTAAAAAATAAAGCTTTTAAAAAATATAAAAAATCTAATGATGATAACGATTTACGATATTTTCAACAAATTCGAAGAGAATTTGATTTTTTGCATAATTTTTTGTACAAAAACTACTTATTTAGTATTGAAAACAAATTAAGCTCTGATTCTTCAGCTTTTTGGCAATATATAAATGTCAAAAGGAAAAATAGTGGTTATCCAACTAGCATGTATTACAACAATATTTTTTCGAAAAACAGCCTTGAATCATGTAATTTATTTGCGTCGTATTTTCAAACTACTTTTACAAATCATAATAACTTTGTCGGTCAGCCTGTTCAACCTCTTATTCCCAGCCTCCAAATTGAAGTATCAGAGGAAGATATTACTTCGTCCATTTTAGAACTAAAAGATAGTCCTTCTTGTATATTTGCGGATTCAGTTCCTCCATTATTTTATAAAAGCTGTGTTAAGTCCTTAGTAAAACCCATTCAAATTCTTTTTAACGCTTGTTTGAAGGAAAGTATATTTCTTGACAATTGGAAAAACTGCTGTGTTGTTCCTATTTTTAAATCCGGTGATAAGACAAATGTTCTTAACTACAGGCCTATAGTTAAACAATGTGCTCTGGCTAAAGTATTTGATCGTATAATTAAAATAAAACTGTTTGATCATGTGTCCAGTAGTATCTCTACTTTTCAGCATGGATTCTTTCCAGGTCGATCAACATGTACGAATCTTGCGGTACTGTCAAATAAAATCATTACTTCAATGGAAAAGAAACTTCAAGTCGATGTCATATATACAGATTTTTCAAAAGCTTTTGATTCGGTCTGTCATGACATATTATTGTATAAACTTTTACAATTTGGTATAAATGGCAAATTATTAAAATTTTTTACAAGTTTTTTAACTAATAGAAAGCTTTTAATTAAAATGGGTTACACTTATTCTACTTTTACTATTAATGCATCTTCCGGTATTCCTCAGGGAACTCATTTAGGTCCGTTACTTTTTCTAATTTTCATTAACGATTTACCAAATTGTTTGCAGTTTTGCAAACCATTACTTTTTGCGGATGATCTGAAGTTATACGCGGATGTTTCAAGTTTGAATGATTCTATTTTGATCCAGAGAGATTTAAAAGCTTTGAAGGAATGGTGTAATAACAATAAGCTGTCTTTTAATATGGAAAAATGTTGCTCAATTTCCTATACTCACTGTCGTGACCCAGTTATTTACAATTACTCTATTGGTGATGTTTTTTTAAATAGAGTATTAGAAGTAAAAGATCTAGGAGTTATATTCGATACGAAATTGGAATTTCATAATCATATTAATTATATAACCTCCAAAGCTTATGCAATGCTGGGTTTTATCAAAAGAAACTCTCAGGATTTTAATGACCATGCTGCACTAAAATCTTTATATATTTCATTTGTTCGAAGTAAATTAGAGTATTGTTCTCTTATATGGAATCCTTTTTATATAACTCACTCTGATAGAATTGAGAGGATTCAAAAGTTATTTTGTAAATATGCATTTAAGAAAATTTACTGGAATGGTGATGAACTTTCTTATGAAAATAGGAGGAAATTTTTAGGCCTTCAATCTTTAAGAGATCGTAGATCTTATTTTTCAATAATTTTTGTTTTTAATATTTTATCTAATGAAATACATTGCGAAGAGTTATCTGAATTGGTGAATTTATATTCTCCAGCACGTAATTTGCGCAGTGAACGTCTTTTTTATGAGGATTTTCACCGTACTAACTATGGAATTAATGAACCAATTACAAGATGTTTGAAACTTTGTAATAGCTTTTCTCCATTTTTAAATTTTAATTTAGATAAAAATAAGTTTAAATTAAATTTATTTAAAATTTTTAATTAATTTTTTTTTTTTTTATTTTTAAATATTGTAACTAGTCTGTAAGATGTATGTCGGTAGACTGAATAAATAAATAAATAAATAATAAATATGCCAACATTAATCTGGGCGATAAAAAGCTTCAGGCCCTATAAATCCCCGGGTCCTGATGGTATAATCCCGGCTGAGTTGCAGCAAGTGTCGGACTATATAGCCCCGTTGCTGTATAATCTATACACAGCATGCATCAACTGGTCGTATATTCCTTTAAAATGGAGGGATACCAGAGTCGTATTTATCCCGAAGGCTGGGAAAAGTTCCCACACAGCTCCGAAGGATTTCAGACCAATTAGTCTGTCTTCTTTTTTGTTAAAGACAATGGAACGAATGATAGACTCATAATTGCGTAGAGTGATTGACCCGAGGTTGCTTTCGACAAAGCAACATGCATACAGCAAGGGACGATCAACGGAAACAGCTCTTCATGAGCTCGTTGGTACCATCGAGAGATCGCTTTCGGTAAAGGAGTACACTATGGTGGCCTTTCTTGATATTGAGGGGGCTTTTAATAATGTCATCCCGGAATCGATAATATTGGCATTGTCTGGTCTGGGAGTAAAGCGTGAAATCGTTTTAAGGTGGTGTTCTTTCGCCGCTTCTTTGGAACCTGGCACTGAATTCAATGCTACTATCTCTAGAAGCACGTGGTTGTCATGTTGTCGCATATGCTGACGATGTCGCGATAGCGGTAAAGGGGAAGCATCTGCCAACATTGCAGGACATTCTTCAGGGTTCTTTGAAAGATCTGTCTAAATGGGCAAGAGACTGTGGTCTAGGAGTTAATCCTAGTAAAACAGAGCTTGTTTTGTTTACAAGGAAAAATAAGATTCCTGCTTTTGATCCTATTTCTCTGGACGGTACTGAAATCGCCTTCTCAGATGGAGCCAAGTATCTTGGAGTATTTCTAGATAGGAAGCTGAATTTCAGGCGTAATATTGAGGAACGGGTGAGAAAAGCAACGATTGCTTTGTATTCCTGTAAAAGGGCCATTGGAAAACGATGAGGTTTCAGCCCTCAAGTCGTTCATTGGATCTATACAGCAGTGGTGCGACCAATTTTGCTGTATGGAATCATTGTCTGGTGGCCTGCTTTAGAAACAAAAGCGAACTGTGTCTTTATCACGAAGGTGCAGAGAATGGCGTCAATGTGCATCACTGGTGCTCTTCGTACTACACCTACGGCTGCATTAGAAATCCTCCTTCTCCTGATACCCTTGGACATATTGGGTAGGCAGTATGCGGCTGCGTCGGCAATTCGACTTAATAGCACGCTGCAATGGAGGAGCAGCGATTGTGGCCATAGCGCGATCTTGAAAAAGATAACAATACCACAAAATGTGGACTGTTCTCCCTCTTTGAGCGCCACTTTACCACTATGATACCATCCAGGGAGTCTTGGATGGGGGATACTCCGGGTAGTGGAGCTACCATAAATTTTTACACAGATGGATCGAGGCTGCACGAACAAGTGGGCTTTGGAGTCTATTCGGAAGAGCTTGGGTTGAGTCTGGCTCGTAGATTGCCAGATCATTGCAGTGTTTACCAGGCAGAGATGCTGGCAATAAAGGAAGTGGCTGACTGGTTGAGCTGCAATGTCTTGTCTACAACCGCAGTCAACATCTATACTGACAGTCAAGCCGCGGTCAAGTCCCTGGATTCAATGTTTCTGAAAACAAGATCTGCCCTTAACTGCCGCACGTCTTTAAATGAGATGGCCAAGCAGTTTAACATACGACTCATATGGGTCCCAGGGCACAGAGACATTCCAGGGAATTGCAAAGCCGATGAGCTTGCAAGACTAGGAACTACCTTACAGGTTCCAACAGAATTGGAATGTGTTGGTATGCCTCTAGAAACTTGCAAGCAAAACCTACGGCTTTGTTCTGCGACGGAGACTAATCAAAGATGGGCAAATGGATGGACGTGTGAGACAACACGACTGATTTGGCCTTCTCTTAATCAGGGGCGCACAAGTGAGCTGATATCGATTCCAAGAGGAGAGATTTCGACGGTGGTTTCTATAATTACCGGACACTGTCTTATAGGGAAGCACGCAGAGCGGTTAAATGTGCCGTCGAATGACTTTTGCCGAAGTTGCATGGATGAAGAGGAGATGGAAACTATCGAACACTTTATTTGCCATTGCCCGGCACTTTCTGGTCAGAGACTTGCTTCACTGGGATCTAGGGAGCTGTACGATCTTTCTGATTTGTTGGATGTCAAAATTCAACATCTAAGGAGTTTCATAAGAAGCTCAAACTGGTTTAACGACAGGGACTAGTAGGGAAACCTATTACGGTCCCGTGGTATCACAATGGACCTCAGAGTCTACGTGTGTTGACGTAAAACGTCAGCAGCCACTTAAACCTAACCTAACCCTCTTACTCCCTTTCAGAACGGTATTTATTGGCTCTATTCTAAAAAATCGTAAAAAACACCCAAAAAAAAGTATTTAAAATGTGATCTTGCAAAACGCCGACAATCGTCGGAACCCCGTAATTTTTTTTAATGTTGTACTGTGTTATAACTGAGAATTAATAAATTTTTTGGTACAATAAGAAGTCTAAACAAATTTAAGTGACAACAGAGGCTAAGCAAAGATGCTGACAGCTTTCCGAATTTGTCACCCTTCTACCATAAGCGCTTTTCGATTGTCACACTGATTGTTTTCGGAATAAAATCTGTTACTTAACTGAAATTTTAAACAAAGAGAAAATGTGAATTAATCGATTTACATTACCCAGATGTAATTTTTTCTTATTTTCGAAAATAATACTGATATTTCCAGAAACTTTATAAATTTACCCGTTTTTTATGTAAATTTTTAAGATTTTTTGTAAATTGTTCTTATGCTTTTTTAATTTTTTTTTAATTTTTTTTAAATTTTTTTATCACATTTTTTAAATATTAGTGATTGTTTTTACATTGTTTTCAAACTAAAACCTGTTTAAAAAGCAAAAAACTAACGCCGGGTTTAAATAGAAACATTTAAAACTTTATCTAAGCAGAATTTTTTTATATTAGGACAATCTATAAAAAAAATATTTTTCTTATTTTCCAAATAAATTTTTAGCCCCTTATTCATATTCAAATTTGAACACTTTATAACAGGTTTATAAAACAGATTTCCATACGAAATTCGTTTTATAAACCTGTTATAAGTTTGTTAATTTCAATATGAATAAGGGCCTTAAAATTTAAAATAGATTTTGAAACAAATAAATTTCAATTTTTTTTTTGGCAAATTTATGCCAAAATATGCAAAAATATCCACTTAAAAGTTGGAAATATGCACAATATATGCTATTAAAATCAAAATATGCAAATATATGCATTTTCAGCAAAATATGAAAAATTATGCAAAAACAAATCAGTGCCATTTTAACGCAAATTGCTTGATTCGGAAAGATAATTGGTCGATATCGTTTTAAGACTATCGACAAAAAACGTGCATTTGCATGAAAATCACTTCCGTAGTTAGTTTAAGTAAAATTTAAAAAAAAAAATTTAAATCGCGTGTTGCGCAGAAGATCATTTTTGCTAAAATGCTCAGATTCTAAACGATTTTTATTTCTAAATTTTTTTTTGATTCTGAATTAATGTTTTGTATAGAAAAGTTCTGTGGCACATTACATTTTAACCTATATAATGATTGTAGAAATAATCTTCAGCATTTTTTTTATTGAAAATGTCAATTAACAGTGATTTTTTATTAAAATTAATATCTTAAAAGTGCATTTGAAAAAAAAAAAATATTAAAAAACACTTATACAGTTTTTCCTTTTTGCCACAGAGTTCTTAGATCCTAAGACATTTATCGTATTCTCACATTCTTCGGCGGTATTTTTTTAAACAAATCTCTAAGATTATAAAATACGTGAAGAATTAAAAAAAAAAAAGTTATAATAGTAACAGGTTAGGGCAACTTTTACTTTTCTTTGCTATGAACAATGACAATATCAGTTTATTCAATTAATCTTCAATGAAATCAAATTTTGGATATTTTTTGACATAAATTGAAGTGATCGAGATTTGATTTACAATTGTTAATAGAAACCTTATCTAAAAGGTCCTTTATGGTCGGGCATTATCGTATACATTGTATTTATTTGTTATTATTTGTAGACTGTGTATAAATTAAAATATCAGTACTGTGAATATTAAATGGAATTAATTTAATTTTGTAAATAACAAAAATGTTATGTTAACAACCGTTTACTAGTGATATACGCATATTGTTAGTAATATAATTAAGGTTAATATAATTGATTTTTAAATAGGTAAGCTTTAAAGTGCCTGTACGAGCTATACATCCGGCAATACAAAAAATTAAAATTCTGCTGCGAGTTATCGCGATAATTTTGTCTTTCGTTAAGTCTGTTGATATGCGGTATTACCAAAGATTTTGTAGTAGGAAGAGGCCTAGTCTCAGTACCATTTTATATATAAAGGCACACGGGTTTTGTTTCTTTTTGAAGAAAGTTTCACATTTTCGTAAAGAAAGTCTTATATTCTAACACATTTTTTCGTATTGAAAACTACTATATCTGAGACTTTTGCTATATAAAAAATTTTCTCTACGTAAAGATTCCTAAAAAAATTTCCTACATAAAAATCCTGAGATTTTTAAATATTTTTCGTATAGAAAATAATTTATATTCTTAGTAATCAATAGTCTTGAATTCACATAAATTGTTCCTACACATAAAGTCTCATATTCTAAGCCATTTGTCGTACACTCCAAAAAAAAAAAAAAAAACTGTAAAGTTAGCAAAAAAAGCTTGTAAACCTACAAGAAAATTTGCTGATTTTGAACCCACAATTTTTTTGGTAAAGTTAGCAAAAACGTTTTGCTAAAAATTAGTTAACTGAAATTATTTTTATTTCAACTTAGTTCATACTCATTTGAGGACCCCATTGGGTTCGGACCCGATAGGTGCAGACCCCGATGGGCCTAGACCTAGTTGGGTTCCTTAAAAATCGTCATAGTTTTTATCCAAAATTTGTGTCCGCTTCGCTCTACCTTGCTTAGTTTTTGAGATACGTGATTTTAGGGGACCACCGGGGTTTTGAGAATTACAAAACTCGATAACTTCAAAAATATTACTTGAAGAGCTTTTGATTATTTTGCGGTCTTGTTCTACGTGTTGAGAGCTACAAAAATGCTTTTGGACTTTTTGTTGTGTCGGCAATATTTACCGAGATATGAGCATTTTAAAATTTTCGGGAATGCTAACTTTTTTGGATCCAAAGTTAGGACCCATTAGGGTCCACACATGTGAAGAGGACCGGCGATACTATGGAGAGCTCGAGAACCAAAAATGGCCTCCGTTTTGCTCTATCTGGCTTAGTTTCCGAGAAAGCGCCATTTTAAGTTTTCTGAAAATAAAAAAAAAATTACCATTTATTTTTGCTAATATTAGCAAAAAAGCATGTAAAAATGTTGTCAACTCAATTTCAAGTTTAGCAAAAGAACTTAGTTCAAAGTTTGTTTAAAATTGCTAATGTGCTATATGAAGTTTACGAGAATTTTTTGCTAACATGCTAATCTCAACTAAAAATTTGTTAAAAGTTAGCTAACTAGCTTTAGCAAAAAAAAAAATAGTAAATCTACTAACGCATTTTTTTGAGTGTAAAGAAAAAGTCTCAGATTTTGAAACATTTTTCGTGTAAAGAAAGTCTCAGATTTTGAGTCATTTTTCTGGGACATTTTTGTCTTAGACTCTGAGATATTTTTCGTATAGAAAGACTCAGATTCTGAAACATTTTTCGTGTAATGAAAGTCTCAAATTTCCAGAAATTTTTCTTATAGAAAAGTTTTTGTATAGAAAAAGTCTCCGATCCTGAAACACTTTTCGTTTGGAATAAGTGAGACAATTTTCACACAGAAAAAGTCTCGGATTCCGAAACATTTTTCGTATAGAAAAAGTATCAGATCTTGAGACATTTTTCATAAAGAAAAACTCTCAGGTTCTGACGAATTTTTTTATAGAAAAAATTTAAGATTCAGAGACATTCCCCATATTAAAAAATTCTCAGATTCTGAAACAATAAAGAAGTCTAAGATTCTAAGACATTTTCGTATTAAAGAAGTCTCCGATTCTGAGACATTTTTAAAATAGAAAAAACCTCAAACTCTGGGAAATTTGTCGTATAGATAGTCTCTCTCTCTAAGACACATTTCATATAGAAAAAGTCTCAGATTTTGCTTAAAGAAATAGTCTCAGATTCTGATATATTTTTCTTATAGAAAAACTCTCAGGTTCTGACACATTTTTCTTTACAGAAAACGTTTTAGATTCTGAGACATTTTTATATAGAAAATTTTGAGACATTATTCCTAAAGACAAAGTCTTAGATTCTGAGACATTTTTCCTATAAAGAAGTCTCAGATTCTGACACATTTTGTCCTATAGAAAAGTCTCAAACTCAGAGAAATTTTTCCTATAGAAAAAGGCTCAGAATCTGAGACATTTTTTCTAAAGTAAAAATTTTTCAGAACCTGAGACTTTTTGTAAAGGAAAAATATCTCAGAATCTAAGACTGTCTCAGAATCTGAGACTTTTTCTATAGGAAAAATGTCTTAGAATCTGAGACTTTTTTATAGAAAAAACTTCTCAGAATCTGATACCTTACCTATATGAAAACTTTCTCAGAAACGAAGACGAATTTGGACCTGTATACCATTGGATAGGACCTAAAAAAACTTTCGATCTGTATAAAATGTTTATACAGTTTCCTTTAAAGAAATGTGAAAAATCCTCAAAAACGAAAAAAAAATTCAGTTTTTCCCCTCCTCTTTGACCTGCCAAATGTGAAATTGGGCAGCTAAAAAAAAACATGTAACCCTTATTTTCTTCCCCTCTTTCGCATATACAAGTTTCAGGTGAATCGGTGGGTGCCCTGTGAAAGACCTGCCTTGTCAGATTTTTGAAAATTATTCTATAAGAGTATGATGATTTTAACAAGTAAATAAAAAATGACCTCTAGCTAAAATAACCTTTCTCTTTTTGGTAGGATCTTTTTCAAAAACAAGTTAATAATATGAATTTAATTTATGTTAATTAACCATGATATAGCTAAAAGCACAAGAGAGGGTACGCAAATGCTCGTGTGCCCAAGGAAGAGACCTTGGACATCCGCATAGAATGATGAAAATTCGTCAAATAAGATAAATGCGCCCTAAGTGTGGGCTACAAATGTCTCACTTTATAGGGGCCTAATCCCATACTTCGATGGGTTACACATGGAATGATAAATTTATTATATCTCCTTAAGGTGTGCAAAAAGTTCAGAAAAATTTGATTAACTCAAAAAAGAACAAAAACAAAAAAATAATACAAATCAAGAAAATCTAAACAAAAATATTTACTTCTAAAAAATAAAGTATATGGGCAATTCCATCATGTCGAACGTGACCGTTGCACACATTAAAGTTGAAAAAAAGTCAAAATAAAAAGATTTTTTTTTCTTGACAAAAGGGGAAACTTATAGCTCTTAACTAGCTCTATAATTGTTGCTCAGGTTGATTTTGAAAATTGTTTCAAGCTTTCGAGATAATCGCAAAAAAGACAACCATTCGCACGGGACAAAAAACAGAAGTCGTTTTCGCGACTATCAATCAAAACTCTGATTTCAGCGAAACCTGAGGCAATATCACAATGCGACTAATTTTAAAATGTTGGCTTATAATGTCTCTTAAAAGTTTTAAAATTTTACCTCAAAATTATTTCTACTTTTTTTTTAATTTAACTTTAATCACTGTCGCACGGGACATGTCGCACGGGACCGTTTTTTCCATCATCATATTCATGTTTTTTTTGTTGTTCTTTTTTAACAAATTATAAATAAATAAGCTTAGAAAACTTGGCATATATATTTTTCGTTCCCCTAGTCTGGTTCGTATTGAATTTCAGCCAAATCGGTCCAGTGGTTCAAAAGTTATTAGCAAAACCGAGAATTTCAGATTAGTTTCACCTTAAATTCACATGTTAAAAACCCGTTAAACATGTTTTTAAAGTCACAAAACTATTTTACAACGTATTTTTGTCACTCAAAAGTTTTGTCACAAAAAAGTACACTCGAAAAAGTTTTACACTCAAAAAAAATTTTACACTCAAAAAAAAATTTAGTAAATAATTTTTTTTTTCAAAAAAAAAAATTTTACATAACATTAAATATTTCTAATCCAAAATGTTATTTACTTTCACTTAAAAAGGGCATTGTGGAGGGTATTCATAGATTCGCCTAGTCGAATTTAACTTTTCAACTTGTTTAATTTATTGTCTTGTAATTTCATTTCATCTTCCTTCAACTTTTCTCTCCGCCGTTTGCATCTCTCTTTATTTTTTTCGCCGTTTATACGCATCTATGTTTAAATAATTTAAAAGAATGTATTAAAATAAGTAAATCATTTATTTAAGAAAAAAATATTTTTTAAAAATTTTAAAATCCACACTTACCATGTCGCACGTGACCAACTTTATAGAAGAACCAAGATCACAGATTTTATTATTTTTTAATTATTTTTTTTTTTTTTAATTGTAATAAAAATCTGTGTTTGTTCTCAATATTTGATGAACTTTCGTCATGTCCACTTGACGCACTAATTACAAATGTTGTTTTTCAATGTCGCACGGGACATCGAAATAAGTGATAAAGCATAGCAAAAACTAACCGTTATTTTTTGAATTGCATAGTTTGTTATGCATTTTTTTTTAGCTCTTTGTATCTCCAGAAAGATTTTTTAAATGCAAAAGTCAATATTTAATGCTTCTCTTTAAGAACTTTTGACAAAACACAAGGTGCAATAGAAATGTCCCAATGAGAAAAAATTGGCTTGCTCGACTTTACATTCGAATATCTCGAAATGGGTTATGAATAAATGTAAAATTTGTTCACGTTAGTTAAATTTGATTGTTTTCCTATGAAAATATGTTAAAACAAATTCGTTTCAAGAACTTTTGGTTTTTTGGTCTTGGTAGACCTTTCGGTGGAAGTGCCTATATTGAAAAGGTGTTAAATGATATTTTTAATTGAAAATTTTCTTAGAATTGTCGGCAAAAAACATATTTCCTTTAAAAACTATAGTTCTTTATTCATATTGAATTTAACAGCCTTTGTTGCCTTTCAATCACGCTAAGAATAAAATTCTATTATCAGCAAAAGCATCAATACAAATTGATGAAAAGTACTCTAGCGAAAAAAAAGCAAAATAAAACGATAAAATTGATTTTTCTTTTCATTCCACAATTTGTCCACTTTACATGTATTAACTAACACCTTTCGGCGTGGCATGAAAAGGTTCTAAAAAAAACACACAAAGCGGAAAATCTAAAATGTTTTGATTTGTGTGCGTGTGTTATTTTTAGGCCAAGAAAAAAAGGTTTCAATTTTCTCTATGAAAAGAAAAATTTAAATTATTTCTTTTGAATTTATTTCTTCTATTTGATGTTTAAGTAAATGGTCTGTAAATTGGACTGCCCTTTTTTTGTGGTTGGTATTGTTTTGGGGTTTCCCTTTTTTCTAAGAATTTATTGATTTAGGTTCTGTCGGTAGTTAATCTCTATAATTTATGCGAAATCTCGTTCTTTTTTTTTTGTGATGCATGAAATTGAAATTTGTGATAATTACTTAGGAAAATATTATTTCAAGTGTTAGAAATTTTTTGGTTATTTTCCATAAAAAATTTCCTTATTTGTTGTAACCACAAAATTTTTAAATAAATTAAATTTTTATGTTTATTTTTTTTTTTTAAACATTTGTTATTCTTGTTAAATTTAATATTTAATGGGATTGTTGTTAACATGATATCAGTTTGTGTTTTTTTTTTTTTGTTATCTTGTTATTGTTTGTTGCCAATATTCTTGAAATAAATCAACAGGTTTTTGAACATTTTCGAGGAAATCTTTAAGGAATACAAATGTTTTATTTTAACCTTTAGGCATAAATGTAATCATTAATCAAATAAGTGATAACAGTGTATATTGTGTTTTTTATTTAAAAAAAAAAAGCAAGTAAAAAAGTTAAATTCGGCCTTGCCGAATGTAGTGATACTCTCCACAATTTCTAAAAGATTATTGCAAAAACTTTATTTAAAAGGAAATTACTTTTGAAAAAAAAAATTTTTTTTTTAAAAAAAATTTTCGTGACAAAAAAAATTTGGTAAAAAATTTTTTTCTTTTTTTGTCCAAAAATATGTTTGTACTTGTTTAAATACCATTTGGTTTTCAATTATGTTCATAAGTCAACCAGCAGCCGAATTAAAGCATTTTGTATTTTTAGGTTATGTTGAATGTACTAATATTTTTGTGGTGTCCTTACATTTTCGTTCATAACTTTTGAAGCGATATCGCTCAATACCAAACTTCTCGAGAGAACTTCCAATAAATATGTTGATTTTCAGTCATCTACGTGTAATATTTTGGCCGTGATCACCATTTCCACAGACAGACGGACAGACGGACATCGCTAGAATGTCTTAAAATCGATCGGGGATCATGAATATATTATACGTTATGGGGTCCCAGACCGATATTTCGATGAGTTACAAACGGAATGACAAACTTATATATACCCCCTATCGCTAGAGTGGAGGGTATAAATATTGAAGATTATGTATTGATAAAATATGTATGACGATATGTTTAAACTTAACAATCGTAAGGCGTATAAGTGATATTGTGGTTTTATCTGAATTTAATATTAATCATACGCATAAATCTTTAAGTTTTAATTGGACGGCCGATTCAGCAGACAATTTAAACTAGAGATGTAAGTAACTTTTTACCATCTCTCGATTGAAATTTTGCAATCACGCACACTCACTCATGAGCGTGAGAGGTAAAAATTGGACTTCACTAAACTGTCTTTAAAATAGTTATCTCATCACTGGATACAATTTTCGTAGGACCTACACTCAAAATATTTTGTAGGCAAAAACAAATGAAAAACATTTGAAAACCATCCCAGTAATTATTCATTTGTTTTACCAAACATCAATATTTATTTTTTACTGTTAATAAAATTTTCTAAATTAATAACATTAAACATTAAAAAATTAAAATTTTTTCATTAATTTTTACCATCAAATTCGAAAAAAATAACCTACGAAAACCTTTAAAAATGAACGATAGTTCTGTTATTTTTACCAACAAATTCCAAAAAAATATCCAACGAAAACATTAAAAATTTATGATTTCGTATATTATTTTTAACAATTTTCTATTGAAATATTTTTTTAAAAAAATTTAATTAAATTTTGGGGAATCGATGCCGCAATCAACTACATTCTGGCCACACACTCCCATCGTGCCAAAGTCACAAAGTACAAACATGTTTTTATATTTCTAAAAAATATTTTTTGAATTTTTTTCTAAAAAAAAATAACCCACACAAGTAGGTAAAAACTTATGATATCTCACTAAAAAATACCAAGAATATAAAAAAATAATTACTAACATAAATCACACTGTGCTACAAAAAACACAAAATCGAATATACTTTTTAATTTTTTGAGTTTATCGATTTTTTTCTGCTATGGTTTGTTCAACAACATTTATATTTGTAAACGTATTTTAAAGAAAATTTAATTGTGAATACGATGAGTTTTATGCCGAAAAAATCGGATAACAATTGACAGAGTTGTGACAATTTTTCTAAAAAAGAAAATTAAGATTTTGCTTGAAATTGCCGTTCGGATAACCAAGTCAAAAAAAAAATAAAAAAATAAACGAACATACTAAGAGGTCGCGTATCATTATTTTAAAGATTTTTGGCCTCCTGAATTCGAATTTGACCTTGAAATTGCGCTAAAGTTCTTATAAAGTTTTTGATATATCAATTTATGTTAATTATCTCGGCCAGATTCGGATTCAGCGCGCCAAAAACCTTTAAAAATATTGTACATGACCTCTTATGATAAATTTATTATTTTTTGCCTGGGATATCTGAACGGCGATTTCCTGCAAAATCTTTATTTTCTTTTTTAGACAAATTATCACAACTCTGCCAATTGTTATCCGATTTCTTCAGGATAAAGCTTATCAAATTCAAAATTAAATTTTCTTAAAAAATACGTTTATAAATATAGAGGCTGTTAAACGTACTATAGCATAAAAAAATTTATACTTAAACTCGAAAAATTTTCAAAAAATAACAAAAAAATTTGATTTTATTGAAAAAATCAATAATTATCTTTCTTATATGTGTAGATCAATTCACACACATGGAAAGCCCCATCCTTCTTCTATCAAAAACAGTTAAAAAAATTTAAAATCGGTTGAAAATTTTCTGAATTACACAAGGTTTAGTGAGAAAAGTCCCAAAAAACGTTTTTTGACAATAACTCTAAAATTTGAGGATGTCTGGCAAGTTTAATAGGCATTTAGGTGATCTACTCGCCAAGACCAACAACATATACTATGTCGCATCAGAAGTATTTTTTCACTGTAGCACAGTGTAATCAGTGGCTTTTACTTTTAAAGAACAAAAATAAATGACTTTAAAAATTAAATGTTAATGAAAGTCTTTATTTTTTAGTGGGTTATTTCTGAAACAAAAGACAGAAGTAGTCATTAATAAAAACTAAACATCAAATAAATGTTTTTTCTTTAAAAACGACTTAACGTAAAACTTTTTAAATAATAGTTTATTTAAAAAGTTTAATTTATAACAGTTAATGACATAATTTTTTTAGTGTACATTAGAGTGTCCCTTATTTTGGAAATGTTAAGACGGTACCCCCTCATTTTTTTCCATTTGACCAAAAAATAACTCAGGAAAAATTTTACGCCCCTACGACCACGCCTTCCTTAAAGAGCGGGGCATTAAAAATCATTTTTCCATACAAACCAAAAATTTTTTTTTTGATTTTTATTTTTTTTGTTATTAATTATAATATAACTTGGTTAGCTTATTCACGACAAAAAATTTGATTTTGGTGGGATAAGGCTTTCAGCTCTAAAAAAATTTTCGAAAAAAAAAAATTTAGAGCCGTTGCACAGTGCCACATTTGGCCAATCTAGGACGACAAAAATCCAATTTTAATTATATTGACTAGACTAGAGTGTCCCTTATTTTGGAAATGTTGGAAATGTTGAGACGGTACCCCCTCATTTTTTTCCAGTTGACCAAAAAATAACTCAGGAAATATTTTACGCCCCTACGACCACGCCTTAAAGAGGGGGGACCTAAAAATCATGTTTCCATACAAACCAAAAAATGTTTTTTTTTTTAATTTTTAATTTTTTTGTTATTAATTATAATATAACTTGGTTAGCTTATTCACGACAAAAAATTTGATTTTGGTGGGATAAGGCTTTCAGCTCTAAAAACAAAATTAGAGCCGTTGCACATTGGTTCCAAATCAAAATCTAGCTGGACAAAAGTCCAAAAATTAGTGTCCTTAAAATTGGGAATTAATAGTGCTAGGGGCAAGCTAAGGGTGTGTTCTGATCGAACTAATAACCATTTCTTGGAATTAGGTCTTTAGCTTTGTTAAATATGCGAATGAAATAACATTTTTGGTATCCAATATTTAAAAAAAAAAAAAATATATCTATAAGTGTTCAACTAATAACATCATATTATCCATGTTACATCAATGGTTTCAAAACGGTTTATGTACAAGAAAGCTACAGATTTATACTTATTCTGTACATTAATAAGAAATTTATTATTGATATTCTTCTTACATTTTTTGTATTTTGAAGTATGGTCAATAATAACAATATTTTTGAGGACTTATGAAACTTCCGCAGCTTGCCAAAACCGAATCCAGGCATATCATGTCGAATTACTACATACAACTTATAGGTAATTTATTACTGAACGTTGGCATGCAGACATTTCTTGCAGGTTTTTGCAAGTTTAAAATTAATCACAGTTTTTATGAAAATAGATTTTCGCCTAAAATTTTTTTTCTAAATAAAGTATCGAATTTTTGTAAGTTTTTGATAACTTTTAAGTATTATAATTATGCTTAGCTTAAAAAAAGCACTAAATGTGATGTTTCCTATAAAACCGCGGCCAATTACACACTTCGACTAAATTCAAAAATGTCCGTCCGTCTGTCCGTCCGTCTGTAGAGGACACGATAAAGTCCAAAATAAAAGAGACTTCCGAAGTTTGCCACAAATATGTCTTATATTCCTAGGCAGGTTAAGTTCGGAAATGGATAAAATCGGACCAAGGGGAAAAAAGTTCCCCCTTGGAGAACTAAACCAACCAAAGAAAAATCGCAATTTTTGCAGGGTTTTTTGAACTTTTGCTAAGCAAATGCAACATTCTTCTCTCAGATGAAGTTCGAAATCGCAAAGGGAAGGTGCTCCCTAACGTCTCCCACTACCCCCCCCCCAAAAAAAAGTCGCCCCTGGATTTTTTTTTTACATTTTGGAGGGTATAAAAGATTCGGCACAGCCGAATATAACACTCTCACTGGTTTTTTATTTTTTTTACATTTTGGAGGGTATAAAAGATTCGGCATAGCCGAATTTAACACTCTCACTTGCTTTTTTCAATTACACTTCTCGACAAAAAAATTTTTTTTTTTTTAGAGATTACAAAACTTTCAAAAAATAAGTTTTTGCATTTCATATTTCTGTTCTGCATATAAACCATTTTTGTCATTAATGAATTTCTGAAATTAGAAAAAAAATAAAAAGTTGTCGATTAGTGTAATCGACTTAGAAAAATTTAAACATGTTTTTTGAACTCAGCGACCCCAAAAACATATAAAACGGTGATAAAATAATTTTGTCCAGCTAGATTTGGACTTGGAACCACTGTGCGTTGGGGTGCTACAGTAAAAATTTTTTAAAAAATATTTTTTTGTAGTTTTGACAAGCAACGGTTTTAACTGTAATGTTGCTTTTAATAATATATATTCATAAAAAAATATTATTGCTATCTGTGACATCTGTATCGTGTTCTAAAAAAGGGTAAAAAATTTATTTTTGATGTTTTTCGATACACGATAAAGATGTCACAGATATGAATAATATTTTTTTATGAATATATGTATATCATTAAAAGCAACATTACAACTAAAACCGTTGCTTGTCAAAACTAAAAAAAAAAAAAAAATTTAAATTTTTACTGTAGGACCCCAACGCACAGTGCCACATTTGGCCAATCTAGCACGACAAAAATCAAAAAAAAAAAAAAGTACCCCGATTTTCATGATATGTTTGTATGTATTATAGAACATTCCTAATAGCACGGAAATAATCATATTAGATCGATAATTCTGTTCGTTACTAACAGGTGGGTGCATAAAGTTGCATCTTGTAAAATCCTGTAACTAGTGTACATTATTTCGCATAAATGAAGTCGAGTTTAAACTGTTGTAACTTTTGAACAAAAGGAGATATTTATCCACTCTTTTTTGGTAATTTTAAAGGATATTTAAATGCTTTAAGTCATATCTTTTGTTTTTTCTTTACACAAATTTTTCTATTTTTTATTAAATTTTTAACAAAATACAAATTTTTGAAAAGAAAATTATATATTTATTTTTTTTGATGGAATAGAACTTTTGTGTTTGGTCCGTATTGGTCGCCGGACTTTTTCAGATATATTGACCAATATCCATAGTACTTATTTCAACGGCTAACTTTTGCGACCGTCTGCGACGCCGACTACAGTGGGGCGATATGTAAACCTTGTTTTTACATATTTTTTAAACATATTTTAAAAAAGTGGGCGTGGCAGTTGCCTGACCGCCCCCTGTTTTTGTGATATTATTTCTACAGTCATTGAGAGTATATATACCAAATTTAAAGAAATTATAACCAAAATTACAAATTTTAAAATAAGTGGGCGTGTCCCTTAACCGGCCTCCCACATTTTTCATAATGTTATTTTCGAAGTCAAAACGAACATTTATACCGAATTTGAAGTCAACTAAATAAACTACAAACAGTTAATGACATAATTTTTTTAGTGTACATATTCATGAACATCGATTGATTTTAAGTCGATCTAGCGATGTCCGCCTGTCTGTTGAAATCTCGATAACTTTCAAAATAATAATCTAAAGGTGCTGCGGCTTGATATTTATATTTGTTGATTTTCTAGACAGGTTGGTATTGCATTTCAGCGAAATTGGTCTATGTGCTCGAAAGTTATGAGAAAAATCGTGAAATCAACATTGGATTTCTCGCGAATTCATTTGTTTCAAAACCCACTGAAAACAGTTCGAATGACATTGGTACTTAATAAATACATTTTACAAAGTTTGTAAGTCATTCAAAAAATGTTTACACACAAAAAAATAAACTTTGTCAAATTATACTAGGAAAAGTCTCGTAATCCCATTTTACCAATATTTGACAGTTTTTCTTGTTTTTTAACAAATCGAAATTTAAATTTTTTTTTTTTTGTAATTTTACAAATTTTCAAGATAATTAAAAAAAAAAAATCTAGTAAATTCTCGAGAATTTACTAGACTATTGGTTAAAGGCTTGTAAAATTACAAAATTATTGGTAAAAAGTTTGTAAAATTACTAGGAATTCTCGTAAAATATATGGTAGCAAAAAATCTGTTAAAATTACGAAACCTCTTTGTAAATTTTATCGTGGCAAAAAATTTGTAAATTTACAATTTTATTGGTAAAAACCTTGAAAAATTACAAAATTATTAGTAAAAATCTTGTAAAATTACTAGGAACTTTTGTCAAATAAGAGGTAGCAAACAAAAAAAGTTACAAGTTTTTCTTGTAATTTTACAAGGTTTTTTTGAGTATAAAATAAAAAATTTTTCACAAAAACCTTTTTTTTACAAAAATATCTAAAAAAAAGTTTTTACTTAAAATTTAAATTTTTGATCAATTAATTTTTTTTTTTTATATTTAACAACTTAAAATCCCTAAAAAGGTGTTTCATGCATTGTGGAGGGTATTCATGGATTTGCCCCAGCCGAATTTAATATTTTCCTTATTATATAATAAAACAACAATTTCTACCAAAATTTGTCTATTTTATTACTATAATTCACAAAAATATAAATTAAAATTTTTCGATCTCATTCATATTAATATTTTACTTACAAAACACCACACTGTTTTATTTGCATGCAATGAAAACAATGGTCTTTTCAAATAATTTTCATAACAATTTCCATAATTAAAACTAAACAGAAGAAAACAGCAGATAAAAGCACGTTTATATTATTAACTATACTCCACTGATTATGTCATTTACAGATATCATGGGAGTCAACAACATTGGGTTTTTGGTATACAGAATTGTTGGAGCGCAATGCACAATTTCGTACATGGATATCAACTGACCGGCCAAAAGTAAGTTGCATAATAGTTTTAAGTTTATTATTATTTTTTTGTTATCAAAAAAAGTTTAATTGGAAAGAAAAGAGAAAAGATAATATAAATTAAGTCAGAGAAACTAAGCAACATTTTTTTGAAAAGTTAGAAAAACGCACTTAAAAAAATCCAAAATTCTGAGACATATAGAAAAAAAAAAATATATACATAGATTCTAAAAGAATTTTTATATAAAAATTTCTTAATTTAAAAAGAATCTCAAATTCTGATCCAGTTTCAAATTTCTAAAAAGACAAAATGTACCTCAAGTAAATTTCGATATTTATGGGATAAATAAGGATAAAGAAATTGTGCTTTGGTACTTTTTCTATCTTTTTAAATAATGGTTCTAGAAACTTAAAATGTAGAATGTTGGGTAATCAGCAAAAAATGCAAATTTTGTACTCTTACACAAAACATAAAATCATGATAATGTTTTGCTGAAGATATTGGTAGGTAGGATAGTTGGAAGCGTGGTAGCATTTCAACGTGGTGGTCGTGGGTTTGATTCCCACCAGCACGCTTGGTTTTTTTCGTTACAACGAGACGGCGGTTATGGTTACCAGTTCTATTAGGTTGAATTTATTAAAATTGAGTTGTAAATAAATAGAAATAAAAAATAAAAATAAGTCATGTGATCAAAACTATTATTAATGTTGTATTTATTTGTCATTCCATGCAAAACGTATTAAAACATCGATCTATGACCACATTAAGTTCATACATTAATGATGACATTCTAGCGATACATGTATCAATCAAAAACAAAAGTGTAAATTTGGCAAATGAGCAAAATCGAACTCTTCTGTCTGTGAAAAGTTATATGCAGTCCAAAGCAAAAGAGATGATAATGAGAAAAATCGAATTTAAGACATCCTAGGGATGTTCGTCGGTCGCACAGTGGACCAAATAATGAAGGGGAGTATAAAAAAAAAAGTATTAACGTGAGCAAATTTAAAACAGCTATAAAAAATAAATACGCAATATTTTTTAATATTGTTGTTTTATTTGAAAGATTAATTTTTGTAATATTTTTAAAATTGTATATATTTAATAAAATACTCGAGCTCGAGGTCTAGGTGTAAATAATTGTTTATTTATTTTCCGATATTTCGGAAAATTTACACCTAGACCTCGAGCTCGAGTATTTTATTAAATATATTTAACAAAAAGGTCGAACAAAAATTAACATCTTGTTTAAAATTGTATAATACAAAATTTAGTCAAAAAGAATTGCCAGGGTTGCCACTTAATTTTAGAATTCTTTTTAAAAGAAATTGTACATTGAAAACTACTTAACCGATTTTGGTGATTTTTTTACTTTATACATTATTAAATTCTCTAGTACTTATCGTGGCCATTTTTTGAAAAATATTGATTTTTGTTGAAATTACGCTAACATAAACATCAACAAGTAAGAAAATTATTGTCGGGTAAGACCGACCATATAATACTCTACACCAGAGAATTGGTCCCAAGTTCAAACATGGACCGATTAGATCTATATTTTGTCAAATCTTGAATAAGTGTAAAAAAAGACTCGCAAATCAAATTTGAGTGAAATTGGCTTCGATTTGTTACCAATAAACAGCTTTAACTGAATATCGGGCAAAATTTTCTAATGGGGCCTAAGTCCTAAAATGGTCGAATAATAATCGGATTTGATAAGGTTATTAAAGAACAAGTTTAACATACACAAACAAAATTTTATTTAAATATTTTTGATTTTTGTGAAATTTGAGAGAAAGTGGTTTGCATGGGGCTACAAGAAGAACTCGTCCGATTCTTTTAAAATTCGGAATGGTGATTTGTAAAGACAAAACACGTTTAGTTGCCATAAAAGATACAATTTACAATGAGGTTGTTAGAGTCATTTGAGTAAAAACTAAAAAGGACCTTTGTATCGGGGCTAGGTCTAAATATGGGCCGTTTTTTTTTTCAAATTTCAAGTCAATTGATTAAAAATTACGACCTGCATCGTGTTTGCACCTTTTACATGGACAGACAGACGGACGGACATCGCTATATCGACTCAAAAAGTGATTCTGAGTCGATCGGTATACTTAAAAGTGGATCTAAGACAAATACTTCGGGTAGTTACAAACATCAGCACAAACTCATTATCAGGGTATAATGAGTTTGTGTGGTGTAGGGTATAAAAATTAAAAAAAAAAATACTTTTCTTCTTTCATAAAAAATATAATTAGGTCAAAATTTAAAAAAATGGCCACGATAAGTACTGGAGAATTTAATTTCATCAAAATCAATCCATTACTTTTAGCTGTACAACTGCAGCCGATTTTGTCCTTTAAAAAAAGCATTCTACTTACAATTGAGTGGAAATTTCAGTTCACCAAATTTTGTGTTATAAAATTTTAAAATTATTACAATAATTTATCTTTTAAATTATTTTTTTTTATAGCTGGTTAAAAATATCACTTAAAGGCTGTTCTTTTTATTCTTTAAAACTTCCTTAAGCTCGAAACTTAAAACTGTTTGCGGGAGTCGTTTTTGATCCCCAGCCAATGTGGGTTAAAGACGTCCTAGATCGGTAAGATTTAATGGCAGACTTACAGTTTTTTAATAGAATGCCATGACATCAAAAAACCGTTAATTTTTTCAAAAATTGTAATTTATACGATTTTTTTAGGCCAAATTATTGATAAAACCAACATTTCCTTGAAATCCGCTGACTTCTTCACGCAAGTCCCGAAAAGTGGCCCGACGGATATTCACCATATTTTACATTTTTCTTCTCCAAGGTGTTCTTAATGAATGCAGAAAACAATTGTGTATTTAATTTTTTTTTTTTAAATAAAATGTTAAAATTTGGAAAAAAAAATGGTTTGAATCTTTTTATTATTTTTTTTTTGTCCTTCTTTGCAAAAATCTCAATGCACATTTTGACAAAAGTACTTTTTAAAAATTTTAAATTCCAAGGGTTATTTCTATGCACGGTGAGCCTCAGCAATGTTTAGATTGAACTTTAGTGTCGACGAAAAGTGTAAGCGCAGTTCGATTTCTACAAGATTAAATGTCACCAAACTTTTAGTAGCGAAATCGTAGCTGCTCGCATTCGCGAGATAACGCGAAATTAGTGTTTTTGTATTTTTTATTTAAAATATTGATATTGAAGTTTTTTAAATATTTTCAAAAACCGACAAGGGAAGTCTCCCTAGTGTCACCCGCGGATCTTTATGGAATTGGTTTTAATTTGTAGAGCAGAAAAAATAAATGGACATGTATTTTTTTTAGCGGCCCAAATTCATATTTAGGCGGTAAAAAGGAGGGGGGAAGACAAGGCCATTTTTCAGTTTTTTTTTCGTTTATCTCCTATATTATGCAAAGAAACCTAGTCATATTACATACCAACTGAAAGGTCCTTGGAAAACCTATCTACGTGTGCTAAGAACGTGTCCAAACATGCACAACTTTATATCATATTGAGTACAATACCAAAATTTTAGTACATTTTTGTTAATAAGTCGAAAAATATTAACTTCTTTGGACCGTTGTTAGCACCACGACGACATTTTTAATACCTTTAATCTGATACTACACATGCCTATATTAATTTTGCTTAAATAGGCGTAAATCGTAAAAAACTGAAAAAGGTCAATTTCCCCCATACAAATCGACCCCCCTAAAAATGAGTTTGGGTCGCTAAAAAAAATACGTGTCGAATAAATTTTCGTTCTTAATAACATATCCAAATTTAATGAAGATCGGAGGGTGACACCAGGGAGACTCCCCTTGTGAGTAAACACTTTTAATTGTACTTATTTATAGGTCACAAAACAGTAAACATCAAAATCCTATCTTCTTTAGTTCGCGAGTATCGCAAAATAAATTTTTTGCTGTTTTTGTTTTCGTTTTTAATCTTTAGATAGGTTTCTTTAAAATTTCGTAAAAACAGGGTATGCAGTTTAACTTGTGCTTGATCAAAGGTCACACAGCTGTTGACATCGAAATTGTAGGTGTTAAATTTCGCGACATATCGCGTAATTATATATTTTTTTATTATTTATTTATATTTTAAAACCGGTTCTTTAGAAATAATAAAAAAAAGTGGTATGCAGTTTTATTTGATCATGTTGGAAGAAAATAAAGCTACCCACAAAAAAATTATAGCTGCTCACTTTCGTGAGAAATAGCGAAAAACAGCTTTTTGGTGGTATTTTGTGTTTTGATAAATAAAAGAAGTTTTTTTAACATTGTTGAAAAACACGAAATGCAGTTTGATTTGCTAATGATTAAAGGTGATAAGGCTGTTCACATTTAAATTCTAGCTGCTCAATTCTTCGAGATATCGCTAAAAAAACTCGCTTAACTGCTATTTACTCATTACTTTGTGTTGTTTTTGGTCTGTAAAAACATTTACTTCAATTAAAGACAAAAATGTGGTATGCAGTTTGAATTCGAGGTTATTTAAGTTGACAAAACTGCAAGCATACAAATTATAGATGGTCAATTTTCCGAGAAATCGCAAAATTACTGTTCAAGCTTTCATATTAATTAATTTATTTTTTCTTTAGTGTCTAAAATAAAGGAAAAAAAAATCAAGAAACGACAAATATATTGTATGCAGTTTAAATTTTATGTAGTTAAAGGTGATAAAACTGCTTAAATCAATATCTTGACTGCTAATTTACGCGAAAAATAAAATTTTTTCCAATTTTTTATCTTTTTTAATTTTGTGATTTCTTGCGAAATTGAGAAGATATGATTTCGATGTTTACTGTTTTGTGACTTGTAAATAAATACAATTAAAACTGCATACTCAGTTTTTGAAGATATTTAAAAAACTTCATTGTCAAAATTTTAGAAAATACAAAAACACTAATTTCGCGATATCTCGCGAATGCGAGCAGCTACGATTTCGCTGTTAACAGTTTTGTGACACTTAATTAAGTAAAAATCGAACTGCGTTTACACTTTTCGTCGACACTAAAGTTGAACCTAAACATCGCTGAGGCTCACCGTGTAAAGAGCCGTTTCTTTGGAAGTATTTATCTGAATTCTACCATTCAAAAAGAATTCGACTCTAACAATCTTCCTTTTTTATACCAATGCACTCAAAAAAATTATTTTTTAAAAAAGTACGTTTTTAATGCAAGTGAAATTTTAAGATGCATTTTTCAAAACTTTATCCCCCTTTAATTTTTCTCAAACCTGAATAAATCCAAAGAACACACAAAAAAAAAATATAAAAAAATTGTGTACGTTTAGAAGATAATACAACCTATAAAGTGGTTTTGGATTATTTACCTAAGTTTTTTGGAGCAAAAACTTTGGTAAGTTATCCAAAACCACTTTATAGGTTGTAATTAAACTAAAAACTGGCACTTTTTTTCAATTTTTTTTTTTGTGTGAATAAATTTTTTTTACATAAATCTAAGAGCCGATTATTTTGGGCCTTAATTTTTTCCACCTTTCGTGATTTTTTTAAAAACTACTTATGAAATTTTTCCATACAAAAAATAAATTTTATGTTTATTCTGTAATTTTATCAAAAAGATATGTAACTTTGAAGATTCATATCTTTGAAATTATTTATTTGATTTTTACGATTAAAATAAATAATGTCAAAGATATGAATCTTCAAAGTTAACATACCTTTTTGATAAAATTACTGAATAAACATAAAATTTATTTTTTTATAGAAAAATCTCATAAGTAGTTTTTAAAAAAATCACGAAAAAAATTAGGGCACTTAGTTTTATGTAAAAAATGTACAAAAAAAAAGGACAACTGTTACAACATAAACAAAAAAAAAAATATTTAAAAAAAAAATGCATTTTTGATGCCAATGCAATTTTTTATTCTATTTCCCTTAAATCAAAAATATAAAATTTTTTACATAAAATTTAGCACCGAGTTTTTTGTGACGGTGTTTTATAAAATATCGTGTTCTTTTTTAATGGTAAAATTCGGGTAAATACTTTCGAAGACATGGCTCTTCAAAGTATCATACTTTTTTGATTTTTTCATTTTCTAAAGAAAATAAAATTCGCGAAAAAATTGCGATTTTTTTTTAATTTAAAAAACTTAAAATTGATTTTAATTTAAAATTTTAATTTAAAAAACTTAAAATTGATATGTTTAGTTGGCTTTAAAGAGAATATATATATAATCCTTGAGAATTCCTAAGAGGAACATAGGGCCACAACAAATTTCTTCCATTCAACCTTATCTTCGGCCAGGCGTTTGATCTGGCTCCAGGAATACCCAGCATCACGGATTTCCTTTTCTGTGTTACGTCTCCAGGTGTTATTTGGTCGACCTCTTCTTCTGCTGCCTTGAGGGTTGAATTCCAGCGCCTTTCTTGTAATGTTGGTCATTGGTTTGCGAAGAGTATGACCAAGCCATCGATATTTACGTGTTTTGATGGTTTCAATTATTAATGGTTGGCTAGTTCTTATCCAGAGCTCATCATTGGAGATAGTGTTCGGCCAAAAAACTTTAATAATGCGCCGAAGGCATCTATTGACAAAAGCTTGAATTCGTTTGGCATCAAGTATTGAGAGATTCCATGTTTCGCATCCATACAATAGAGCTGACTTTACGTTAGAATTAAAAATTTTGATTTTTGTTTGCACTGAAATGTTGGATGTTTTCCAGACTTTGGTAAGAGTTCCAAAGGTTTGTCTCGCTTTGTTAATGCGGTATTGAATGTCGGCCGAACTTCCTCCGGATTTATCGATTAGCGATCCCAAGTAGAGGTATTCATTAACATCATCTAAGCGTTGGTCAAGGAGAGAGAATTGACGGGTATTTTCGGTATTAAGCCTCAGCGATTTGGTTTTGTTGGTGTTTAATTGAAGACCTACTTTTTCTGCATTGGCGCTTACTAAGTCAAGTTTTTGTTGCATTTCACTAAAGTTATGCGAGATTAAGCAAATATCATCGGCATAGTCGAGATCATTTAGTTTGGCAGTGAAATCAAGATTGATGCCGCTGGTAGTGGGAATATATTGTGCCATGACTAGGTCGAGTACAATATTGAAGAGTAAGGGTGATAGAATACAACCTTGTCTGACACCAACGTTGATATCAATGAGGTTGCTTTTGAGACCTTCATGAAGAACTAGACAGCGAGCATTGTTGTAAAGTGCTTTAATTAGCCGGATTATCTTAGATGGAACTCCCTTACAAGCCAAGGCCTGCCAAATAGCAGATTGATGTATAGAGTCAAAGGCACGTTTAAAATCAATAAAGATTAGATATAGAGGGGCTCTCAGTTCCACAGATTGCTCTACTATTATACGTAAACTATTGATGTGGTCTACGCAAGACCTGTTTGGACGGAAACCTGCTTGCTCTGGGCGCAAGTTTATATCTAGGGCATCGAAGATGCGATGGTGTAAAATTTTAGCAATGATTTTGTTTATTGTATTGAGTAGTGTTATTCCCCTCCAGTTAGAGCACTCCATTAGGTTCCCTTTTTTTGCAAGTTTAATGATGAGGCCTTCTTTAATATTATCAGGTAGATTTTCAGTATCCCAGAATAATTTAATGATTGGTTGGATGATTGATGCGGTCATTGGGCTGTTAATTTTAAACAGTTCAGAGGGAAGGTCATCCGAGCCGCTCGCCTTATTATTTTTGAGCGCACAAATGGCATTATTAATTTCATCTATGTCCGGAACGTCCACGTGAATAGAAAGAGGCAAGGGGTGGGTGATGCAGTTGCAGATGGGTTGGCTGTTATCGGCAGTTACGGTTAGTAGGTTTTTGTAGTAGTTTTCCCACACTAGAACTTGATCCTGTTTCGAGTATTTGACATTCCCATTGATGTCTTTTACAGGTTTGTTATTGGCACGATTATTTCCTGACAAGAGTTTGGTTATTTTATATAGGTCACGGGAGCGATTAGTCTCGCTAGCGGCTTGCGCTTCATGCGCAAGATTGTCCATCCACTTTCTCTTATCCGTTCTGGCACTGCGTTTAACCTTTTTGTTAAGTGTGTTGTAGTGCAATTGCAAGTTTTGCTTAGTAATTTGGGTATCTGCGTTGTTCAGCTCATTTTTTTTACGTTTTCTTTCTTCGATGATTTCCCATGTTCTATCTGATAACCACGGATTGTTGTGTTTACCTTTGTAACCAATACACCTTTCTGCCGTTTTTGTAAAAACGTTTTTTACATTATTCCAATATGACTCAATATTTGGTTCGTTGTAAATATGTTGCGTTAAATTTTCAATTTCATTGCAAAATTGCTGCTTAACAGCATCATTCTTAAGCTTGCTTAAGTCAAATTTCCTTCGTTTCATCCTGTTGTTGTAATATACAGATTTAAGTTTAAGTTGAAGTTCACCGATAATAAGGTGGTGATCACTTGCTATATCTGCACCCCTCTTATTGCGGACATCAAGCAACGAGTGCCGCCACATTTTGCTAATAGCAATGTGATCGATCTGATTTTGGGTTGTGTGATTCGGATGAATCCAGGTAACCTTGTGAATCTTTTTATGGGGAAAGATGGTGCCACCAACTACCATGTTGAAATTGCTGCATGTTTCCAGAAACCGTTCAACATTATCTGTCAATCTCCCAATTCCATGCTTACCCATTATGGATTCCCAGCCGGTGTTTTTATCACCGAGTTGAGCATTGAAGTCACCCATGAGTATTTTGATGTCCCCATGGTTTACATGGCATAATACCTTTGTAAGATTGTTATAAAATAGCTGTTTTACTTCTTCGTCTGCTTCATCGGTAGGTGCATAGCATTGCACACAAGTAAGATTCCTTGCCTTTGTTCTAAACTTGGCGACTATTATGCGATCACCATGGGGTTGCCATTCAATCATAGCTTCTTTAGCTTTTTTCGACAACAGGAAGCCAACACCGCTAGCTCTTGGCTGATTGGCCAAGATTGGCTGATTGGCATGCATTAAAGAGAATGCATGCTGTTAATATAAAGAAAACTAAAAGGTCTAAGGTCAGAAAATTACCTTTTTTCTGTGTTCTTTGGTTGAATTCGTGATTTATTTTATCTCCTTTAATAAAGTTTTTAAAAACTTGAAAATTGGGATGTAGAATTATCCGCCGGAAAAACATTTTGACAAAGATACTTTTTAGAAATTTTCGAGTCTAAGAGTTACTTCTCATGGTCAAGTCTAGGGTTATTACGATATATGGTCTCGAAAATTACACTGTGCTACAAAAAACACAAAATCAGATATACTTTTAAAATGAGGTAGTTAAGGTTGTAGGTCTCGTTGAAAAGATCACAAAAATGCCCATCAAACTTGCCAGACACCCTCAAATTTGAAAGTTAATGTCAAAAAACGATTTTTTGGGACTTTTCTCACTAAACCACGTGTAACTTAAACATTTTTCAACCGATTTTAAATTTTTCAACTGTTTTGGATAGAAGAAGGATAGGGCTTTTCATGTGTGTGAATTGGTCTATACATATAAAAAAGATATGTGTTGATTTTTTCCACAATATCTATTTTTTTGTTATTTTTTGAAAATTTTTTGAGTTTGTCGATTTTTTTCTGTTATAGTTCGTTCAACAACATTTATATTTATAAACGGATTCTTAAAGAAAATTTAATTGTGAATATGATGAGCTTTATGCCGAAAAAATCGGATAACAATTGACAGAGTTGTAATAATTTTTCTAAAAAAGAAAATTAAGATTTTGCTTGAAATTGCCTTTCAGATAACCCAGGCAAAAAAAATATAAAAATAAACGGACATACTAAGAGGTCGCGTATTATTATTTTAAAGGTTTTTGGCCTCCTGAATTCGAATTTGACCTTGAAATCGTGCTATCTTATTAAATTTTTGATATATCAATTTATGTTAAATATCTCAAAAACCTGACGAGATAGAGCATTTAAAAGGCCAGATTTGGATTCAGAGCGCCAAAAACCATAAAAAAAATTTTGTACATGACCTCTTATGATAAAATATTTTTTTTTGCCTGGGATATCTGAACGGCGATTTCCTGCAAAATCTTAATTTTCTTTTTTAGGAAAATTATCACAACTATGTCAATTGTTATCCGATTTCTTCAGGATAAAGCTTATCGTATTTAGAATCAAATTTTCTTTAAAAATACGTTTATAAATATAAAGGTTGTTAAACAAACTATAGCAGAAAAAAATCGATAAACTCGAAAAATTTTCAAAAAATAACAAAACAATTAGATTTTATAGAAAAAATCAATAAATATCTTTTTTATATGTATAGACCAATTCGCACACATGGAAAGCCCCATCTTTCTTCTATCAAAAACAGTTAAAAAATTTAAAATCGGTTGAAAATTTTCTGAATTACAAAAGGTTTAGTGAGAAAAGTCCCAAAAAAACGTTTTTTGACAATAACTCTAAAATTTGAGGGTGTCTGGCTAGTTTAATGGGCATTTTTGTGATCTACTCAACAAGACCAACAACCTTTACTATGTCACATCAGAAGTATTTTTTCACTGTAGCACAGTGTTATTAAATTAAATTATTTTAAACAGTTTTGGTTAAGGACTTTAAGGTCAACAATTAAATAAAAAAAGATTACGTAAGGAAAATTACAAAAAGTGACTCTCATCTTGTTCTAGACGATTATGTTTTTTATTTAAAAAGATCTTGGATTTCATAAAACAAACAACCACTTTTAAAAATGTTGCTGGGAAATCTATAAAATTTTATCCTGATTAGTCTCTTTCTGTTGGTTCCTTTTATAGCATCATGTGGTAGTTTACTTTTTTTCAAATTATTTTTTCTCTTTCACCATAATTTCATTTTTAATTTGTCAAAAGTTAAAAATCACCCAACATCTTTAATCTTTGTTACTTTTTGACACTTATCACATTCCGTTTAATTTTTTTCTTCTTAACATTAAAGGTATTTTGGATGACTGGATTTTTTAATCCTCAAGGTTTTTTAACTGCTATGCGTCAGGTAAGAATTAAATCAAAATTGTGTTAATGTCTACGTGTTTGTGTGTATGTGTTTTAAATGATTTCAATTTTATATTTTCATTTTTTAAATATTTTGTAACTCACAAAATTTATTTTAATTACTTTTTTGTGTTCCATTTGTGGTTTGTTGCGTTTTTTTATTCAATCATTATGATTTTATTAAAAAAAAGGACTTTAAAATCTCATTAAAACTGACATGCAGCATAGGTACTTGTGTCAATGATGTTTATGATGATGCTTAAATTTGTTTTACTTTATTTAAACAGATTTTTTACTTTTGCTTTGAATCTCATGTATTTTTTTTTTTTGTAGGTTAAAATTTAAACGATTTTTTATGTTTGGTTAAATTAAAATAATTATACATATCGTTGGCTTAGTCGGCAAACCTGTCAAGTCCATTTTTAATTTTTGATTTTAGGAGGGACAAAAAACTTTCTAACTGCTTTTTAGGTTGACTTTTTTATACCCTCCACTCACAAGGGAAGTACCTCAACCTTTATGAACCGATTTGCCTGAAACTTAAAATTTATATTAAAGAGACGATTTTAAGGTTGGGGTGTCTCGGCTTATCGGCCATATCGGTGTTTAAAAATTTCGTTGTCCCCTTATAAAACCATTTGGACCTTCGGGAAAAATTTGATAACTTCCGAACTAACTGGAATATCGTCTAGGGCAAAAATACGTGTCGACTTAAATTTAATAAAGATTATTTCTTATTCATACCCAGTTAAAACTTCTATTACCAAGTAATGGGGTTTTCGCCTTAAAATGGATGGTGGTAGTTAGTTACTAGGTTGGTGAAACACTCATAATTTTAACATGGCAATGTCATTGGAGTAATGACTGCATACCCACTCGCTTACGAGAATGCTACTGAAAAACTACATACATTAGTACCACAAATAATGAGCTACAAGTAGCCCAAAAATAACTCGTTACCCACTCCTTACAAAAATGCTACCAAATAACAGCATACATTAGTCCTAAAAATAAGTAGCTATCAGTAGCCCAAAAATAACTCGTTACCCACTCCTTACAAAAATGCTACCAAATAACAGCATATATTAGTCCCAAAAATTGGCCGTCTTCCCTCAGCAAGGAATTGCGTCAAAAGTAAAATGGTCGCTTCATGCCTATTCGTCAGGATGATAAAGTTCATGTTAAACACGGTTATTTCAAGAGCAACCAAGGGGGAAAATTTCTACAATCTAAATGTAAGTAAAGCCAACGGAACCAATGTTTACATTGGTATCCATCCCTCCAAATTGTAGGGATTGTAAAATTCAAATAATACAAGGACCGAAAATTTATCTTGGAACATAGTAGAAAGGGACATTTGGCTGCTTAGGGCAGAACCAATAACAAATATACAGAAGCGACTGCTGCTCAGCCCATGGAAACCGCTTTAAACACCATCTTAAGTTTTAGTCTATATAAGAGTAAGTTTTTAAGGGAAATACTGTCTATGATGTTTTTTTTACCTTTTAACCGGTTTTAACATATTTTAAACAATAAGGCAAACAAATAAGTTAAATTAAAATTTGGAAAACGCCCCAAAATTTCTAGAAAAACAATTACAATTTAGAAAAAGGCAATTAAAATCCAGAAAACTTCAATAGAAGTTATGTAAAGACTAATTAAGGCTCATAAATCACTATCTAGATCCAGCTAGATCCAGGTTTTTAAATATCAATTAGGTTTTCTAAACTTTAATTTGCCTGTTCTCAATTTTAATCAGAATTCCTGAATTTAAATTTCTGTTAACGGAGTTTTATTAGAAAAAGTAGAGAAATGGTAATCTTTGTTAAGCAAAATGTGCAAGTTCTTATTAAATTTTCTTTAGCATTTTTTTAATTTTAATTAAAAAAAATTATTTGGACAACTTATCCAATATTTTAAATCGTATTTACCAGTAACCGGTTCTGTATGAGGCTATCGGTAACTCATTATTTGTTAACAAGAAGTAACCGGTCCTCTATGAGGTTATCGATAACTCATTATTTGTTAATAAGAAGTGACCGGTTCTGTATGAGGTTATTGGTAACTCATTATTTGTTAACAAGAAGTAATCGAGCAGGTAACGAGTCCTCATTACATAGAATGCAGGCGGTAATGGGGACTTATTACCAAGTTTTTACTGGGTATGGATATCGTAGGTCTATGTCTTCACATAAATACCCCCCAAAATTTACACATTTTCCTAAGAAAAATAATTAAAGAAGCCGAATTTTTACAAGGTTATAACACCATTGGATAGGCATTAAAAAAACCTTTCTTTTCATATGAAAACATCATACAGTTTCTTAAATAGAAATGGCTGAAAAATCTAAAAAAACGATTTTTTCGCCATTTTTTGACCCATGTTTTGAACCCCTAAATCCACGATATGGCCGATAAGCCGAACACCCTAACCTTAGAATTGTCTCTTTTATATATATTTTAAATTTCAGTCAAATCGGTTCATAAGGGTTGAGATACTTCCCTTGTCAGTGATAGAGGGTATATATAAGTTTGTCATTCTGTTTGTAACTCATCGAAATATCGATCTGGAACCCCATAAAGTATATATATTCATGATGCCCGATCGATTTTAAGACATTCTAGCGATGTCCGTCTGTCCGTCTGTCAGAGTGTCCGTCTGTCCGTCAGTCCGTCAGTCCGTCTGTCCGTCTGTCCGTCTGTCCGTCTGTCCGTCTGTCCGTCTGTCCGTCTGTCCGTCTGTCCGTCTGTCCGTCTGTCCGTCTGTCCGTCTGTCCGTCTGTCCGTCTGTCTGTCTGTGGAAAATGCTGTCGCGGACAAAATATTGCACAGAGATGACTGAAACTTAACATATTTATTGGAAGTTCTCCCGAGAAGTTTGGTATTGCATTTGAGCGATATCGGTTCAGCGGTTCAAAAGTTATGAACGAAAATGTAAGCACACCTCAAAAATTTCAGTACATTCAACATAACCTAAAAATACAAAATGCTTTAATTCGGCTTCTGGTTGGCATATGTGAACATAATTGAACACCAAATGGTATTTAAACAAGTACGAACATATTTTTTGACAAAAAAAGAAAAAAATCGCGGATTTTTTTTACCAAAATTTTTTTTCGCGGAAATTTTTTTTCAAAAAAAATTTTTTTTTTTCAAAAGTAATTTCTTTTTAAATAAAGTTTTTTGCAATAATCTTTTTAAAATTGTGGAGGGTATCACTACATTCGGCAAGGCCGAATTTAACTTTTTTACTTGTTTAAGTTTATAAACGTAGTTTTTTTCTTTAGATCACCATATTTAAATTTATATTTATTTTTTTCAAATGATGTATTTTGAGTTACACAATACATACTAAATTTAAATCTCAGTGTTTATAAAAATGGACTTGACAGATTTGCCGACTAAGCCAACGATATGTTATTTTTTCATTTTGTTATTCGTGCAAATCAATAAACCTATTTTAAATAAAAATGTTTTAAACATAATTATGGTTAAAGTCAACAAATCAATCATTTGTATAAATAACACTACTTTACATTTTGCATTTATTTTCCATAGAAAATCTTGTGCTCAAGTCGAAAATAAAGTTTCAAAAGTAAAACAGTTTTCAAGATATTGCTAATTTTTCAACTTTTGAAAAAAATAAAAATATCTTCAGACCAAATCGGTGAATTTAATATTTTTTGGTATTAAATTAAAGTTAATTAAATGCTTTATCAATTTTACAAACTGCATTTTTCAAACTAATTATCGCCTTAAAAGCTTTTAAATGTTAAAAGAACAATTAAGTTTTTGTGCTTTTTGACAAAAAAAAATAATTTTTAAAAAAATCCGTTCAAAACTGTAAAAGTTATACACATTTGAGTAAAAATGCAAAAAATCAGATTTAATACAAATGCAGTTATATTTGTGTGTTTTTACATTCGGCACAGCCGAAATATAACAAATATTAACCCTCTAACCTACAGCCCCACCTCTGGACGTGGTATAGTTTGTAACTTTTTTTTTGCTACCTCCTATATGACAAGAATTCTTTTTTATTTTACAAGCTTTTTACCAATAATTTTGTAATTTTACAAGCTTTTTACCAAAAAAAAATGTAAATTTACAATTTTTGAGACGCGATAAAACTTACAAGGAGGTTCGTCATTTTACTAGATTTTTTGATACCTCCTATTTTACGCGAATTCCTAGTAAAAATTACGAACTTTTTTGTAATTTTACAAGATTTTTACCAATAAAATTGTAAATTTACAACTTTTTTTTTGGGAAATAAAACTTACAAGAAATTCTCGTAAATTTACTAGATTTTTTTTGAAAAAAATCTTGGAAATTTGTAAAATTACAAGAAAAACTGTAAAATTACAAAAAAGTTAAATTTCGATCGAAAATCATTTTAAAAAAATAAGGAAAACTGTCAAATATTGGAACACGAAACTTTTTCTAGCAATTTGACAAGATTTTTTTTTTTTTGTTTGGTTGGGTTGGGGTGTCTCGGCTTATCGGCCATATCGGGGTTTTATGGGTTAAAAAAATTGGTTAAAAAAGAGCGGAAAAATATTTTTTGGATTTTCAGCGAATTTTTTCTAAGAAACTATATGATGTTTCATATGAGGAGAAAGGTTTTTTCAATGCCTATCAAATGACCTTGTAAAAATTCGGCTTCGTTAAATATTTGTATACCCTCCAACTACAGTATGGGGGTATACTCACTTTGTCATTCCGTGTGTAACGCATCGAAATATCGGTCGGGGACCCCATAAAGTATATATATTATTGATCAGTGATCGATTCTAAGACATTTTAGCGATGTCCGTCCGTCCGTCCGTCTGTCTGTCCGTCCGTCCGTCCGTCTGTAGTTAACACGATGCAGTCCAAAATAAAATAGCTAGACCCTTCAAGTTTGGCACAAATACATATGTCTTATGTTCCTAGGCAGGTTAAGTTCGGAAATTGGCCAAATCGGACCAGGGGGAAAAAAGTTCCCCCTTGAAGAACTAAACCAACCTCTAAAAAAATACACTTTTTTACATGTTTTTTTTGTATTTTTGTTAATTAAATGAAACATTTGGTATGTTTATCGCGGTGGGAAGGTGCTCTCAACGTTCCCCACTAACCCTATCAACCCCCCCCCCCCCAAAAAAAAAAGAAACGCCCCTGACAAATTTTTGTTTTTTATTTTTTTTTACATTTTGGAGGGTATAATAGATTTGGCACAGCCGAATTTAACACTCTCACTTGTTTTTTTATGAATATGTATAAACTTTAAGGGGTACTTATGTGACATAATAGACCTACGATATCCATACGAATACAACATAATCTTTATTTAATTTAAATCAACACATACTCTTAAGCTAGACGATATTCCTGTTAGTTTGAGAGTTATCGAAATTTTCCCGAAGGTTCACATTTTTTCATAAGGCAACAACGAAATTTTTAAACACTGATATGGCCGATAAGCACTGTTGCCAGATTTGACGACTTCTCTGCATTTTGACGATTTTTACTCCCCAAAATAGCAAAATGACGATTTGACGATTTTTGCCCAAAAAGTGACGATTTTTAAAAATAACAAAAACGTGACAGTTTTGTCTACTTTTTAAAATTTTTTTAATATTACTTTAGTATTCAATGAATATTTTTCGCTTGTTAGTAAAAGGAACTATCCACCAACATTTTTGTACAAAAAGGACAAACGTAAAAAGTGAGAGTGTTACATTCTCTTTTTCCATCAAAATGTAAAAAAAATGATAGGGAGTTTTTTGGCGGAGGATCTTTCTGTAATTTATTATGATATTTATGCAATTTTATCATTATTATTATTTTTTTTAAAGAAGTGTCCACAAAAAGGGTGGACTGAAAAAAAATACATTTTCTTTCATAAAAATATTTAATATGCTTAAAAATATAACAAAAAATGTTAAAAAAAATTTTAGAGGTAGGTTTAGTTTTACAAGGGGAACTTTGTTCTTCCTGGTCTGATTTTGCCAATTTTCGAACTGAATTTTCCAATGGCCATAAGATATATTTCTGCCAAACTGAATGGATTTAGCTCTTTTGGAATTGGACTGCATCATGTCTTCAACAGACGAATGGACATCGCTTGAATGTCTTAATCTTTAATCAGGGGTAAATATCGTCACCTAAAATGCAGAAGACCCTAACTAACATTTTATTATTTTGACAGGAGAAGCAAAAAACATTATAGAGTAAACTTTTTAATTTGCTTATAACTTTGTTGGTTTTGATTGAATTGGGCGTACGTTTTGTGAATATGTATCAAAATTAATCACAAAATTATTAAAAAATGTAATTCTAGTTGCGTTCATTGGCGATATCGCAATTCGCTTGTTTTTAATTTTTGGCTATAAAATCGATAATTTTTATTATGTGACCCTAATTTTTTGTATGGGCGTGTAGGTTAAAAAAATACACTAGAATCTATCAAAAGACCGATTTTGAGTTTTTTTGCTAGTTTTGCATTTTAGGTGATGATATACCGTTTTTACTTTGACGATTTTTGCAAATGGGATGACGATTCTGACGATTTTTTTTTTATAAAAATCGTAAATTTTTGACGATTTTGTACCCAACAGTTCTGGCAATCCTGCCGATAAGCCGAGACACCCCAACCTTAAAAAATCGTATCATTTATATATATTTTAAGTTATAGGCAAATCGGTTTATAAGGGTTGAGATTCTTCCCTTGTGAGTACAGAAATAGCCTTCCCAATTTTCTTTTTCTATTTTTAAAAATTTTACATTCTGATACATTTTTAAAAAAGTACCAGATTCTGAGATATTTTTCATTTATAAAAAGTCTTTGAATCAATTTTCCTATAAAAAAACTTCCCAGTTGATAAAAATGTTTTTCCATAGAAAAAGTCTCAGATTCTGAGAAATTTTCCACATAGAAAAGTTTCGGATTCTGAGACATTTTTACTACAAAAAAGTTTCAGATTCTGAAACATCTTTCGTTTAGAAAGACTCCGATTCTGAGACATTTTTCTTGTAGACCTTTTCTATAAGAAAAATGATTCTGAAAAAAAGATTCTGAAAAAAATCTATTAAAAAAGCGTTGAAGTCTGAGACATTTTTCCTATAAAAAAGTCCAAGAATCTGAAACATTTTTCTTACAGAATTTTTTCTTTAGAAAAAGTTTTAGATGTTCTATAAAAAATTGTTTTAAATTCTATAAAAAGAAAAATCTTAGATTCTGAAACAATTTTCCTGTAGCAATAGTTTCAGACTCTGAAACATTTTTCATACAGAAGAAGTCTCAGATTCTTAGATATTTTTTCTATAGAAAAAATCTTAGATTCTGAGACATTTATTTCTTTAAAAAGGTTTCAGATTCTGAGACATCTTTTCTATAGAAAAAGTTTCAGATACTGAAACATTTTTCTTGCAGAAAAAGTATCAAATTCTGAGATATATTTTCTATAGAAAAAGCCTTAGACTCTGGGACATTTTTCCTATAGAAGAAGTTTCAAATTTTATGACATTTTTTCAAGAAAAAAGTCTCAGATTCAGGTTTTGATACATTTTTCCTATAAAAAAGGTATTGTTTTGTTTTTCTATAGGATATCAAAGTATCTAAAGCTTTTTCTATAGAAAATCTGAGATTTTTTCTATAAAAAAATTTCAGAAATTTAATAAGGATTATTTCTTATCCATATGGATATCGTAGGTCTATGTCTTCACATAAGTACCCCCCAAAATTTACACATTTTCCTGGATAGGCATTAAAAAACCTTTCTTCTCATATGAAAACATCATATAGTTTCTTAAAAGAAATGGCTGAAAAATCCAAAAAACTATTTTTTTTTGCCATTTTTTGACCCATGTTTTGAACCCCTAAATCCCCGATATGGCCGATAAGCCGAGACACCCCAACCTTAGAAATGTCTCTTTGATATATATTTTAAGTTTCAGGCAAATCGGTTCATAAGGGTTGAGATACTTCCCTTGTCAAATTCCAAAACATTTTTCATGTGGAAAAATCTCCTATTCGAAGACATTTTTCCTATAGAATAAATCTCAAATTCTGAGACATTTTTCCTATAGAAAAAGTCACAGTTTCTGAGACATTTTTCATATAGAAAAAGTCACAGATTCTGAGACATTTTTCCTATAGAAGAAGTTTCAAATTTTATGACATTTTTTCAAGAAAAAAGTCTCAGATTCAGGTTTGATACATTTTTCCTATAAAAAAGGTATTGTTTTGTTTTTCTATAGGATATCAAAGTATCTAAAGCTTTTTCTATAGAAAATCTGAGACTTTTTCTATAAAAAAATTTCAGAAATTTAATAAGGATTATTTCTTATCCATATGGATATCGTAGGTCTATGTCTTCACATAAGTACCCCCCAAAATTTACACATTTTCCTGGATAGGCATTAAAAAACCTTTCTTCTCATATGAAAACATCATATAGTTTCTTAAAAAGAAATGGCTGAAAAATCCAAAAAACTGTTTTTTTTGCCATTTTTTGACCCATGTTTTGAACCCCTAAATCCCCGATATGGCCGATAAGCCGAGACACCCCAACCTTAGAAATGTCTCTTTGATATATATTTTAAGTTTCAGGCAAATCGGTTCATAAGGGTTGAGATACTTCCCTTGTCAAATTCCAAAACATTTTTCATGTGGAAAAATCTCCTATTCGAAGACATTTTTCCTATAGAATAAATCTCAAATTCTGAGACATTTTTCCTATAGAAAAACTCACAGATTCTGAGACATTTTTCATATAGAAAAAGTCACAGATTCTGAGACATTTTTCCTATAGAAAAAGTCACAGATTCTGAGACATTTCTACCATAGAAAATGCCACAGATTCTAAGACATTTTTCCTATAGAAAAAGTCTCAGATTCTGAAACATTTTTCCTATAGAAAAAGTCTCAGATTCTAAGACGTTTTTACTATACAAAAAATTTCAGATTCTGAAACATTTCTCCCATAAAATGTTATATTCTGAGACTTTTTTTTACAAAAAGTTTCAGATTCTAAGACATTTTTCCTATTGAAAAATTCTTAGGTTCTCAGATTCTGAGACATTTTTCCTATAGAACATTTCTCGGATTCTAAGTCATTTTTCCTATAGAAAAAGTTTTCAATTCCGAGACATTTTTCCTATAGAAAAATTCTCAGATTCTGAAAGCTTAGCAATATCTAGAAAACTGTTCTACTTGTTAAACTTTGGACTTCATTTTCAGATTTGGCGCGAGATTTTATATGGAAAATAATTGCAAAATGTTGTGGATAAAAATCTTTTGTAAACTAGTGTTATTAAATGAGAAGTAACATCCCAGCAAAACTTTCGGTTGCAAAGAACCGATTGTGGAACAACTTATGCTTCCCTAGAACCTGTTCTAATTCTTGTGCAACACCGATTCTTTTTACAAAGGGATTGTCCCAAAAGCAACAGGTGTTTGTAAGCAAAATTAGAACATATTTTTGTTCTTCGGAATCGGTTCTAGAAGTGAAATTGGGAACAGAAATGAGAATTAAAGAAATATTTTGAAATGCATTAATTTATTAAACAAATATAAAGACAATCATATATAACATGGAATATTTACATTTTTTAACACCCATTTATCCTTTTTCGCCTCCAACGTTGCATTTTGGGCCTTACAATAATGACATACCCGAACATGGATTTTCTGCAAACAAAAATAAAAAACATAATATTAGTAGTATTTGACCCGACCCACGTTGGGTTGAAATGGATCAAAAGTAGCGCTTTATTCAAAACTGAAAAAAAATTTTTTACAAAAATTATTAATTTAGGGTTAAAGTATATAAAATTACACAAAAAAATCTGTCACAACTATTATTCTGAGTTGTTTACTTTTCTTGCAATCCGCCGACAAAATCAAATAATTTTTTGTGTTTTTGAATATGGTGCTAAAAATTGAAAATCAACTTATTTCTAGATTTTTTTTTTGGTATTTATTCATTCAAAGGTAATTTTTTTATTATGGAACCATCAACTTCAGGCATTTTCAAATACATTTCTGTTTTTTGTTTTTTGAAAATTGTTGTAAAAATATTTTTGAAATTTTTTTGTAAAATGTTCCAAAATTGGAGTATTTTTAATACTTGATGGAATATAAAAAAAAAAAATGTAAGAGGTTGTTATTGCTTATACATTGTGATAATAAAGCATATAGTATAAGCTTTAATTTAAAAGAAAAAAAAAAACGTCCGCGTTTGATGCCGTTATTTTTTTATTTAAGATTTTATGAAAAAAATACGATCTCTTCAATAACACTTCATCACAAAAAAACAAAAAAGTTTCTGACCCAGAAACTAGACCCACTTATCCTTATGTATTTTGGCCTTCTTAAGTCGATTCTGCCATCAGAATTGAATTCTTTAGTTGGGGTTTCCTGTGATTTACAAGGAAAGTCCGCAAAGTGAACCCACCTAATTTCCTTATGAATTTGACAAAGTTACAAAAATTTATAATTTTATTTCTGTATGTAGGGGCAAGTCTGATTTATTACGTAGAAAATAAGAGTATTTTAAATAAAATCCGTCAAAAATAGCAAAAGTTACATGCATTTGAACAAAAACGCGTTATTTCAGTTTTATACAAAAACAGTTGTATTTATGTTGTGAATCAATGCATTTTTGTTGAAATGCTAGTAACTTATGCAATTTTTGATGGATTTTATGAAAAAACCTCTTATTTTCTTCGTAATAAATCAGACTTGAACATTACATACCGAAATAAAATTTTAAAAAAATGTTAACTTATTGTTAGTCAAATTAACAAGGAAATCAGGTCAGTTCACTTTTGGGGACTTTCCTTGTAAATTAGAGAAAAACCCAACGATAGAATTAAATTCTGATCGCGGAATTGAATTTAGAAGGTAAAAATACATAAGTATTAGTGGTCTAGACCATTTTTGTGGGTCTTTGTTAGCTATATATAAACAAGTAAGAGTTTAACATTCGGCTGTGCCAAATCTTTGATACCCTCCAACAAGCAAAAAACATAAAAATGACAGGGACGGTTTTTGTGGGGAGTGAGAAGGGGGCGGGGTGGGGTTAGCAGATGTCTCTGGGTGGTGTAATATAATGTCTGACAAATATGATAATAATAGTTCAGAATTACAACTTTCCTGACTTTTTTATGGAAAATTTTAAATTTGGTGTAACACAAAAATCCGACTTTGAACAAATTTTATGCAACACCTAGAAAAGTTTTACAGTAACTATTTACAGTTATTCAAAAAGTTTTTGGTTAAAGTTGTTTTAAACGTTTTATCGTTTGTTTTTCAAAAAAACTAAAATATTGAAAGATTTATACAGTTATTAAAACAATGAACTACAAAATTTACGGAAAAATATTTTTATCAGTTAAATTATTTGTGACTGATTATACCGTATAATTTTACAGAAGTACGGTTTTTGTAGTTTGTTATTAAAAACAAAAAAATTTACTCCACAAAATAAAAAATTGTAAACAGTTAAAATAACTGAAATATCATTTGTTTTTACAGAATATCTAGTCATTTATTAACGTTTAAAAATAACTGAAAAAGTATGTTGTTTTAAATGAAATATAAGTAGTCCGTTTTTTAAAAGGAAAAACGATTGTTTTAAACGTTTTTTCAGTTGAATTTACTTACAAAATATTATGAGTAAAGTATTAACACATATTTATTTTTTATTGTTTTAAATTTTTATTATCGCATTAAAAATACCTTCATTTGCAACTGTATTTATTAAATTATCGCTTTTGGTTTAAAAGTTACAGCTTAAATTGTGAATCAAGTTCAATATTCAAGAAACACTAAAAAAATTCTGACAGGTTAAAAATAAATAAAAACCACATGTTTTCTCTTTAAAAGGGTGCTTTCTAATGTATTATTTATCATTCATCAATTAAAAAATATTATATGTTAAAATTACTGCTTCCCTGAATAAAGCGCCACTTTGCCTCTCATTCAACCCAATGTGCGACCCAGACAATGAAAATTTAATTTACTCACCTTTGTTTCAACAATTTTCACGATTATATCCTGCTATTTTAGTAGACTTTCGTGTTTTTTCTTGGTTAACGAAAGTAAGTTGATATTTATTTTTTAATTTTTTTTGACACATAATTTTTTTTTTAATTCCTGAGAACCAAAGTGTAATGAAACTTTGATTGCAGAGAACAAGCTTCACAATCATTTTCGCTTAACTTGTTCTGAATAATTAAAGTGTAATAGTGAATGGTTACCGAAGAACCTGTTCTAGAACAAGTGTTGCCAGAATCGGTTCTGAAAAATTTTCCTGGGATACGTATGAGTTATATGTGTATCATTGAAATTAAAACAATATCACTCATACGTCCATATAATCATTTACAGATACTACTCATATGCATAGTCAATGATAAAGAATGATAAGTTGAATTATTTTTATTACCACATGACTGCAATTAGCCATTCATTAAACAAATTTGTGTACGAACAAATATTATGTTTAAATTATTTTCTCTGTTTGTTTCCATATTAAATATGTTATGCAACTATTAATGCAGAATAATATTAATAATATTTTGCCCTATGTATAACACCGTCCGACAAAATTGAAAAGTCGAACGGGATAATATACGTTTGAAACTAGGGACTATATGTAGTAAAACTGCATTTAGAGTTTTTCATTTCGTGATCCTGTTTTCTTTTAAAAGGACTTCAAAGTTTTAGAGGATTATATATTTTTTTAATATTTGTACTTGTCCTAGGATGCCATTAGTGATAGCAAATGAAAGAGGATGATCTCCCCTTATTTTCCTATTTTATTATTTTAACATATCGGGGAAAAAATTTAAGTTACAACCTTTCAAAACTTTATTCTTTATTATCATTCAAAATTTTCAACAAAAAATTTTGATAAAGTTTTCAAAAGGATTTTATACACACCCTTTTATGATGATATGGCAAAATAATAAAATGGAAAAATTAGGGGAGATCCTTCTCTTTCTTTTTCCATCACCAGTGGCATTCTTGGATAAGTAAAAAAATTTGAGAAATATTTTTCAAAATGTATCCTTTAAAGCTTTGAAGTCCTTTTAAAAGGAAACATGATCTTTAGCCTGTCCCGAAAATGGCCTCTTTTTGAAATTTCGCTTGGTAATAGCAAAAACAGGATGCGTATTACAGAGCTGATAATGGCAAAAATAATGCAAACAAATTTGGAGTCTGTCTTTGCCTCTCTACAGCCGGTTAAAGTTCGCAATCGAGTGTATTTTGTAAAAAAAAATATTTTTTGTTTTGACCGCAATTGGTGTCAAAATTCACGGAATGTTTAGTACATTAAGAGAAAAATATTTTAAAAGTTTTCATGGAATAATTTTGGTCCACCAGAGCATTTTAAGAAAAAAAAAACAAGTAAGAAAATTATAGTAGGTCAAGACCGACCATATTATACCCTACACCAGAGTTTCCCCAAAAATGGGTCCCAAGTTCAAATATGGGCCGATTAGATCTATATTTTGTCAAATATTAAATAAGCGTAAAAAACACTCACAAATCAAATTTGAGTGAAATAGGTTTCGATTTGTTGCCAATAAACAGCTTTAACTGAATATCGGGCGAAATTTTCACATGGGGCCTAAGTCCAAAAATGGTCCGATGGTAATCAGATTTGATAAGGTTGTTAAAGTACGCGTTTAACATCCCTGCAAAAAAAGTCATTACCACTTCTCAGTGGAGTGCTTTAAAACTAAAACAAATGTAATGAAATACAACAAAAATAACAAAAAACACAAGACAAAAACACACAAACAGTTTTTTCTACTCCAGAATACATAGATATTCAGCACTTAACTCATTACCTATCGCGACACCTCCATACAAATGTAAGTAGATATTCAGTAGATAAGAACTACTCCGTGGAAGTAGTTGGAAGTTGTTTGAAAGCTCGGAGTACTTCTTATCTACTGAATATCTACTTACTTTTGTATGGGAGTGTCGCGGAAGGTAATGAGTTAAGTGCTGAATAACAACTTATTATGGAGTAGAAAAAAATGTTTGTGTGTTTTTTTCTTGTGTTTTTTGTTATTTTTGTTGTATTTCATTACATTTGTTGTAGTTTTAAAGCACTCCAAATAGAAGTACTCCGCACTTTTTTTGCTGGGATACACAAACAAAATTTAAATAAAATATTTTCATGTAATTTGAGAGATTTATGTGAAAATCGGGAAGGTGGTTTGTATGGGGGCTACAAGAAGAACTGATCCGATTCCTTCAAAATTCGAAATGGTGATTTGTGAGGACAAAACACGTTTAGGTGTCAAATTTCAAAACGAAACCTATTATAGTACGGTTATTAGAGTCATTTGATCCAAAACTAAAGAGGACCTTTGTATGGGGGCTAGGTCTAAATATGACCGATTTTTTCCAATTTCAATAGGCTTCGTCCTTGGTGCAACAGAGGCTTAAGTTTCAAATTTCAAGTCAATTGGCTAAAAATTACGACTTGTATCGTGTTTACACCGTTTACATGGACAGACAGAAAGACGGACGGACGGTCATCGCTAAATCGACTCAAAAAGTGATTCTGAGTCGATTGGTATACTTAAATGTGGGTCTAGGACCAATATTTCGGGTAGTTACAAACATCAGCACAAACTCATTATACCCTGTACCAAACGGCGTATGCAGGACTGTTTTTTCAGGGCCCAACAACAACAAAAAAAAATTTTGTTGTTTTTTTCGTGAGATTCGTGTTTTTCAATACATATAAAAAAAATGTTTTTTTGTTGTTGTTGTTGCCCCCCCCCCCCCTGTATACGCCGATGCCTGTACCACAGTGTGGTGTAGGGTATAAAAACCGAAGTTTTTGGCAATATTGAACTTTAAATTTTTATACTGACGCGGATGTTACTCAATTAACTTCAAAAGGGTACTTTAAATCGTCCATGTTCTTTTAGTACCATTTTAAGCCACTTAAATAAAAAGTTGAATAAAAGTCGAAAAAAATATTTATTTTACTAGTTTTTGCAACAAAAATTGCATAAGTGGATTTAATTTCATCTTAATGTACCCCACATACTGGAAATGTTGACACCAATTGCGGCCAAAAAATATTTTTTTACAAACTACACTACGGTAGCGAACTTCAACCGGTTGTAGGGAGGCAAAGACCGACTCCAATTTTTGTTTGGTTATTTTTCTCTTTCAAGAGCTGATAGAGCATCGTTTTTCTGCTCAGATTCTGAGAATGTCTCAAAACATGAGAAGTTTTCTATAGAAGAAATGTTTCAGAATCTGAGAATTTTCCTATAGAAAAAATGTCTAAGAAGCTGAAAATTTTCTATAGAAAAAATGTCCCAGAATCTGAGAATTTTTCTATAAAAAAAATGTTTTACAAGCTAAAAATTTTTCAATAGAAAAAATGTCTCAGAATATGAACCTTTTTCTATAGAAACAAATTTCTCAGAATTTGAACATCTTTCTATAGAATTTTTTTTCATAATTTTAGAATTTTTCTATAGAAGAAATGTCTCAGAATCTGAGAATTTTTCTACAGTAAAAATATCTCTGAATCTAAGAATTTTTTATACCCTCCACTCTAGTGATAGAGGGTATATATAAGTTTGTCATTCCGTTTGTAACACCTCGAAATATTGGTCTAGGACCCCATAAAGTATATATATTCATGATCCTCGATCGATTTTAAGACGATCTAGCGATGTCCGTCCGTCCGTCCGTCCGTCCGTCCGTCCGTCCGTCCGTCCGTCCGTCCGTCCGTCCGTCCGTCCGTCAGTCCGTCTGTCCGTCTGTCTGTCTGTCTGTTGAAAACACGCTAACTTTTGAAAGACTTTACGGAGGCTCCTGAAGTTTGGCATATATGTTGGGCATTTACCTGGTCAGGTTGGTATTGCAATTCAGCGAAATCGGTCCAGTGGTTCAAAAGTTATAAGCAAATGAGTGAATTTCGGCAAGGGTTTTTTTGGAATTTACGAGATAAAACACACGGTAACTTTCGAACGGCAATTCTGAGGATGCTGAAGTGTGGCATATATATTTGTCGTTCTTCAGGTCCGGTTCGTTTTCAATTTAAGCCAAATCAGTCTAGCGGTTCAAAAGTTATTAGCAAAGCCGTAAATTTCAGATTCGCCTCACCTTAAATTCACGTGTTGAAAACCCGTTAAACATGTTTTAAAAACATTGGTAAGTCACAAAAATATTTGACATCGCATTTTTGTCACTCAAAAATATTTTTACACTAAAAGAAAAAAAAATACTTTCGAGAAAAATTTTACACTCAAAAAAAATTTTACACTCAAAAAAAAATTTAGTAAATTATTTTTTTTTTTTCAAAAATTTGTTAAAATAAAAAGTTTTTTTACACGAAATAAAATATTTAAAAAATATTATTTTTTCACTCTAGAAAATTTACTATAACTTAAAAAGGGCGTTGTGGAGGGTATTCATAGATTCGGCCAAGTCGAATTTAATTTTTCTACTTGTTTTATAGTAAAAATGTCTCAGAATCTGGTAATTTAAAAAAAAAAATGTAAAAAAATTTCTACAGAATTTTTGTTTTGGAAAAAATGTCTCAGAATATGTAGGGAGGCAAAGACCGACTCCAACTTTTGTTTTTTTATTTTTCCCATTATCAGCTCTTAAAAGAGCATCGTTTTTTGCTATTACCTTAAATTTCATTTTTCGGGACAGGCTAATGATAATAAAATGAAAGACTGTAAATGGAGCTTAACTCCGTCCAGTTCATGTTAAATATAGGCTGGCGGACGGTGTAATATGCTCAAAAACAACAATTTTGGTGTGTATTGAAAAATTTAATTTTAAAATTTTGCACCACATTTTATAAAAAAAAACTATTTTATAGGTAACCCCCTGAGGGAGTGAAGAAAATGGGTATATATGTTTGCAAAAAAATTTAAAGGGAATATTTCCAAAAGGTCAAATTATCTTCTACGTATCTTATGCTTTAATTTAATCCACAATAAATTTTTGAGTTCAAAGTTAACGGAAATATTAAAGAAACTTCAACCATAGCAACGAGACATTTTTTCTTTGTTATGGGAAATGTTATTGCCTCAACTTATTATTTCCCAAAATGTCTAAATTTATGTAGGCTTTGTACTTGTATGTAGTTAAACAGGTATTCTGGCTCTCCAACATAAATTGGTTAAATTAAATACCACTTGGTTGTAAATAAACAAAAAAAGTTAAATTTTTTTATTGAAAATATTTATATATATCCACATCAACCTACAGGTATGCAAAAAAAAAGTTTCCTAGAAAACAAACAAATAAAATATCAATATATTGATGATGATGATGGCGATAATGTTTAACGTTTTGTTTATTCAACCTTTCATTGGGTCAGGTCAGACAAAAACAAATTCATAAAAAAAACTATTTGTAGATTTTCTAAAAGTCAGGTAAACATACTAAAAATCAACCACAATGTTGATACATAAATTGTTTGTTTTTACTAAAATTATGTTTGGTTTATATGTTTATAAAGGACATATGCGGAGGGATTAAACAAAACTAAAAGCGAACAGTGGGTTATAAAAAGAAATAAGTCAAGATAAGTCGGAAAATGAGTACCCAGACATAACTTGGACCAACCGGATCTATATTTGGTTAGATCTTTAATTACACAGTGATACAAAGTAGATATTTTCCATAACAAAAACCAAGGCTTTTTTAGTTCAGTGATAGATTTTTTTACACTTATTTAAAGTTGGTGATTTTAAATCATTAAAAGTTTTTGTATACTAAATATGTGCTAATTTAAGGGCCCCTAGTGATGCCATTATTGTACATGTGGGGTCCAGCGTCCAAACTTAAGCTCGAAATTACGTAAGCTATTACTAACAAGGGAAGTATCTCAACCCTTATGAACCGATTTGCCTGAAACTTCAAATATACATAAAAGAGACGATTTTAAGGTTGGAGTGTCTAGGCTCATCGGCCATATCATTCAAAATTTCGTTGTCCCCTTATGAAACAATGTGGACCTCCGGGAAAATTTCGATAACTTCCGAACTAATAGGAATATGCTCTAGAGCAAAAATACGTGTCGACTTAAATTTAATAAAGATTATTTCATATTCATATGGACATTGTAGGTAAATGTCTTCATATAAATACGCCCCAAAAATTTACCCATTTTCATGAAAAAAGTTTTTAACGAAGCCAAACTTTTACAAGGTTATACCACCGTTGGATAGGCATCAAAAAATCCTTTCTTTTCATATATAAACATCATATACATAGTTTCTTCGAAAGAAATGGCTGAAAAATCCGAAAAACGATTTTTCGCCATTTTTTTACCCATGTTTTGAACCCCTAAAGCCGCTATATGGTCGATAAGCCGAGACACCCCAACCTTAGAATTGTGTCTTTTATATATATTTTACGTTTCATGCAAATCGGTTCATAAGGGTTGAGATACTTCCTTGTAAGTACTAAATGGCCAAATTATTAAAACTAAACCACCGAGCACCGTTGCGTATGATTGTTATTTAAAGGCAGTTACAACATTAAGTACACGCCACTTATTACAGTTTCAAATTAAAGATTTGTCTTAGGTTCCAGAAAGAATTAAGGAACAAAAAAAAAAAAAAAATCAGGGTATTTTTTTAAATTTTGCCCAAAGGAAAAGAAGTAATTTTTTGAACATTTCAAATTTTAAATAACAATCATACGCAAATAAATTAAGAAAAGTAAAATTTTTAATTTTTAAGTTTATCTTAGCTAGGGTGACCATTTTTTCTCGAACTCAAATCAGTACGCCTAAAACTCATATGGAAAGAAAAATTATGACGAATATTTTATCACTCAAAAAGCATTGGTTTAATTAACATAATTATTGTTACTTGTATTTCCGTAAAAACAACTGTTAAAAACAACTGACATGAACAGTTGTATTTTTGCATAAAATGAAGCTCATTGCAGACTTTTTTGAATGGCATTACTAAGACCTAGTTCTTTTTAGAACCGCCCCTATTCTAAGGACTTTTTTTTCTCAAGTTCTGTAATATCTATCTCTTCCTTTTAGAAAAACTCCCAAATCATGTGCTCTTGGAACTTTTTTCCGATAGGAAAAACCTCAGATTTTGTGTCCAATTTTTCAGGATAAAACCCCCAAATACCAATGACTTTATCTCATCCCCACATCTTATTTTTATTTGGACTCATCGAATTAAAATTTCTTCCTAAAAATATAGAAAATCTGTCATCTTGAACTATTCCCTATAAAAACCAACTCACATTTCAGATTACGTGCGATTTTTCATATACAAATTAATTTTCGTTACGAATTTTTTTCGGACTCACAATCTTTAAGATTCCTAGACATTTTTTATTAGAAAATATTTCAGACTAAGCTTTTATAAAACTTCTCTACTAAATTATTTGTTCGAAATAATAGTTTTGGTATGGAATTTTTAAAATAATTTTTTATTTGGAAATGTCCAAAAATCAGTACAATCAGTACACATTTTAAAAAATCAGTACAAATCAGTACAAGGTATTTTGATCAGTACACGTGACTAAAAATCAGTAGATGTACTGATCAAATCAGTACGAATGGTTAGCCTACACAGAAAAAAATATGAAGAAAACAAATTTGAGTAATCACTTGTTTAAATTTAAAAACAAAAATTGAGTAATTTTTTAATTGACGCAATTAAAAATTTACTCAAAAATTTTAAAAACAATTTAAGTAAATAATTTAATAAAAATTTAATAGTTTTTTTATTTTTTTATACCCTCCACTTAGTGATAGAGGGTATATATAAGTTTGTCATTCCGTTTGTAACTCATCGAAATATCGGTCTGGGACCCCATAAAGTATATATATTCATGATGCCCGATCGATTTTAAGACATTCTGGCGATGTCCGTCTGTCCGTCTGTCTGTGGAAAATGCTCTCGCGGACAAAATATTGCACAGAGATGACTGAAACTTAAAATATATATTGGAAGTTCTCCCGAGAAGTTTGGTATTGCATTTGAGCGATATCGGTTCAGCGGTTCAAAAGTTATGAACGAAAATGTAAGCACACCTCAAAAATTTCAGCACATTTAACATAACCTAAAAAAATGCTCTAATTCGGTTTCTGGTTGACATATGTGAACATAATTGAACACCAAATGGTATTTAAACAAGTACGAACATATTTTTTGACAAAAAAAGAAAAAAATCGCGGTTTTTTTTTACCAAAATTTTTTTCGCGGAAATTTTTTTTTTTTTCAAAAGTAATTTCCTTTTAAATAAAGTTTTTTGCAATAATCTTTTTGAAATTGTGGAGGGTATCACTACATTCGGCAAGGCCGAATTTAACTTTTTTACTTGTTTTTAACTCTCATAGTTTTTTTGAATTCTCGTTTAGTTTATAGTTTTTTGTGTATGTATATGAAAGTTTGTAATCGTCTTTATAAAATTTTCCTATGTTTTTGAGACATAAATATATTTGGTAAAGTTTGAAAAAACAAGTTTTTTGTTTTTTTTTGTAAAAAAATTTAAAACTTTTTTAAACTTAAAAAAAAAAAAATAGATAAATTTCGAGTAAATTTTTAATTGTGTCAATTAAAAATTTACTCAAATTTTTTTTCAAACATTTAATAAATTTTTATTAAAAATTTTGTCATTACTAGGGCAAGTACTTTCATGCATCTAAAAAACGAAAATATATGCCTATAATATGCGTCTAAAAATCCAAAATATGCACTAAAAACTTCAAAAATATGCATCTAAAAATGATTTTTTTTACTAAAAAAATAATTTGTCAACATAAATTAGGATCTATCAAATACTTTGAAACCCTCGACAATTCTTAAACATTTTTTATTGAGTGGAACAATTTTTAATTAGTAAAATATTTTTTTGCTTAAGAAGTTTTTTCTTTGAGTCACCAAATATTTCTGAAGAAAAAAATTTTATAAAAGAAAAATAATATTTATTTTTCAATACTTTTTGTTCTTTATTCAAACAAAAATATTTTTAAAATATTTTTTTTTTTCCCCTTTTTTCGGAGTTTTACGATTTTTAAGTCTAAAAATTAACTCAAAATCAAAATACCTCACCCTAACTCTAATCAAAATAAAAACGCAATTTTCCTGTAAAAAAATCTTAAATTCGAAAACATTTTTTTCCTACGAATTAGTAAAATGTCTCAGAATAGAGACATTTTTAATAGGAAACATTTCTCAGAATCTAAAAATTATACTTTTAGAATCCATTTTCTTTAAAAAATGCGTTAGAATATGATTTTTATAAATAAATATATTTTTGTATAAGAAATAGGCGATTGGTTTTGAATTTTCCTAAGGACGTTTTGAAAAAATATTGATGAAATTAAAAAAAAGTCCAAATTATAAGAAAATATGCAAAAATATGCATTTATACCAAAATATGCAAAAATATGCAACTACAAATCAATGCCATTTTATTGCAAATTCATTGATTCGGATAGATATTTAATTTATGTTATGTTTACAATGCTGAGTAAAAATATGCATTTTCATGAAAGTACTTGCCCTAGTCATTACTATTAAATCGTTTACTGGTGCAAAATTGAGTAATTTTTTACTCAATAGTATTAAAAATTTACTCAAATATTTTGTTTATTTTTTTCTGTGCAATCTTAGCATAACTTCAACAAAAATCATATTATTAAAAAATAGAATTTTTCCAAAACAATGACTACGAAACTACTAAACAATTTACAAACCTACAAGTTAAAAAAAATGAAAAAAATCAGATTAGTAGTTTTTATTGTAAAACTAAAGTCAACTTTCACATCAAAAAATGCTCCAAATAATTGAGTGACAACCCTAGAAATTCTAGTTAATGAAAACTATCTCAGATTCTGAGAATGTCTCAAAACATGAGAAGTTTTCTATTGAAGAAATGTCTCAGAATCTGAAAATTGTTCTATAGAAAAAATGTCTCAGAAACAAATTTCTCAGAATTTGAACACCTTTCTATAGATTTTTTTTTCAAAATTTCAGAATTTTTCTAAAGAAAAAATGTCTCAGAATCTAAGAATTTTTCTATAAAAAAAGTATACCAGAATCTGAGAATTTTCCAAGAGAAAAAATGTCTTAGAATCTGAGAATTTCTCTATAGCAAAAATGTCTCAGAATCTGAGAATTTTTCTACCGAAAAAATGCCTCAGAATCTAAGAATTTTTCTTTAGAAGAAATGTCTCAGGATCTGAGAATTTTCCTATAGAAAAAATGTCTCAGAATCTTAGAATTTTTCTATAGAAAAAATATCTCAGAATCTGAGAATTTTTCTATAGAAAAAATTTCTCAGAATCTGACCATATTTCTAAAAAAAATGTGTTAGAATTTGAGAAGTTTTCTATAGAAGAAATGTCTCAGAATTTGAGAGTTTTTCTACAGAAAAAACATCTCTGAATCTGAGAATTTTTTTATAGGATAAATGTCTCAATATCTGAGAATTCTTTGCCTCAGAATTTTCTATAGAATTTTTTTACATAATTTTTTATAGAAATAATGTCTCAGAATTTGAGAATTTTTCTATAGGAAAAATGTCTCAGAATCTGAGACTATTTCTATAGGAAAAATTTCTCAGAATCTCAGAACTTTTCTATACAAAAAATGTCTCAGAATCTAAGAATTTTTCTATAGAAAAAATGTCTCAGAATATGAGAATTTTTCTATAGAAAAAATTTTTCGGAATCTGAGAATTAAAAAAACACTTCCATTTGGATTAATTCCAAGACCACAACCACTTTTGTGTTTGACTAGCCCTTCAGTAGAATGTACTTTCCGATTGTAGAAAATTAAGAGAAACATTGATGGGTCCTGTAGACTTACAGGATTAATATTTCTATCCATCCATTTAACTCGTGCAACAACAACTGCTAGTAAACTCTTTTCCCCACTGTGCAACATACTCCTTGCACCATGTACCATTATATTCAATGTCTTTTTCATGATAAAATTTGTTTTTGTTGGTAGCAAAAACAAGAAAAAATTGCATTAAAATTGAATTGTATAACACTGTGCAACAGTGAAATTGGGGGGTGAACCAAACCAAGACAGAATGATAGTATTTGGTTAGTATAGTAAAACCCCCAAAGGTTTTGGCGATGTGTGGGTACAGTCAATTTTTATGGCCCACTGAAATTTTTATTTTTTTCTCAAAGGGGTTTGAGAAAATTCGAGAAAAATCTAGTTTATATTAATCTGAGCCTAAAACTGAATTCAGCTGTCTTCAGTAGAATTTTATGGGGATTATTTTTCTAGAATATATTAACCCTCTATCTGCCTTGTTTTTGGGTCATTTTAGTCCATTTTTTAAGAAATGACTTAAAATTCTACTAAGATATGCGTTTAAAGGGTTAAAATATTATAGGAATATTTTTTGCATCAAATTTCACTAGGGGTCTTCACAGGCGGAAAGTTAAATAGACCTGTAGAAAATGTTTAAAAATTAAAAATTGCAAAGTCTTATTAATTTTTGATATATATGCTGGAAACTGTTTACGATTGTGTGCAACAAATATATGATAATGGTCTGGGGGGTAGACCCTTCCAGCACAGGCTGACAGTATTTGGTTAGTGCAGTAAAATCTCCAAAGGGCTTGGCGCTGGATGGGTACAGTAGATTTTTATGGCCCACTGATTTTTTGTATTATTTTTCCAAAGAGGTTTATACAAACGAAAAAACTAATGCTTATATTACTCTGAGCCTAAAATTGAACTCAGATGTCTTCAGTTGAATTAATTGGGTATAATTTTTCTTCAATACATTAACCCTCGATCTCCACTTTTAGGGTCATTTTAGTCCTTTTGTTAAGAAATGACAAAAAAAATCTCCTTAGATTTGCTTTAAAAGGGTTTTACAACACACAGCGCCAAGCCCTTTGGGTGGCTTAGATTTGAAAAACTAATAAAACTTAGGTCCACTTTTTGGTATTTCTGGTAAGCTGGCAAATCTTTCTGTCTTTAAAGATCCCTATTGAAATTGGATGAAAAAGCATTCGTAAAACCCTTTTAAATCAAATCTTAGAAGAATTTTTTGTCATTTCTTAACAAAAGGACTATAATGACCCAAAAAGTTTAGATAGAAGCTAAATGTATTCTAGAAAAATTGTACCCATTAAACTCAACTGAAGACATGTGAGTTCAATTTTAGGCTCAGAGTAACATAAACACTATTTTTTCGTTGTTTAAATCTCTTTGGACAAATAAAACAACAAATCAGTGGGCCATAAAAACCTATTGTACCCACCCAGCGCCAAGCCCTTTTGGGATTTTACTGCAAAAACCAAAAACTGTCATCCTGTGCTGGAAGGGTCCACGCCCCAGACCATTAGCCTATATTTGTTGCATACGATCGTAATCAGTTTCCGGCATATATATCAAAAATTAATAAGACTTTACAATTTTAAATTTTTAGGCATTTTCTACAGACCGGTTTAACTTTCCGCCAGTGAACACCCCTAGTGAAATTTGATGCAAAAATTAATCCTAGAACATTTAAACCCTTTTAAATCATATCTTAGTAGACTTTTAAGTCATTCCTTAAAATAAGGACTAAAATTACCCAAAAGCATGGCACATAGAGGGTTAATATATTCTAGAAAAATAATTTCCATCAAATTCTACTGAACATATCTGAGTTCAATTTTAGGCTCAGATTAATATATACTTTATTTTTCTCGACTTTTTTAAACACCTTTGGGAAAAAAATAAAAATATCAGTGGGCCATAAAAATCGACTGTACCCACACAGTGCCAAACCCTTTGGGGCTTTTACTATACTAACCAAATACTATCATCCTCAGCTGGAAGGGTCCACCCCCCAAATAAATATCCTATATTTGTGGCTCACAATCGTAAACAGTTTCTGCCATAAATATGAAAAATAAATTAGACTTTACAATTTAAAATTTTTATGCATTTTCTGCAGACCGGTCGAATTTTTCGCCAGTGAAGACCCCAAATGAAATTTGATGAACAAAATATTCGTAGAATATTTTAACCCTTTAAACGCATATCTTATGAGACTTTTGAGTCATTTCTTAAAAAAAGGACTAAAATGACCCAAAAACAGGGCAGATAGAGGGTTAATATATTCTAGAAAAATAATCCCCATCAAATTCTATTGAAGAAAGCTGAGTTCAATTTAAGGCTCAAATTAATATAAACTTCATTTTTCTCGAATTTTCTCAAACCCCTTTGGGAAAAAAAATAAAAATTTCAGTGGGCCATAAAAATTGACTGTACCCACACAGCGCCAAACCCTATGGGGGTTTTACTATACTAACCAAATACTATCATTCTGTCTTGGTTTGGTCCACCCCCCAGACCATGACCTTCAAATTGTTGCACAGTGTAATAAAACATTGTTACTTATTTGATGTACGTACGTACGTGTGAAAATTTATGTTATCATAACAATTCCTTTTATATTTTATTTACAACTACCACCACTATAAAACTCTATTTGTTCTTTTTGTCTTTCTTTTGTGGCCTACTCCTTATCTGTGATGTTGTGTGATGTGCGTGTGTGTTTGTATGTCTCTGTGGATGAAAACACATACACCGGCAACAATTTTTATATATCTTTTATGCCTGGAATCGTCTGTTCATTTATATCATTCCTATATTCATATTGTATGGTATTTCGTTACGGTTGGATATTGTGTGTTGTCTCACATGTCTATAGGAAGTAACACGAGCTCACAAAGGTTGGGCTCTCGACTCTGTGGTGTTGCAAAATCAAATAACACGCTACAACAAAGAGGACATAACTGAGTATCCCACAGAAGGTGTATATGTGCATGGACTATTTCTTGAAGGTAAGTTGAGAATTTATATATAAGGCATTCTTTTGTAAAAGTATGTATTGACATTTAGTTTTCGTTACATTAGGAAAACTAAATAAAGACTTTTTGAAAATAAGGCTCAAGGAACATTTTTTGTTTGAATTTATTTTATACCCAACAAAAACCAAAATTATTAGATAAGAACAAAACTAAATTTTTTTGCAAATTTCAAATAGCGATATCTCAAAAACTGTTCCACCAATTATTTGTTAATGTTTATGTAAATCTCTTCTACATTCAAAATAATTATTTGTAGATTTACTATTTTTTTTTTTTTTGCTAATGCTAGTAAGCTAACCTTTAGCAAATTTTTAGTTGAGATTAGCATGTTAGCAAAAATATCTTGTGAACTTCATTTAGCGCATTAGCAATTTTAAACAAAATTTGAACTATTTTTTTTTTCTAAATTTAAAATTGAGTTGACCAAATTTTTACAGGCTTTTTTAATAATATTAGCAAAAATAAATTGTAAATTTTTTTAAGAAAACTTAAAATGACGCTATCTCAAAAACTTTACCAGATGAAACAAAATGAAAACCATTTTTGGTTCTCGGGCTCGCCATAATATCGCCGGTCCTCTTCACATGTGTGGACCCTAATGGGTTCTAACTTTGGATCCAAAAAAGTTAGCATTACCGAAAATTTTAAAATGCTCACATCTCGTTTAATATTGCCGACACATATTGTAGCCCTTAACACGTAGAACAAGACCGCAAAATAGCCAAAAGCTCTCCGAATAATATTTTTGAAGTAATCGAGTTATCAAAACCCCTGCGGTCCCCTAAAATCACGCAGTGGCGTATACAGGGAGGGGGGGCCGGGGGCTCGGGCCCCCCCCGAAATGATTTCACAAATTTGAGGATTTGATATCAAATAACAAGTACAATATTAAAAAACTTCTTAAAAAAAAATCGAAAAACATTAAGAATCTAAAATTTGTTTAAGAAAAATGTTTTGAAACTTAATATTTTTCTGTTAAAAAAAATCTCAAAATCTAAAAATTTTTTCATAGAATTTGAAACTTTTCAACTTAAGATTCGAATGAAAAAATATCTTAGAACCTGAAGTTTTATGTACACAAAAAATGTACCTAATTGTTAGTAAAATGTAGTCAAATCTTAAAATGCGACTTTGTCTTTTAAAAAATGTCTCAGAACGAGACTATTTCTTAAAAAAAAAAATGTCTCAGAATCTTACACTTTTCTAAAAAAAATGTCTCAGAATCTAAAACTTTCTATAAGAAAAATGTCTGAGAATCTAGGACTTTTTCTATAGGAATAATGTCTTAAAATATTGGCATTTTTCTTAGAATCTAAGACTTTTTCTATAGGAAAAATGTCTCAGAATCTGAGACTTTTTCTATAAAAAATTCTCAGAATCTGAGAATTTTCTATAGGAATAATGTCTCTGAATCTAAATCATGTCTCAAAATCTGAGATTTTTTCTATAAAAAAAAAATCTTAGAATTGGAGGCTTTTCTATATGAAAAATGTTTTAGAATCTGAAAACTTTCTATAGTATAGAACCGCGGTTACCAACCTTTTTGGCTCGCGTACCACTAATTTTAAATTTTATGAGCCGCGTACCCCTTAAATATGGTTAGAAATTTAAAACAAATTATATTGTAAAGTTTAATTAATTATGGTTCTTTTACTATTATATCAAACTTAAAGTTTATTTAAAAAAAAAAAACCAAAAATTCAAAATTAATGAGAAATAAAAAAAAGTTTTTAATGACACTGTTGAACAAATTCATAGAAATTCGCACTCCCATGAATAAAAATACATCAAGTAAAAAAATTTTGAACTCCTTTTCCAAATCTGCCTTCCAAATTTTTCTATCGCGTAAGATTTTTAAGATATTCGCATTTGAATATTGAAAAACGGAAATTTGGCACTTTTTGGGTCTCCCCTATAACGTATTCTAAAAAAAAAAAAAAAAAAACTGCCTTTGACCTTGAGACATATTCGTGCCAAACGTCAGGAGTCTAGACATTCTATAAATATCTTAAAATCAATCACAGATTAATTATATATACTTTCTGTGGTCTTAGACCGATATTTCGACGCGTTACACACGGAATATCAAAGTGAGTTTATCCCCATGCTGTGGTTGGTGGGTATAAAAAGTACTGAAAGAAGTGGTCGATAAAAATTATTAGTATTTCTGGACTCTATGGACTTCAACCAGCTCGAATTTTTATATGATGACTTTCCCATTTTTTTTTTGGTGTAGCACATTTATATTATTTAATTTTATTACTAAACAAAAAAAAAAGCGAACAAAATAACTAAATTTCGCGTACCCCCGTGGGCAGTTTCGCGTACCCCCTAGTGGTACGCGTACCATAGGTTGGTAACCGCTGGTATAGAATAATTTCTCTGGATTTTTCTTACAATCTAGGAAAATGTCTCAGAATCTTATACTTTTTTACGAAAAATGTCTCAGAATCTTATATTATTTACGAAAAATGTCTCAGAATCAACGAATTTTTCTTAAGGAAAATTATCTCAAAATGTCTCAGAGACACACAAGTCTCAGAGACACAAGCTGAGACTTTTTGTATAGAAAAATGCTCAAAATCTGATACTTTTTCTATTGTAAAAATATTTTTTTCTATAAGAATAATGTCTCAGAATCTGCGTATTTTTTTTTGGAAAAATATTTCAGAATCTGAGACTTTTTCTTTAGGAAAAATGTCTTAGAATCTCACAATTTCCTATAGGCAAAATGTCTCAGAATCTGAGACTTGTTCTATAGGAAAATGTCTAAGAATTTGAGACTATTTCTATAGGAAAATGGTTTAAGCATCTGAGACTTTTTCGATAGGAAAAATGTCTCAGAATCTAAGAAATTTTCTGTAGAAAAAATGTTTGAGAATCTGAGACACTTTCTATAGAAAAAATGTCGAAGAATCTGAGAATTTTTCTATAGGAAAAATGTCTCAGAATTTGAAACTTTTTCTATAGGAAAAATGTCTGAGAATCTGAGACTTTTTCTAAAGGAAAAATGAATAAGAATTTTAGACTTTTTTTAGAGGAAAATTTTCTCAGAATCCGAGAATTTTTCTTTAGGAAAAAGGTTTTAGAATCTAAGACTTTTTTATGCTGTTTTCTTTTTAAAAAGGTCTCAGAATCTGAATTATTTTTCTTAAAGAAAAAGCGAAGATTTTCTCAGAATCTAAAACTTTTTGTGTAGAATGTTTCAGAATCTGGGAAAATGTGCTAGACTAAAAATATCTCAGATTCTGGGAAATGTCTTACAATCGGAGTCTTTTCTTTTGGAAAAGTATTCTATGAATATGTTTATAGAATCATTTTCCAAAGTGACTTTTTTCCGAGAAACGTTTTCCATTGGAAATATGATGATCTTCTTTATAAAAATGTTTTATTTTTATTAAGAATTACCATATAATTACAAATCATATACTAATTTTACCTAACCGAGAACTGGTAACAATGACCTTCGTCCCGTTGTAGCGAAACAGACCAAGGCCTCTGGTGGGAATCGAACCCACGATCCCCAGACTCATAGGCTAGCACGCTACCAACTAGCCTACTGGGGCGCCTGTTATAAAAATGTATCAGCATCTGATACGATTCACACTTAAAAAAAAGGCTTAAGTCTCTCAAAACATTTTAAAATATAAAAAAAATTTAAATTTTTTCCTCAAACAGTTTTAAACTTACACAAAAATTAAGGATCTGATTGTGTTACATTCAGTTCAAGGAAAAGATCGAGAAAAATTCTTAAACATGTGCTGTTATGTAAATTTTTTGTAAAAAAAAAAATAAAAAAAAATGTTGGGCACCCACCGAAATAAAATCCTGGATACGCCCCTGAAATCACGTATCTCAAAAACTAAGCAAGGTACAGCGAAACGGACACAAATTTTGGATCAAAACTATGACGATTTTTAAGAAACTCAACTAGGGCTAGGCCCATCGGGGTCTGAACCTAGCGGGTCCGAACCCAATGGGGTCCTCAAATGTGTATGAACTAAGTTGAAATAAAAAAAATAAAAATAAATTTAAGTTAACTAATTTTTGGCAAAACATTTTTGGCAAAACATTTTTGCTAACTTTAACAAAAAAATTGTGGGTTCAAAACCAGCAAATTTTCTTGTAGGATTACAAGCTTTTTTTGCTAACGTTACAGTTTTTTTTCTTTGAGTGTAAGAAAAGAACCGCCATCAAATTTCACTGAATAGATCTATTAACGTTATTTAGCTCAGAAGAAGATTTATAAAATGTTTTCGATTTATTTCACACGACTTTGGGGGAAAAAAAATACAGTGCACGGTGGTCAATTCCGGCCATAAATCAATAACTTCTCTATTTCTGCGTGTAAATAGTTTAAATTTAATATTCGAATTAAGAATAACATATTTGATACCTTGCCCAAATGTTGGACCTACAAATACAGTGGTTGGCCAAATAATCATGGACGTCCCAAATGTATCAAACATGTCTGCATATAAACAGCAATAATTTAATATCCGAATTAAGAATAATATATCAGATCTCTTTTCAAAACGTTGGACATACAAATATAGTGGTTGGCCAACTAAGCATGGACGTGTCAAATGTATCAAACTAATTAAGGTGGGGGTTGGAACTAAAAGAAACAGCCTTAGTGTTAGCAATTTTTAAAAAAAATAGATACGCAGTACTTTCTAATTCTAATTTTTTTTTTATTTGAAATATTAACAATCGTAATATTTTTAAAAGTTTAAAAGACATAGAATTGACAGGGCTTCCAGTTAATTGTGGGATGATTTTTTTTTAAAGGACAAAATGGCCGCAGTTGTACAGGAAAAACTACTGAACTGATTTTGATGACATTTTTTTTTTTTGATTTGTAGATTATTTAATTTTCTAATACTTATCGTGACCATTTTTTTAACCATAAGAAAATGAAAATAACATATCTGAGGGTAATTAATGGATTACTTCTCATCACTTAATCTTCTCTTATTGTAATATTACTAAATGAGTATAACTCAGTTGTAATTGTATTTAATAAATATAAAAAAAAAAAAAAAAAATTAAATTTAACCTAATTAATATTTGAATGAAAGAAGAAATTCATCAAAATTAGTTTAGTAGTTTAGTAGTTTTTGCTATAAAAATGCCGCAAATTTTCCCCTTTAAAAAAAACCACACACGATTGACTGGCAACCCTGAAAATTCTAGTTGACAAAATTTGTGTTATGAAATTTTTAAAAACACTAAAATGTTCTATCTTTGAAATGAAAAAAACAGAATTAAATACTCTTACGTATTTATTTTTTTAGCTGTTTAAAAATTGCTAATATTAAGGCGGTTTTTTAATTCCAACCCCCCTTAAGCCACATTTTTTTTATTTCGTCTTTTTTGAAGTTTTTTTAATGCAAATCTATGGGTTTTAAGTTAGTATCTCTTCACATTCCCTATTTTGGTGGAGTTTGTAGGTTTAAAAAAATTCACCATTTGTAAAAAATGAGTCCACTAAAAATGCTCTGGTTTAAAGAATCGGTAAAAGTAGGGGCTGAAATTTAAAATACTTACTTTTAATCAAGGTTGGTTACCGAAACGAATAACGGTAAGGGTAACGGTAACGGTTTCTAATTTTTATTTATTTCGGTAAAGGTAACGGTAAGTGTTTTCAAATCGTTTCGGTAACGGTATGTACCGGTACCGAACCAACCAAACCGTTACGTACCGGTATTATTAATTAAGTTAAAAATTTGAAAAATTATAGAAATGAAAGCTAAAAATATTTTATACACCCAAAAACCAGTATAGATTTGATATCATTATTATTTTTGTCATTTATTTTATGATTATTTGCAAATTATAAATTTAAAATTATGTTAGCAATTTGATTTTATTTCTTTGTTCGTTAAAATCTCTTAAAACAGGTAAAATTTTGAATACCGGTACAATACTGGTAACTTCTAAGAATTATAACGGTAACGGTAAGGGTAACGGTATTTTAAAAATATTTTTAGCGGTATCGGTAACGGTAACGGTATTCGATTTGAAAGGGTTTTGAATCGGTAACGGTATAATAAGGGTAACGGTAACCAACCATGCTTTTAATAGTTAAGAGTACAAACTTCTTTTTATGGCTAACCTCTAATAGCCTCTAATTGATTTTTATGGTCTTTCAAAAATTATTTTTTTTAGAGTTTTATTTTTAATTTTTATCTAATTTTCATACACATCACTTTAAGACAAAAACGCACACAAAATCTGTAAAAACCACATGGAATGATTATTTACTATAGGAATTAAAAATCCATGTGCGAACTTACAAAAATAATGTGAAGAAAAATACATAGCCAACTTTTATTGAAAACTAAAATATACATTTTAAAAAAAGCTGAAATATGAAGCAAAAATTACTCTACTATGCATCACTATGGACAATAATTTAGTGTTACAAGGCCCAAAAAAAGATTTAAGTTGAATGTTTTAAAGTATTAGCTATAATATAGCATCAAAATTTCATCAAGATTTAATAAAAAAATAAAATGATTTTTGGCCGGAATTGACCAACGTGCAGTGGCTCAAACTAATAATGGAGCAGCATATATTAGATAGCAGTTCTTTAAAGGAAAAGTTATCAATACTACACCTCATTATTATCAATCGCCTATTTTTGAAAAAAAGCTATATAGGAAGCTATTTTCAAGCTTTAATTAAAGCTTGATAGCGTGCAGATTGAGCAATTATTAAATGAGATACGAAATTATTTATAGATATTTTTTAGAAATTTTTTTAATAATATTTCTGAGCCAATTTTTTCCTAGTTCAAACATTTAAAGTTTAAAAAATTATCCAATAATTTTTATTCAATCATAAGCTAGTTTTTCCAACACTTCACACTGGACGTTCACAATACAGAGAAAAATGTCTGCGAAATGTGTACTCTTGCCCAATCACTGAATCATGATAATATTTCGCTGTATAAATATGTGTTCTTTCTAAAGCAACATTTTTCTAGAAAAAATCAAAAAAAAAAAAATTGATGGAAACAAAAAAAAAATATTGAACATAGTATGTATGAAAAAAAATTATGAAAAAAAAATTGTTTAATAAAAAGAAAATAATGAGGAAAAAATATTGACCAAACAAAAAATATTGATGAAAAAAAAATATTGATGAAAAAAAAAAAATATTAATGAAAAAGAATATTGTTGAAAAAAATATTGATGAAAAAAAAATATTGATTAAAAAAATTACACCGCTCCACTATGGTTCCAAATCCATTTTTTTTTGGCAGAAATTAAAAAAAAAAAACAATTAACAAATTTTCAAAAGCTTATACATTTCCTCAATGGCAGCACTATAAGCTGTCAAGAAAGTATAATGAAAAAAGTTTGGTGCCAATACTGTCAGTTTGCTAGCCTTTCAAAGTTGAAAGTTTTAAGACGTATACACTGAAAAAAATAACCTTCCTGATATTAATGAAGCGGATTCATTATTTTGTTTTCATTACTTAAATGAAGGAATTCATAAGCTGATTAAAATTTCATGCATGTTATGAACAAACTTTATGAAACTTGTTTCATTGGATTTCATAATTTCATTAAAAAATATCATAAGATTTTTTAGAACTAAATACAACTCTGCGTTGCGAATAAGAGAAAGAAAACAGAACAAAAACATACGACGTTTTATTACACCACGCGTGTTTAGTCTAATTGTAATTTTTACATGTGTGTTAACTTTTTTCTAATAAAATAAAATAATTTTATATTTTTTTGCTTTGTTATTGAAACTTGTGTGTGTGTTATGCTGGTTATATCTAATTGAAATTACAAGTGAAAAGTTCTGTATAAGTGTTTCTTTTAACTGTTTCTTATAAAATATAATATAATTTGCAACAGAAAAAAGGTTTTTTAAGTCATTAAAATTTTATGATGAAATGTAGGGTAATTTGTGTTGTTCCATTGCTTCGTTGTTGCATTGTTGCTAAAAGTGTGCAATTAAGGGTCATGTCACAGACAGCACGTGTTTTTAAAGTGTTTTTAAAGTCATCGCGTTTTTGTCTTTTATAGTTTACCTTATATGGCAATTCAGACCAATTTAAGTTTGGAGTAAAATTTTGTTGTGTGTAAAACCTAGGTGAAAACCATAAAAAGTGTGCAATTAAGGGTCATGTCACAGACTCAATTCCGTTCGGAAGTGGAATAAGTGGTTCACTCGTAAAACGCAAAGCAAATACTTTTTTTCGGAATGAAACCACTTTTAGCAATTCAATTCCACTTTGATTTTTGAAAGTGATTTCATTCCGAAAAAAAAAATGTTTTGCGTTTTACTAGTAACAACTTTTTTTCAAATCCGATCGGAATTGAGTCTGTGACATGCCCCTAAATAAAATTTCAGTGCCGGTTTTACTGTTATTAATGCAAATTTTCACTTATGGGTGTATGATACGTGCTGTTTTTAGGTAACTTGTTCCTAACTTGATTAGGGGCTTTCTATGGAAATTTTGATAACTTTAACCAACATGAATTTATCGTAATTCCCATATCAAAACCTTAATAAAGTTAGCAACTAGTTACTTGTAAAAAGCAATTATCATACGCTCATTACCAACTACTATTCCACATTTAATCAATGGATATTTTCATACATTTTATGAAAAACTTTATAAAACGTTTCAAACAAGTTCTACGAATATTTTCATTATTTATATGCAAGTTTTCATTGAAAGGAACTTTAATGACACCAGTTTCATTAATCAAATGAAACCTGTCTTCGGTTGAAAACGTGAGTCATTTTTCATTAAGGTTAAGTCAATTTTCATTAATTTCACGAAGCTATTTTTTTCAGTGTAATAAAACCGGAGTGAAATCAATATTACAATTATACAAACGGCAAATGGGAAAAAATAAAATTATAAAGAGGCTAAAGGGACAAATTGAAAGCTAAGGATACTAGTTCTTGTTAAAAATTCCTATTTTACAGTTAATGCATCCTTGGCGTTATTCTTGGGTGTTTTGATTATGAGGATTTTGGAGGCAAAATAGCCTATATATTTCGTGGACAAAAAGTTGTGCTTGGGCACGAACTTGCATGAGTCTTAAAACGTGAAAGTGTTTTCAATATTGTATATTTAAGGAGGGGGTGAAATAAAGCCATAGGCAATTAGGCCATATGGCCTTATTTCTCAATTCAATGGGAAATAAGGCCATATGGCTTTATTACCAACACGATTGAGCAAGTCATATTGATTTTGCAACCAAAGTGGAAATAAAGCCATATCAGTTGAAAATGTGGAAATATATTTCCCCGTAAATCCTGCTACCCAAAAAAAAAAAATTTTAGCGAAGCCGCTAAATTAATTTATGGAATTTGTAATCCCTAAGCCCGGACAAAGGCCGGCTACGCAGAAAAAAAAAAATTTTTGACTATCTTTTAATTAAAAAACCACATATACCAGGAACCTCGGAACTTAGAGGGGTCTAGAGGCACCAATTTTTTATTGGCAGGGTTTTTAATTTAAAGATTGTTTAACAAAAAGATTTTTCTGTGTAGCCGGCCTTCGGCCGGGCTTAGGGATTACGAAATCCATGCATTAAACCCACCCTCACCGCAAAGTAAAGTTTTCTAGGGTAGCAGGCCTTTGCGCTATCAAATTTGTTATGCCTCAAAAAGGCCTGATAACCAAAATAGATTTCGTTTGCAGAGAGGGTGGGTTTAATGCATGGAGTATGTAATCCCTAAGCCCGGCCGAAGACCGGCTACGCAGAAAACCTTTATTACAAAAACTCAAATCATAGAAGTCGTAAGTTCGACATTTCGCTTAAATAAAATATTTCGGATTTTTTGACAATTTTGTTTTGCGAGGTAACATTTTTAGACCTATCATTTTGGGCTATATGTCGCAGCTTGGGCGATATGACATTTACGGTTTTGGGCGATAAGACCTTGGGCGCTATGTCCGTACGCCATTTCAAACTCCATAAATTAATTTAGAGGATTTGCTAAATATTTTTTTTTTGGTAGCAGGATTTACGTGGAAATATGTTACCACACTCTCCGCAAAATAATGATGAACATTTTTAAAAAATATTTAAATGAGTAACAAAGCCATATATGGCTTTATTTCCAACAGTGGTTGGTAATAACGCCATATGGCCTTATTTCTCAACTCTTTGGGAAATAAGGCCACATGGCCTTATTGCCTATGGCTTTATTTCACCCCCCCCTATATTTAATATTAAAATTTACATCTTGCCAGCATTTTTTGGCAAACTCCCACAATTTCCATTTTAGTTTAGCACAAATTTCGGCAAAAGTTGCTGTTTTTTGCATGACACGTTTTCATATTATTTTTTTTACCTTCCGTCAAGCTAATTAATTAAGAAATTTTTTTTTTTTTTCAAAAAAAAAAATAAAAAATTTTCCACAAAAAAAAAAATTTTCCAAAAAATTTTTTTTCAAAAATTTTTTTTTTTTGACAATCGAATTTTCAATTGCGCTAAGAGATAAAAATCATCCCAGAATTAATCCAAGTGACCTTGCTTCATTTTTTGAATTTATGCCAAAAAAAAATGCATTTGGAACCATAGTGCGCTCAATAAATCGAAGGTTTTTGGCTCCGGTTTGAAGTTTGATATAAAATTTTAAAAGATTTTGACTCGCTGATTTTAAATCTGTGCTCCAAATTTTTTCGTCACATCTGAAATTTTAAATATTAGCGGTTGAAAATTCGAAAAAAACAGGATTTTTACCATTTTTGAAGGCCTGCACAGCAGCCACTGGGTCAGTGGCGGGTACAGCTTTTGGGTCTGGGGGGGGAAATTTTTTTTTACTTCGAAAAAAAATCCTAAATTCTCCTTTGATGACGAGCAAAAAAAAGGGATACTTCTTTTACAAAAAAAGTGATGGGAAAGCTATAAAATCATCAAATTTAATAGTTTTTGCCGAACAAGGTTTGTTTTTCATGATCATATTTCGTTTAAATCAATTTTTTTTAATTTGTTTTAAGAGAAAATTGTATAATTTTCGTATACATAAAAAGAGAATTTTTTTAATAGAAGAAATTCTCCCTACATAGAAAACATCAGATGTTGAGACATTTTTCGTGAAAAAATTATTTTTTATAGGGAAAATGTCTCAGAATATAAGACTAAATGTCTCTGAATCTGAGACTATTTTCGTATAGAAAAATTTTCGGTTTTTTAAAAGAAATTTAAAAGAAAATTGTATATTTTTCGGATACATACATAAGAAGAGTCTAAATCTGAGAATTTAATAGGAGAAATTCTTCCTACATAGAAAATATCAGATTTTGAGACATTTTTCGTGATTTTTTTTTTACAGGGAACATGTCTCAGAATATAAGACTTCTTCTTAACGAAAAATGTCTCAGAATCTGAGACTTTTTTCGTATAGAAAAGTTTTCAGATTCTAAGAATTTTTTTCCACAGAAAAAGTCTCAGATTCTGAGACATTTTACTATAGAAAAAGTCTCATATTATAAAGCATTACTGAGACATTTTTCCAATAGATAGGTCTCTGATTATAATCATTATTATTAGATTTGTTTCGCACTGAAAAAATTTTAGATTAAGAGACCTTTTTGCTATAGAAAAAGTCTTAGATTCTTTGACCTTTTTCCAATAGAAAAAGTCTCAGATTCTAAGACCTTTTTCCTAAAGAAAAATTTTCAAATTCTCAGATCTTATTCCTAAAGAATAAGGCTCAGATTCTCACACATTTTTCCTAAAGAAAAAGTCTCAGATTCTGAGAGCTTTTTCTTATATAGAAAAGGTTTAAAATTCTGTCAATTTTTTTTAAAGAAGAAGTGACAGATTCTAAGACCTTTTTCTGATTCTGAAATCTTTTCCGCTTCTAAGGCACTTTTCCTATAGAAAATTCCTAGATTTGGAAATGTTTTCCCAAACAAAACGTCTCAGACTTTACCTATAGAAAGGTCATAGATTCTGAGACCTGTATCCTACAGAAAAAGTCTAAGATTCTGAGACATTTTTCTGAGATTCTGAGACCTTATTCCTATAAAAAAAGTCTTAGATTCTAAGATCTTTTTCCCATTGAAAAAGTGTCAGATTCTGCGACCATCTACCAATTCAGTTAGTTTCAACTTCTGAGACTATTTTTCAACAATAAAAAGTCTCAGACTTTGAGACCTTTTTCTTCTTAAAAAAGACTCAGATTATGAGACATTTTTCCTTAAAATAAATCTTAACTTCAGAAATTCGGAGACTTTTTTCCCATAGAAAAATTGTTCTGCGACCTTTTTCCTATAAATAAATTTTGAGACCTTTTTCAAATAAAAAAGTCTCAGATTCTGAAAATTTTTTCTTCAGAAAAAGTTTATTCTTTAGAAAAAAAAAAATTTTAAATACTTAGTTTTACAAATGTTGGTTCGACTATCAACATTTTTAAGATTTTAAGATATTTTTTTATTGCTATGTAGAAGACAAACACTTTTTACATAAACCAAATTAAGATCCTGTAACATTTTTCTAAACAAAAAAAGCATATTCTAAGTAATTTGTTTATGCAAAAATTAATAATAAGATTGACAGATATTTTTCACAGAAAATTTTCAGATTGATTCACTTTTTCCTTAACAAATTTTCCCTTTTAAAATTTTCAGATTTTTTTCTATGAAAAATTTTTGGACTTCGAAATTTTTTTTAGAAAATTTCCTTCTTTCTTTCTCCTTTTTCTTTCCTTTTCTTTCTTTTTTCTTTTTTTTTCTCCTTTTTTCCTTTTTTTTCTTTTCGAAATTTGGTCTGGGGGGGGAAATTTCCCCTTTTTCCCCCCCTTGTACCCGCGCATGCACTGGGTGGAATAAAAATCTGGTAAAAAGCGTTAGAGTAGAATTGAACTATGATCTCAAATATATGATCAAAAAAATTTGAATTTGTTGCACTATTATTGGCCAAACATGTATTTTAAAAAAACACTGTGAAAAAAATTAGAAAAAGCACTATTTTTAAAAGGCTTTAAAACAATAACAAAAACCAGATGATCAATCTTTACTGTGATGAGCTCAAAATTTAGGCAAAATTTCATTCTTTCTTATAGACTTAAACCCATTAAAGATATCTTCCGGTTTGTACGAAAATAACACAGAAAACTTAAATTTGTAAAATATTTATTTTTTTAGTTTTTCTTTGAAAAATGTAAAAAAAAAAATAAGGTACCTACCTTACCTTTTTTATAAAAACGGTAATTTTAAGAGTATCATTTTAAAACGCAAGTGTAACCCAACCAAAATCAATAATTAGAAAAAAATTGTTTTCTATTTTGAAGACCATAGACAAATTATATTTTGCGCTTTATGCCAGATTTGTATTCCACTGAATGGCTGCTGTGCAGGCTTACAAATAATGCAAAAATCGTCATTTTTCGCATTTTCAACCGTGAATAACTAAAAATCTGGACGTGATGGAAAAATTTGGTGAACAGATTTGGAATCAGGAGATCAAAGTCTACTTAAATTGCTCACGAGAATTCAAACCGGAAAATGAGTGTTGAGCGGTGTTATTGATTAAAAAAAATGTTTGATGGAAAAAAGTATTGAAGAAAAAAAATTGATGAAAAATATTGATAAAAAAAGTGATGAAAAATAATGTTACGTTTTGTGACTATATTTTTTATTCACCACGAGGTGAAATTTTTTTTTAAAGGACAAAATCGGCAGTTGTACATCAAAAAGTATTGGACAAATTTTTATGAATTATTTTTCTTTTTTTATTTGTAGATTATTAAATTATCTGTTACTTATTGCGGTCATTTTTTGAAATTTTTACCTAATGGGGTTTGAATGAAAAAAGAAAAGTAATTTTTTTCATTTTTAAAGTTTACATTAGCAAAAATTCAACAAAAATCAATATATTTCAAAAAAATGGCTACAGTAGGTTCTAGAAAATTAAATAATATACAAATCAAAAAAAAATTCATCTAAATCGGTCCAGTACTTTTTGCTGCCCAACTGCAGCCGATTTTGTCCTTAAAAAAAGCATTCTGCAATTAAGTGGTTGCCCTCGAAATTCTAGATGACCAAATTTTGTGTTATAAAATTTAAAAAAAAAAGTTAATAGTTTATCTTTCAATTTAAAAAAGAGAATTATAAAATATTGCGTATTTATTTTTTTAAAGCTTTTTAAACATTGCTCACATGAATGCTGTTTTTTTGCTTATCCCCCCTTAAATTTTTTCCGATTTCTCATTGACCAACAAAATTTATAATTTTTCAGAAATAATTTATATGGACTCAATATGGAAATAATTTATAAGGACTTCGAGTCAAACTCAAATATAAATTCAATTATTAAATATAAAATCAAACAACATAAAACACAATTTAAAAATTAAATTTTTTATTTTTTTTTCCTAATTCCAAGTCCATGACAATTAATAGCCCATGTAACATCAAAACACATAGACAAAATATAGTTTCAATATTTCACCCTGCCTTTAAACAATAAATGAAATTTCAAAAATTAATGCCACATATATTTTTCTGTAACGGAGCAGTTGGTATGGAATGTATAATATGCATAAGACTACAAAAGAAGTATTTTACTGCGAAAAATATTTTTTGTTTAAAGAAATCGTATGTTATTTCTTTTTTAGTTTGGAAGACATTTTTTTTATATTTGTTTTTTGTATGGACATGCGGGGGTAGTTTGATAATATAGCCACACACAAAATTTTAGATACGAAAACTACAATTCTCATCACCATCAGAATTTTATTTATTCGTTGCCCAGCAAAGCATAAAATATGGAAATGTTTTACGTAATGCATTACCATGTATAGGCAAAAATATAAAAATGTTTATTATGCGTAAAAAAGGAACCCAAAGTCATTGTCCTACAGGTGCAATAATTTTGAGTGTTAACATCGGACTTAAAAGGCAACTTTCCCGACCACGACGATTTCGAAATTCCACAAAAGCTAATTTTGCTTCACTTTTAATGTGCAACCATGTGCAAAAAATGTTGGGTCATCGAGTGTATCTTGACTGGGACCAAAAAAATTAAAGTATACCAATAGAAGACCTTAAAAAAAAATCGAGCTAAGTTTTCAAAATCCTTTAGGGGTTTTGGTCTACTATTGGTATACTTTCATTTTTTTTGGTCCCATCCAAGATACTAAATCGTGTTGCACAGTGTTATTTAACCCTTGACTGTATCGATGATTTTTATATGGGATAAGGCTCAAACTAAATTTTATGCACTAATAAAATACTAAAAAAATAATGTCTTTTGTAAGCGGTAGGAAAAAAAAATTAGATTTTAAAATTTTTACCATAAGAACTTTCAGATTTGTAAGGTTTTGAAATTATAAATCAACCCTCGTTGTTTTAAAGATAAATTTCTTTCTTTCTTATTATAAAAACTATTATTATGTATTTCATATAAGTTCCTTTGTATCATCATATGTGTATGAATTTTTCATTCTTTAGCCATTGTGTCCATAAATGTGTGAAATTTTACAAGTTTTACAAAAAAAAAGAAACAAAAAAAATAAATTTACCATACTCATGTGTTCATATTTCATTCTGACACGCGTCTATATCAAAGTGCAGATTTTTGTTTTTATACCAAAGTGCAGATTTAGTTCATAACAATATTTGTTATGTTATGATGTGCTATTATGGTCTTTAAAGTATCATTTTTCATGCCTTGTAGTACAGGTAAGATGTGTGGATATTCTAGTACTAAAATAAAAAAAAAAACTTTGATAGAAGTTTTTTGCGTCTTAAATAAATTTGTATAGGGCAGACTATAATTGTCAACCTGTTCAAAATTAAATGCAATTTACAGGAAGAGTGACTGGTACTTGATAGGTCACGTGACATTTCACACGGCCCAAAAAAACGTACCACAAACTCGACACCATTCATATACGTTCGACTATCAATATTTTTAAAATTTTTTAGATATTTTTTCTATTCCAATGAAGCAGACAATAATTTTTTGATGTTATTTAATTCAGATCCTGTAACATTTTCTATGTAAAACTAGCAGGCCCGCCCGGAACTTTGTCACCGGTAATAATAAATACGGAATTAAAGAAGCATCAGGATTAGAGTCCCCATTTCTAAAATTGTCCCCTGCAGAATCTGTATTTTATTAAATTTTTATCGTTGAAGTCTTAAATAAAAACTATTTAAAACAAACAATAAACTTCAAACAGTCCCGTTTAGCCCGGAATCATGTTCGTTCCGGTAAAACAATTTCTTGAACATTTTCGAGCTCTTATATCGTTATTATTGATATCCTTTTATTCCCAGTATCATTCCATTTCGTTCCCCGTTCTATTCCATTTCATTCCCTGTTCTATTCGTTTCAATTCATTGAATTCCAATTCATTGCGTTCCATAACATGCGTTGAAGAAATAATGATTTTTTGGGCAGGAGGATTTTGTAACTGGGCGTAGAAAGGGTGTGGTTGAGGAAAGCTAGCCCATGTCCACCCTGAAGGACCATTCAAAATGTATATTGGTGATAAAAATTTTAAAATCGGATGAGTAGATTCATAATATTTACATTTTACGTTTTTCGTGCCAAAAGTGGGCGTATAAATGGGCGTGGTCAATGAAACTCATCATATTTCCACACTTAAGAACCATACTAAGCATTGGTGGAAAACTTTTGGAAATCGTATGAGTAATTTAGGAGATTTTTAAATTTTAGATTTTTTGGCCAAAAAGTAGGCGAAGAAGTGGGCGGGTCGATGATTCCTACACTATGTCCACTCTGGAGGAGCACTCTAAATATTGGTAAAAGTATTTTTTAAATCGGATGAGTAGTTTTAAAGATATTTAAATTTTAAGTTTTTTGCCAAAAGTGGGCGTAGAAGTGGGCGTGGTCGATGAAACCCAGCATATGTCCATCATGAAGGACCATTCCAAGTATGTATTGGTAAAAAAAATTTTAAAATCGGTTTAGTAGTTTTGAAGATTTTTAAATTTTACGTTTTTTGTCAAAAAGTGGGCGTAGAAGTGGGCGTGGTTGGTGAAACCTAGCCTATGTCCGTCCGGGAGGAACACTCTAAATATTGCTGAAAACTTTTTTGAAATCGGATGAGTAGTTCCGGAGATTACTTTCTACAAACAAACAAACAAAAAAACATACAAACATTACCTCTTTATAATATTATTAGTATAGATAATGTATATTCTAAGTAGAGTTTGCAAATAATCGAGATATTTCATAATCGCGATTACGATTAAAAAAATTGCCGTTAATCGCGATTACGATTAATCGAATTTTTTAAATAACTTGAGTTGCAATAGCTTTAAAAAAATCTTTTGAAATTTTCATTTTAGAAAGTACGAAAATACAAAAATTATTTATTATTCGAGATTTTGGAACCACAGTCTCTTTTTAAGTATATCATTGCGCATCGAAAGAACGCTCGAGCGCCCTTGAGAATTTATTGTTAAGACATTTTTTTAAAACTTATAATTAAAATTCTTTGTTATGAAAATTTTACACATACTTTAATTTTTGACATCTTTAACATCAAAAAGATTTTTGGAGAAAAATACTGGATTTTCTCACATGATTTTACTGCGTCTTAATAACTCTTTATCTGTGGTACTAAAGAGTACTCTTAACTGTGACTGGTTTGAATTCGCTCTTTGGGTCGTGAGTCCTTTCCAAAAGCTGCTTCCAGTTCATCAAAATTTCTGTGCGGTTGTGTCGGAATACCTGCCAGCGGTCAAAGTATGAAAAAATTACGTTTTTTTTAAACTTCATGTCCAAATTGTTCGACCAATCCGACCAAAGCCTTTTGGGTATATTTTAAAAACAATCACCTTAAAAACTTACTCATATCAGAATTAAAATTTTCCTTTAAATTTGAATGACTTTTACGAGAAAAGGAAAGAAAAATCGCAAACAAGTTAAATGAATCATGAGCCAACCCATAAAAATTTTCCGTTCCAAATAAATACCAGAACGCATCATATAATCCTGCAATCGATTCTACTAAACATTCCAGAATCAATGATTTTTTTGAAAATGTTCCGAAAATATTCGTTTTTTTAGAGTAATTTATTTTTTTGTAAAAATAATTTAAAATAGAAACTTCAAAATGGGTTTCAAAAAATTTTGAAACTGATTTAAATTCGTTATAAAAACAGTGTATTTCATAGAAAATTATTAACCGTAATCGCATGATTTTTTTGTCGATTACGATTACGATTAATTGGTGCGATTAATCGCGATTACGATTACGATTTTAATCGTTTTGCAAACTCTAATTCTAAGTAACTTCTTTATATTCAACATCTCCAGATTGACAGATATTTTTTCATATAAAATTTTAAGATTTATATTGTATACATGAAAATTTTCTAAGTTTTTCTCTAATTTTAAGATTTTCCCTTTAAAAATTTTTCAAATTTTTCTACAAAGAATTTTAAGATTTTTCCAAAAAAAAAAAAAATTCAGATTTTTTTCTATGGAAATTTCCTTGTACTCGTGTATGATCAACCGAGACCAAGCGATTTTCCTACATTTTGCATGAACTTTTTTAGTATTTTCCAAAACTTTTTTTAATTTCCCAGTATTTTTTTATAAATTTTCTAATATTTTCCAGTAAATAACTGAAAAGAAAACGAGATATCCAAAAATGACTTATAACCAAAATTATTCTTTGTAAAAAATTCAATAAATCCCTTACTCATATTTTTTTATTTAAATGAAAAATATAAATTTTGATACCCGAAACATATGGCCCCCATAGGATGTAGTACAACATTTTTCGGTAATTTCAAAAAAACTTCGAAATTAAAGAATTAACCAGGAACATTTTTCAGAACCGATTCTGACAACACTTGTTCCAGAACAGGTTCTTCGGTAACCATACACTTTAATTATTCAGAACAAGTTAAGCACAAATTATTGTGAAGCTTGTTATCTGCAATCAAAGTTTCATAACATTTTGGTTCTCAAGAATTAAAAAAAAATTATGTGTCAAAAAAAATAAAAAATAAATATCAATTTATTTTTGTTAACCAAGAAAAAACACGAAATTCTACTAAAATAGTGGGATATAATCGTAAAATTTGTTGAAACAAAGGTGAGTAAATTTTCATTGTCTGGGTCGGGTCAAATACTTATAATGTTATGTTTTTTATTTTTGTTTGCAGAAAATCCTTGTTCTGGTATGTCATTATTGTAAGGCCCAAAATCCAACTTTGGAGGCGAAAAAGGATAAATGTGTGTTAAAAAATGTAAATAATCCATGTTATATAAGATTGTCATTATCTTTGTTTAATAAATTATTGCAATTCAAAATATTTCTTAAATTCTCATTTCTGTTCCAAATTTTACTTCTAGAAGCGATTCCGAGGAACAAAAATATGTTCTAATTTTGCTTACAAACACCTGTTGCTTTTGGGACAATCCCTTTGTTAAAAGAATCGGTGTTGCACAAGAATTAGAACAGGTTCTAGGGAAGTATAAGTTGTTCCACAATCGGTTCTTTGCAACCGAAAATTTTGCTGGGTATGTTTTCTTCCGCAAAACCGCCAAGATAAAAAAGTGTGAGTGAGTGATCTTATTGCATTTTCTTGCAAGAAAAAGTTTTGGTCATGGGTAATTTTTTGATATCTCGCTTCCACTTCGAGTTATTAACACACGAAGTTGCAGTTAAACATTTATAAAAAAAATATTGCGAAACATTTATTTTTTGCAACAAAACTTATGATTTTTAGAAAGTAAATAAATAAAAAAGTTTTATTTGCAGTACTAGCTATACCCGGTCCGCGTTGCTGGCCCTAAGAAAAAAACTGTTTTATATTGCATCTTAATTTAAATATAGTGTCGGACAAAACTGAAGCACGGGTCAGGTTCCAGCACTGTTGCCAATTTAGCTATTTTGTAGCTAGATTTAGCTATTTTTTTTGCATCTAGCGACAAAAAATGTCATTTAGCTCTTAGCTACAAATCTAGCTACTTTTTTTTAGTCGCAACATTTGTAAAAATATTGTTGATTGACTTTATTTACGTGTGTATGACATCTGGAATTAAATACTTAATTTAATAACTTAAACGTTGAAATCAATAATGGTAATATTGACCCTGCAAACAATAGGGCGATATATCGCCAAAAAGATATTGCGGCAATACGTAAAATTTTCATATCAATAAAAAATCTATAGCGGTTCTCACCCTTGATAGAAAACAAGAAAAGAATCGGAGAATCGAAGAAAACAAAAAAATGTTTGACAGATACAACAACAAAATACATGGCGGCTCGTTTTTCTCATTTTCTTGGTTTCTTCTTTTCTACATAGAAAATTTCTTCGACTTGATGCTTGAGAAAGTTGAAGTATAGAAAAAAATAAAAGTTTCTAGACCAACAAAACAGCTGATTAGAGAGGCATTTAATTATTTTGTGATATTTTCAGACTTTTTATACGAAATTTAAAATGAAACTTAAATGATTAATTATATTTTTACTAAAAATCGCGTTGTTTAGTTTTATTTCGTGGTTTTAATTATGTAAAATAATTAGAGGTTATAGAAAATGTTAGTGTGAGAAAACTTGTTTAAATAGTTGTTCACTCTTTAGTGGAAAAAATCGGTAGAAAATTTTCTTGTAGAAAGTTTCCTCAAATGTTTTCTATCAAGGGTGAAAACCGCTTATATATATAATTTCCCTATTTGTGTGTTCCTCTTTTTTTGTCTATCCAGAGCTTTTTAAAGCCATGTGATGAGCTACAAAGCTGAAAATTGGCATGCACATAGTAAAACAGCTGGGGCAGATCCTAACGTAGCCGGATTTTCGATTTTTGGCCAGTGGGCGGAGAAATAAGCGGAAAAGTGGGCGTGGCAAAATTCAATTTTTTTACACTTTTGCTTAATTTAAAGCCCCCTAATGACCTAGGAAGCTGAAAATTTCCCAGATTATAGTCCTAACGATGGCGCATATCTTGCATTAGTCGGATTTTAAATTTTTTGACTGTAGATGGAAAATTGAGACGAAAAAGGGGCGTGTCAAAATTGGGATTTTTTAAAATTTTTTACTTCTTTTGAAGCCCCCAAATGACTAAGGAAAATGAAAATTGCATAGGATATAGTTCTAACAATGGAGTTTATGCTGAAGTAATCGGATTTAAATTTTTTAGACTGTGGAAGGAGAATTAAAAGAAAAAAGGGGCGTGGCAAAATTGTGTTTTTTAATATTTTAACTTATTTAAAGCCCCCCAATGATCTATGAAGATGAAAATTTACATTTTTCCTTATTTTAAGTCCTAAATGACTTAAGCTGACAATTTCCTAGCGTATAGTCCTATCGATGAAGCATATCCTGAAGTAGTCGAATTTTAAATTTTTAGACTGTGGGCGGAGAATTGAAATGAAAAAGGGGAATGAAAAAATTGGGATTTTTAATATTTTAACTACTTTTGAAGCCCCAAAGGAATCAAAAAATGCATAGCATGTAGTCCTAACGATGTATATACTGAAGTAATCGGATTTAAAATTTCTCGACTGTGGACGGAGAATTAAAAGATAAAAGGGGCGTGTTTTTTATATTTTAACTAATTTGAAGACCCCCCATGTCATAGGAAGATGAAAATTGGCATGTATATAGTAGGTTTCATGGGGAAGATCAACACTGACCTGGATTTTTGATATCCAGTTTATGGGTGGAGAATAAGAAGGACAAAGTGGCGTGGTAAATTTATTTCCATCTATTTTCTGTATATATAATTTATTTTTTGTGTTTCTTCTATTTTTTGTGTATCCAGCGCCTTTTGAATCCCATTGATGGACTTTAAAGCTTAAAACTGGCATGTATTTAGTAAAACACCAGGGACAGATTCTTACGAATCCGGATTTTTTGCCTTTGGTCAGCGAATTACGTAAAAAAGGGGACTTGGCAAAATTATTTTTTTTTAAGATTTAAGAGTATTTTTAAGCTCCGTCCCAATGAATAAGGATGCTGAAAATTCCCTAACATGTAGTCATAACTATGAAGCATATTCTAAAGTAGTCCGATTTAACATTTTTGTAATGTAGACGGAGAATTGGGAGAAAAAAGGTGCAAGGCGATATTGTGTTTTATTTTTTTAATTTAACTTACTTTAAAGCCCTAATGACCTATGCAGCCTGGAGCATATCCTAAAGTAGTCAGACTTAAAATTTTTGGACTGTGGACGGAGAATTAAGAGGAAAAAGGGACGTGGATACGAGTATAGTACTAACGATGGAGCTTATCCTAAAGTAGTCAGATTTAAACATTTTGGATTGTGGACATAGAATTAAGAGAAGAAATGGGCGGGGAAAAATTATGTTTTTATATTTTAACTAATTTTGAAGACACCTTAGACCTAGAAAGATGAAAATTGGGATGCATATGGTACGGACTACGGCAAAGATCAACACTGACCAGGATATCCAGTGCCGTTGTGAATTTTGTTCAGTTTATATATAATCTGTAACGTAGCCCGATTTTCGGCGTTTAAGACAGGGGAAGTTGCGGCAGACGGCGAAATTTAGTTTTTAAACATTTAAACTATTTCTAAAACCCCTAATGACGAAGGAAGCTGAAAATTGTAAAGCATAAAGTATTGACGATGGATTATATCCTTATGTAGTCAGATTTAATATTTAAAATGTGTACGGAAAATTATAAGGAAAAATTTAAGTGAAAAAATTGTGTTTTCTAACATTTCAACTAATTTTAAAACCTTTCATGACTAACAAAGATAAAAATTGCCATGTATATAGGAGTGACCATGGGACAGACCTGCACGATGGATTTTTGATATCCGGTTTCAAGATGGAGAGACGATATGGGTGTGCTAAATTTAGTTCTAAAATTTATCAATAAAACCTTTTATACTCATTAAAGTTTTTCCAGTTTGGGCAATATAAAATTATTGAGAACAGGAATTTGTGTTCCGCCTGGCAGGGACAGGCTATTCGACTAGTCAAAGTAATATTTTTATTAAATCGCCGATTTCTCATACAAGCGATATTTTGGCGATACACAAAAAAAAAAATTTAATTTTTATTTCTTTGTCAATTTAAAATAAAATAATTTATTAAGCACAACAAGAAATCTTTTAAAGAATATGCTTTCAAAGATAAAATAAAAAATTTAGCGAATATTGCTGAAATGTATATTTTCAGCTTCAGGAAATCGATATAGCTGTATCGCCGGATTATCATTTTACTGATATTCGTTTAAATGATTACACTGCGTGACAAAACTGACCACTATTTTAGAAAACAAGAGGTAAGACCATCATTTCAATATATTTCGGACATGCTGATTCGAATGGCGTACTCCGTTTTTCGACGTATGGTACAGTTTTCTTGCAAAATGTCGTTAAAGATTTGCTGATTTCGAGCCAGTTTTTTAACAAAAAAATTTGCAAAGTAAATGGTTTATAAATTTTATGACATGGAAAACAAATATATGACTTGTAGCAATATTTCTAATATAAATTTGGTTTAAAGCTTTTCATCTTAAGCCCTTAAATTTGCGGATTTCTTCATTTTTTTAAGTTTTGCGAAATTGACCGCTAAATTGGTCTCTGATAAAAAACTTGCATTTTTGGATCATAAAGGCGTCCATGACACTACGAATAGTGGACAAAAAACATCTATGTTATACGGACCATCATGATGAAAATCGCGAAAAACCGTTTTTTTGTATATGGCAGCATCTTTTTAGGAGATGATTTGAGGCTTCACCTTTTAGTATATAATGTGGGAACCTTAAACAATGAACTGACCCAAAATTTGTCCAAAAAAGTTTTCATTTGCAAAAGTTATCTTAACAAAAACTATAATTATTGTATCGCAAATACTGAAATAATAGTTTTTGTTAAGATAACTTTTGCAAATGAAAACTTTTTTGGCCGAATTTTTGGTCAGTTAGTTGTTTAAGGTTCCCACATTATATACTAAAAGATGGAACCTTAAATCATCTCGCAAAGTGATGCTGGCATATACAAAAAAACGGTTTTTCGCGATTTTCTTCATGATGGTCCATATAACATAGCTGTTTTTTGTCCACTATTCGTATTGTTAGGGATGCATTTTTGATTCATTAAAAGCAAGTTTTTTATCAAAGACCAATTTGGCTGTTAATTTCGCGAAAACCTTAAAAAATTAAGAAATTCGCGAATTTAAGTGCTTAAATTGAAAAGCTTTAAACCAAATTTGCATAAGAAATGTTGCTACAAGTCATATCTTTGTTTTCCATGTCATAAAATTTATAAACCATTTACTTGGCAAATTTTTTTGTTAAAAAACTGGCTCGAAATCAGCAAATCTTTAACGACATTTTGCAAGAAAACTGTACCATACGTCGAAAAACGGAGTACGGCATTCGAATCAGCATGTCCGAAATATATAGAAATAATGGTCGTAACTCTTGTTTATTTTTTAGTGTTCCGCAGTGTTATTTGGCGATATTGCCCTTTTATCGCCAAGACGAATTGTTGTTGTATCGCTGGGATGTAATGCCGTCGGGTAACAGTTTCTTCCGAAGGGTGCATCGCCGGCGATACGAATTTGATAATTGCGGCAATAAAATTTATCGTCTCGGCAATATAACCGGCGAATCGATGTCGTATCGCTTTTTTCAGGGGATATTTAAAGTTTAATACGTTATAAATTATATCTGCGATACAAAATATAAGTATTTGAAGTTTTTTGTTTGAAAAATTTAATAAAAATATATTAAAATATTCTTTTAAATACCAAAACTAACTTATTTTATTATTAAATTAAAAAGTTTAACAAATAAACTCTTTTAAAACGCACAAATCCTAAATCTAGCTATAAAATAGCTAGATTTTTTAACTGTTTATACACTGAAAGAATTATTGTTCATTCCATCTATGAACAAATTTCATAAGACCAAATTCATAGAATCTATGAAACAATTCATTGGCTGAATGAATATTCATTAGTATTCTGAAATTTTTCATAGAATTTTATTCATAGATATTATTAAATTCATAGAAAAAATTCATAGAATTAATGAATGTCATTCATAGAAGAAAATGCCATCAATATGCCATTTAATTTTTTAAATAATTAAAATAATGTTACAATAATTAAAACAGTTGAATAAATTTATTAAAAAAATAAAAAAAAATAAAAAAAACATAAAAAAAAAAAAATTTCATTGCTGCCCTGACCGGGGCTAGAACCCAAGACCTACCGGCTGAAGTGGCAATTGTCGACGCCTTAGCTATCAGCGCCACCAAAGAAGAAAAATCTCGCCAACTAACGCTTGGTTTTATAACGCTTCATTTTTGTAAATACACAAAATATTTGTTTTCTACAAACACACACACAGCTTTTGGCAGAGCAAAGACACAAACTTAATATGTTAGCAGAATATTATTCAAAACAGCTTTTAAGTGTTGTTACTTGTTTATAGAATTTAGCTAAGTGGTTAGACATTAAGCTTCACGAACAAGAGGTTCTATGTTCGAATCTCGGTATGGATAAGTTAAAAAAAATATAAATTTTTAAAAATAGAAAAAAGTAAATAAATGAAATAATAAAAATAAAATAAAAAAAAAATAAAATTGAAATAATAAAATAAATAAAAATAGAATTGAATAATAATTTTTTTTCCATAGCCTATGAACTTTTTCATAGGTTTCTGGTTTCTATGAATTTGTTTCATAGATTCTATGAAGGGCATCATTGGCTCACTTCTAATGATTTTTTTCATAGAATCAATGTACGTTTTCATAGCCGTAATGAACAAAATTCTTTCAGTGTAAGAATCAAACTACAAAATAGCTAGATTTTTTAACTGTTTATAAATTTAGCTATTTTTAGCTATTTTTTGGTCCGATCTAGCTACATTTTTTGAAAAATAGTTGGCATCAGTGGGTTCCAGCTAGTAACCTTTGGTTCCACCCTCAGTTAGCACAATCTATAGAGAAATTTCAATAAAATCGGTTCAGCCATTTTTGCGTGATTTCGAAACAGACAGACATAACGTTAAGTAAAGTACAAAGGGGCGTGTCATTTAACGCATTTTTATCGAATCGTGATAGTCTAAAGTTCCATGCTGCATCCTCGATTAGTACTATCTGTGCTGCAAATTTCATTGACATCAGTTTTGTCGTTTTTGTGTGATTGCGAAAGAGGAGGAAATAACTTTTTATTTATGAAAAACGGGAGTGATATTTTGAACCCTTTTGCTGAATCGCGGTATACATATGACTTACAGTTCCCGCTCGGTTAGTTCTATCAGTAGTGACAGATTCGGCTTATCCGTTTTTGCGTGATTTCAAAACAGGCAGATATAACGTTCAGTATAAAACAAAGGGGCGTGTCAATTTACGCCTCTTTGTTCAATCGTGGTCAGTATAGTACTAAGGGCGTTGCAATTTCGATCCCTTTTTCCAATAACGATCTTATATGGGCTACATATGCACTTGGTTAGCACTGTATGTAGTGAAAATTTCAAGAGAATCGGTTCAGCTGTTTTTGTGTGATTGCGAAACAGGCAGACAATGTCCAGTATAGTACAAAGGGACGTGGCATTTTACGTCCGTTTTTCCAATCGTAGTATAACATGGCCTATAGTTCCACACTCGGTTAACACTATCAGTGCTGAAAATTTAATGAAAATAAAATCAACAGTTTTTGCGTTATTGCGGAGCATGCAGAAATAAAATTCAATTCAATACAAAGGGGCATGGCATTTTATGCCCATTTGTTCGATCACGCTCTAATTTGGCACACAGTTAGTAATTGGTTAGTACTATCGTTGGTTTAAATTTCATCAAAATCTGTCCAACCGTTTTTTTATATATAGATGTCATTAGTGGTGCAATGTAAAAAATCGATTTGGCCACCCCTCCGCCCACTGGCAAAAAGCATGGCATTTTACGCCCATTTGACCGATCACGCTCTAATTTGGCATATAGTTAGTACTTGGTTAGTACTATCTTTGATTTAAATTTCATCAAAATCGGTCGACCCGTTTTTTATTTATAGATGTTACTAGCTATACCCGGTCCGCGTTGCTGGCCCTAAGATAAAAACTGTTTTATATTGCATCTTAATTTAAATATAGTGTCGGACAAAATTAAAGCACGGCTCCGGGTCCAGCAAGTAACCTTGGGTTCCACCCTCGGTTAGCACTATCTATAGAGAAATCTCAACAAAATCGGTTCAGTCTTTTTTGCGTGATTTTGAAATAGACAGACATAACGTTAAGTATAGTACAAAGGGGCGTGTCATTTAACGCATTTTTATCGAATCGTGATAGTCTAAAGTTCCATGCTGCATTCTCGATTAGTACTATCTGTACTGCAAATTTCGTTGACATCAGTTTTGCCGTTTTTGTGTGATTACGAAACAGTTGGAAGTAACTTTTTATTTATGAAAAACGGGAGTGACATTTTATACCCCTTTGCCGAATCGCGCTCTACATATGGCCTACTGTTCCCGCTCGCTTAGTTCTATCAGTAGTGAAAGATTCGGCTTATCCGTTTTTGCGTGATTTCAAAACAGGCATATATAACGTTCGGTATAAAACATAGGGGCGTGGCAATTTACGCCTCTTTGTTCAATCGTGCTCACTATAGTACAAAGGGTGTTGTAATTTTGATCCCTTTTTCCAATAACGATCTTATATGGCCTACATATGCACTTGGTTAGCACTGTATGTAGTGAAAATGTCAAGAGAATCGGTTCAGCTGTTTTTGTGTGATTGCGAAACAGGTAGACAACGTAGTATAACATGGCCTATAGTTCCGCACTCGGTTAGCACTATCAGTGCTGAAAATTTAATTAAAATCGAATCAACAGTTTTTGCGTTATTGCGGAGCAACCAGAAACAACATTCAATTCAAACAAAGGGGTATGGAATTTAACGCCCATTTGTCCGATTACGCTGAAATTTTGCACATAGTTAGTACTTGGTTAGTACTATCGTTGGTTTAAATTTCATCAAAATCGGTCCATTCGTTTTTTATATATAGATGTCATTAGTGGTGCAATGTAAAAATTCGATTTTGACCACCCCTCCGCCCACAGGCAAAAAAGCATGGCATTTTACGCCCATTTGTTCGATCACGCTCTTATTTGTCATATAGTTAGTACTCGGTTAGTACTATCTTTGGTTTAAATTTCATCAAAATCGGTCCATCCGTTTTTTTTATATATAGATGTCATTAGTGGTGGAATGTAAAAATTTGATTTTGCCACGCCCCTCCGCCCACAATCAGAAAATCAAAAATCTGACCGCACAGCGTTACTCCCCAGGCTGTTCTGAATATTCCCTGAAAATTTCATCAAAATCGGTCCAGCCGTTTTCGAGTCCATACGGAACATACATACACACATACATACATACATACACACATCCATTTTTATATATATAGATTAGTGGTGGAATGTAAAAATTGGATTTTGCCACGCCCCTCCGCCCACCGACAGAAAATCAAAAATCTGACTTGACAGTGTTACTCGCCAGGATATTCTGAATATTCCCTGAAATTTTCATCAAGATCGGTCCAGCCGTTTTCGAGTCTATACGGAACATACATACATACCAACATACATACATTTACAATTCGTTTTTTTTTTACAGAAAAGCGAAATTTTTAGCTCTGAATTTAATTTTGTTTTCGAAATAAGCTTAAAATGTACCTTTATATAATCCTAAGCTAACCTTTAGCAAATTTTTAGTTGAGATTAGCATGTTAGCAAAACTATCTTGTAAACTTCTGTTTGTATTTCCTTATTAAGCTAATAGGCCTATAATCTTCTATGTAATTAAAAACACAATTTTAATACATTTTTTCCAAAATATTTTTAGCAAAAATATATATCTCGGAAACTAAGCCCGATGTAGCAAAATGGAGGCCATTTTTAGTACTCGGGCTCTTCATGTCCTCTTCACATGTTTGGACCCTAATGGGTGCTAACTTTGGATCCAAAAAAGTTAACATTCCCGAAAATTTTAAAATGCTCACATCTAGGTAAATTTTGTAGAACAAGACCGAAAAATAACTAAAGAAATATTTTTGAAACTAAGCAAGGCAGAGCGAAACGAATCAAAAACTATGACGATTTTTAAGGAGCCCAACTAGGTCTAGGCCCATCAGGGTGTGGACCTATCGGGTCCGAACCCAATGGGGTCCTCAAATGTGTATGAACTAACAAGTTAACTAATTTTTGGCAAAATATTTTTTCTAGCTTACCAAAAAAGTTGTGGGTTCAAAATCAGCAAATTTTTTTTGTAGGATTACAGGCGTGGTTAAGCCGTACTTTAATACTTACTGGATGCTATGTAACAATTTGCATGTATTACTTTTAGTATCACCCATGTTAAAATCATTAATTCTGCATAGTATAAAACAGTGGATCCTATGCCTTTTTTTGTAAATTATTTGGAAAGAAAAATTTTGTTGAGACATAACAGGTCTGTGGAAGAAGTAACTAGTAACACTAAATTTATTTAGTTTTTTTTTTTTATTGAATATGGCATTCTTGCGTTGTTACAGAAACTAATACCACACATTAGACTGTCATTTTCCAGTGTGGATTTTTTTTCGATTTTCAAAGTCCGGGCATTTTTTTTATTCTACTAGGCCTAACCCTTATGTGGTACCAATTTGAGGCCAATCGAATTTAATTAACCCGTGGCGCCCGGCGGTCAAAGTTTCGAATTTTTGAAAAATTAAAAAAAAAATAAGTACAAAATAAATATGTATATCTTTTGACACTTCATATTTGTTAATTTTGATGGGTCTATTTAATCCGATTGACATAAAATTTGTACCACATAAGTTTTAGACCTAGGACAATGAAAATTTGCCCGGACACTTGGAAATACTGAAATTTGAAAAAAAAAAGCCAGTCTAACCACGCATGTTGTACCACGCGACGGCAAAAGATTACAGACCAATCAGTTTGACATCTTTTCTTTTAAAAACACTGGAAAGGATAATTGATCTATATATACGAGAGCATTTAGGTACGAATTTTCTATCGGATGCACAGCATGCTTACCAGCAGGGTAAATCCATAGAGACTGCGCTTCATTCACTTGTACAGAAGGTAGAAGCATCCCTGGAGTATAAGGAATTTGCTCTTGCAGCATTTCTGGATATAGAAGGGGCTTTTAACAATGTAAATACGGAAACGATCGTTGATGCTTTGAACAAGGCTTCAACTAACAGCTGTTTGAGTAAATGGATAGAGCAAATGCTTTCATGTCGGGAAATAACGGCCGAATGGGGTCATGCAAAAACATCCCGTTACGCTACTAGAGGAACACCACAAGGTGGGGTTCTGTCACCACTGCTCTGGCTTCTGGTGTTGGACCCCATTTTAAAGGAACTAAAGACTTTAGGAACCACAACAATAGCATACGCTGATGATGTGGTTATTCTATCATGTGGCAAATATCTGGATACTATATCCGAGATTTTAGAGGGCTCACTTAAGGCTATGTGGAAGTGGGCTTCAGGAAATGGACTTAATGTCAACCCGCAGAAAACGGAAATGGTCCTTTTTACTAGAAAATACAAAATCCCAGAATTTAGAAGGGTTCGAGTGGGAGGAGTTGAAATTCCAATATCACCGCATGCCAAATTTCTTGGAGTGTTCTTGGACAGTAAGCTGTTCTGGAACAAGAACTCTGAAGAAAGGGTAAAAAGGGCAAACAACGCGTATTACGCGTGTAAGAAAATGTTCGGCAGTACCTGGGGTCTAGAACCTAAAGTCACTTACTGGATTTATACTTCAATCGTAAGACCAATCTTACTCTATGGAGTTTTAGTCTGGCATAAGGCACTCGAAAAGGATGTGACGCTTAAAATGTTTCAGAAGCTTCAACGGCAAATGGGACGGAGTATCACTGGCGCTTTGAGAACAACATCAGCCGACTCTATCGACACTTTATTGCACTTATTACCAATTGATCTCTTTGCTAAGGGCGAGGCTTACAAGGCTTGCCTCAGACTCAAAGAGTCAAATTGGTTCAAGTATCGCAACTTTGGACACAGTAACATTGCTAATATGGACCGTATTGACTCTGATTACACAGTGCCCAAACTAGTTTTCGACCGGAAATATGAAGTCAGATTTCCGGATCGAGAATTCTGGTCGATCTGGCAGGGCCCTCCTGCGAACTCAATAAATATCTTTACTGATGGATCGAAGCAATCGCATGGTGTGGGAGCTGGTTTCACAATATTGGAACTAGACCAACACTTATCTTTTAAATTACCCGCAGACTCGAGTATCTTTCAGGCTGAGATAGCTGCTATATCAAAAGCTGTGGAATTTATGGCAAAGGAAAAAGGTGCAACCCTTAATTTCTACGTGGATAGTCAAGCTGCTCTAAAAGCACTCTTGAGCTACCAAATTAAATCGAAAACGGTTTTAAAGTGTTACGAGAATTTAAAACAACTTTGCTTGAATAATGAAGTTACCTTATTATGGGTACCAGGGCACGAAGGAATAGAAGGAAACGAGAAAGCAGATGAACTCGCGAAACTTGGAGCAGATGGCATAGGTACCACCATAATGCTTTCACCGCCACTCCAGCATTACAAACTAAAACGAAATACCCTTACTGTCGCCAAGGCAAATCGAAGATGGAAGGAACTTAGGACAAGTCGTATAAGCAGAATTTTATGGCCACGCTATGATTTAGGAAGAACAAAATTCTTACTAACACTTACGAGAATAGAATGTCGTATGTTGACAGGTCTAATAACGGGACACTGTCTTGTCGGAAAACATGCCAAGAACATGAATCTTATTACGGACGCAAGCTGTAAAAGGTGCGAGACACCAGACGTCGAGGAGACCATTGAACACATCCTGTGTCACTGCCCGGCTTTGGCACGAACTCGACTATCAATTATGGGAAGTTCACAGTTCGAGACTTTGGAGGAAATTACGAGGATAGACCTGAAGAGTTTGAAACAGTTCGCGATGAAGGTCAATGTATTTAGTTTACATCGATAAGCGGAAAGAGTTTTGTGGTATCGCTATGGACCAACTGGTCTATGCGGAGTGCCCATCTGGCACCGCCACCCTAACCTAACCTAACCACGCATGTTAAATCTTTATAAAATGTAAAATTAATTAAAGAATTTTTTATTATTAATATTATTTTACAAAAGAATTTTAAAATAATTTCCATAACAGATTTCAATAAAATGAAAAATTAACCACAAAATAATGACAAAATCATATTTAACCACAATATATGAACAAAAAATGATGTAAATAAAAATCAAAAACACATTTAATGCTTAATTAACAACACTTGCCCTCTACGCACAGCACACACAGACACAAAAAATCCTTTTGTATAAACCAAAATACCTTAATAAAGAAATAGTCATTAAAAATCCCCAATGTATTAATGGTTTTACTCACACACACAATTACACTTACACACATTAAAGAAGAAGCATTAAACAAATGAACAATCAGTTAAACAACACCAACAAAAAACCAAGTAAAACGAAAAATTATACAATACAATAACTAACAACAGGTGAATTACTTGTTCAACTGCGGTCTACTGTATAAATGTTAACCAATGTATAAATGTTCTAATAGTATATAAAAACGACACCCACACACATACATAATCAGTTAACATTAAATAAATGTGAGCTTTAGTGTATTTTGTCTGTTTATGTGTGTGTGTGTGTGTGTATGGTGTTGTTTAAATGTAGTAGTAAGCAAATGTTATGTCACCCGAGAATTGTTAATGTATATGGGGCATTCCAAGCCAAATCACTCACTTTTAGACCCGACCCCTTTCAATTTATTTTATTTTTGGATATGTTTTAGTTCTTATTAAATGCAACTTGGACACCAATTTTCAGCCTTTTATTTCAAGATGGTGTTGAGTAATCAATTTTTCAAAATGGCGATTTTTTCAAAAAAATTAAAAAATTGAAATTTTTAATTAATTTTGACCAGTTAAAAATATAGATATCTTAAAAAAAGTTGGACAACGTTTTGTTGGTATTTAAATGTAGTTTTAGAAAAAAAGTATGAAAAAATTATTCGAAGTAATTATCACTTATTTTTTGACGTTTAAAAATTAAAATCGACTTTTTGAAAAAGTCCGAAACCTTAGATTTTTTTTGTAAAAACCCATAAAAATTCTACTCTAAATTACGCACCTTTTAAGCCATAATTCGAGATGTGATCACAATCCGTTCTATTTTTTTTTTTTTCAAATTTTGAAAATTGCACCTTTTATGTTTTGACTCTGATATATTTTATATGGTGCTTCAAAAAAAATAAATTGGTAGATACTGACCCTAAGTTACCCTAGATATATTCACTTCGAGGTAAAAATAACCCTCACAAAAATTAAGAACGATCGGACATGGATAAGGTGTATCGCATGGGCCTTGAAATTTAGAAAACGGATTACAAGGAAAAATATGAATTTTTTTCAGTTTTCTCAATTTTTTTGGTATTTTAAGTTAAGTTTAAATTTAAATGGTTACAGAATTATAATACGGAGTAAAATGCCTCTCTAATAAGGTACCAAAAACTAAAATCGGTTGAAAATCAGCCAAGTTATTACAACTTCCCCAGGCATCTAACGTATGGCAGACGACTTGATTAAGCAATACAATCCGATTTTTGAAATTCATTGAAATTTTCTACTGTAATAACATTTTTTTATTCTTCAAGTTCAAATGTAATTAGATAACAAGTATTTTTCGTATTGTGTTTTGCTAACATGTTTTAAATTAATGCTAAAAATGCCTGCATTTTCAACACCCTTTTGAAATCTCTATTTTAAAAAAATTTTTTTTTTTGTTTTAAAATTTGGAAAAACCAAAAAAATATTACACTGAAACATGAATAATGAAAAAAATGTTATTACAGTAGAAAATTTCAATAAATTTAAAAAAAGGGACTCGTATTCTTTAATCAAGTGGTATGACACACGCTAGATGCCTGGGGAAGTTATAATAACTTGGCTGATTTTCAACCGATTTTAGTTTTTAGTACCTTATTAGAAAGGCATTTTACTCCACATCAAAATTCTGTAATCACTTGAATTAAAACTTAACTTGAAATACCAAAAAAATTGTGAAAACAGAAAAAAATTCATATTTTTCCTTGTAATCCGTTTTTTAAACTTCAAGGACCATGCTAAACGCCTTACCCATTTCCGATCGTCCTAAATTTTTGTGAGACGTATTTTTACCTCGAAATGAATATATCTAGGGTAAGTTAGCGTCAATATCTACCAAATTATTTTTTTTGGAGCACCATATAAAATAAATCAGAGCCAAAAAATAAAAGGTGCAATTTTAAAAATTAAAAAAAAAATAGAAAGAATTGTGATCACATCTCGAATTATAGCTTAAAAGTTGCGCAATTTAGAGTAGCATTTTTATAGTTTTTTACAAAAAAATCGAAGGTTTCGGACTTTTTCAAAAAGTCGATTTTGATTTTTAAACGTCAAAAAATAAGTAATAATTACTTCGAATAATTTTTTCATATTTTTTTTCTAAAACTACATTTAAATACCAACAAAACGTTGCCCAACTTTTTTTAAAATATCTATATTTTTTTATGGTCAAAATTAATTATAAATTTCAATTTTTTATTTTTTTTGAGAAAATCGCCATTTTGAAAAATTGATTACTCAACACCATCTTGATATAAAAGGCTGAAAATTGGTGTCCAAGTTCCATTTAATAAGTACTAAAACATATCCAAAAATATAATAAATCGAAAGGGGTCGGGTCTAAAAGTGAGTGATTTGGCTTGGAATGCCCCATATAGAATAGAAGCTACATAATGATGATTATTCAGTTGTATTCTGTTTTTAGATGGTGGTTTCTAAATGTTTAATAAACTAAAATTTCCTTCGAAGGATTAATAATTGAAATTGTTTCTTCTTTGAATAAATATTTGTTGAATAGTGTTAAGGTTCAAGGTTAAACAGGAGAGATAAGTTGGTAATATTAATTATTATGGATTTAAAATAGAAGAAGTATACATTAGACTAGGACGAAATTCCTTTAAAATTTATACCGCCCTACTAAGAAAGAAAGTCACGGTTACGGTTTTAATAGTAAATCCCTCTCCCCCACCCCAAACCGAATTTAAAAGAAAAAAAGAAAGAAAAGAAGGGAGAGGGGTAAAAGGATACAGAAAAAGAAAAGGGATAATCAGTTGGAAGAACTACTCAGAATCTTAGAATTTTGATAAAGGAAAAAAGTCTTGGAATCTTAAGGTGAAGAGAGGGGGTGGGGGGAAGAGAAAAAGAAATAATCTGAGATTTTTTTTTCTAAGAATCACAAAATTTTTGGAACAAAATTTCTCGGAAACTTAGAATTTTTCAATGGAGAAAAAGTATCGGAATCTTTGATTTTGTCTATAGGGAAACTCTGAGACTCTATCTATAGGAAAAGTCAGAGAGTTTTATTATAGGAAAAATCCGAGAATCTTTCCATAGAAAAAAACTGCTATTTGACTTTAGAAAAAAAATAAAATGTTGCTATAAAAAAGTATCAGAATCTGATACTTCTTCTTTAAAAAAAATTCCTCAAACTGCGAAACATGTTTTAGAAAAAAGCTTTTTCCAAAGAAAAAGTCAGTAAATCTGAAAATTTTTCTAAAGAAAAAATATGAATTTTTTTCAGGAAAAATTTCAGAATTTCTGTATAAAAAATAACTCGGCATAACAGGCACTCACGAAGGAGGGCGGTATGGACTCCGCCCCCTCCCAAAATAATTTGGTGAAATAAAAACTTTAAGACATTCCCAGCAAAACTTATATTACCAAATAAGGTATAAAATAAGGTATAGGATCTCTTATTTTATACATTGCAGCATTGATGATTTTAACAGGCGATGAGACTCAAAGTAATGCATCCACATTATCACAAAGAATACCAGTAAGGTATAAAATAAGTCATAAATTTATAACGAAGAATACGAGTAAGGTGTAAAATATATGATATTTTATAGGTTACGAGAAATGAAATAATATAGCATACCAGAAATAATATATAAGGTGTTACGAGTAGTGAAAAAGTAATTTGTATTAAATTGTCAGTGAGTGTAAGTAAATAAAATATGCTCGTGAGTGTGTGTCGTTAGAAATTTCCTGTCGTGAGCCCATCTCTAGTTTAAACTTATAAATTTTTTATAAAATAATTATTATGTTATTGTAATGCATTATGCATCCAATTATAAATAATTCATTATTTCAAACTTTCAAATAATACATAATGTAACCAAATATAAGTCATCCATGACTTAATGTTTAGAAATGATAAATATGAAAAAAAAAATTTCCAATAATCATGCATTACGTAGCAAATTATTAGTAATGCATTATTTATCACTTTAAAATAATACGTTGTGGAACAAATATTTGGTAAGACATCCTAAAATAATGCTACAAATAAGGTATATACATTACCTGGTAATGTGTTATATAATCACTACCCATTACCAAAGTTTTGCTGGGTTGCACTACAAAATATACTATTGTTAACAACTAAAAAGAGGTACAGTATTATTTTTTTTCTTTTTATATCGAATCTTTCAATGATACACTCAAAAAAACTGGTAAAACGCCTGGTAAAATGTCTTGTAATCCCGTTCTACCACTATTTAACAATTTTCCTTGTTTTTTAACAAAAAATCTTGTTCTTTGCTCAAACGAGAACTACAGTTTTATTGGAAATTTGACAAATTTATTTTCCTAATTGTATTCTACCATTTTGAGGTTATTTTACAAAAAAAAAAACTGTTATTTTACAAAAATTATGTTATAAGAGGATTTATGATGTTTAACAAAAAAAAAAACAATATTTTTTTGTAAATTTCCATGTTCCGGACAAAAATTTTTTTTATTGAAAAATATTTAAAAAAAAAGTTAACAAAATTTTGAAAAATTTATTACGAGGATTCTAATTAATTTACAAAATAAAACAGTTATTTTACAAAAGTGATTTATTAATAGGAATTATGTTGTTTAACAAAAAAAAAAATTGTAAATTTACCATTTTTTTAAACATCTTTACCATTTTTATACCCTCCAACTACAGTATGGGGGTATACTCACTTTGTCATTCCGTGTGTAACGCATCGAAATATCGGTCGGGGACCCCATAAAGTATATATATTATTGATCAGTGATCGATTCTAAGACATTCTAGTGATGTCCGTCGGTCCGTCCGTCCGTCCGTCTGTCCGTCCGTCTGTAGTTAACACGATGCAGTCCAAAATAAAAGAGCTAGGAACCTAAAGTCTGGCACAATATGTCTTTTGTTCCTAGGCAGGTTAAGTTCGGAAATTGGCCAAATCGGACCAGGGGGAAAAAAGTTCTCCCTTGAAGAACTAAACCAACCTCTAAAAAAATACACGTTTTTACATGTTTTTTTTTGTATTTTTGTTAAATAAATGAAACATTTGGTATATTTATCACGATGGGAAGGTGCTCTCAACGTGCCCCACTGACCCTATAAACTTCCCCCCCCCCCCCCAAAAAAAAGAAACGCCCCTGTCAATTTTTTTTTTTTTGTTTACGTTTTGGAGGGTATAAAAGATTCGGCACAGCCGAATTTAACACTCTCACTTGTTTCTTGTAAGTTTACCATTTTTTTATTTTTCCGGTTTTAAAACAATATTTTTACCAATAAAATTGGTTATTTTACCAATTTTTGGCGCATTCAAAATTTCGAGGAAATCCTCGTAATTTTACGAGAATTTTACCTCGCAAAATCACGAAATTTTTTTTTTTGGTAACTTAACAAGTTTTTGTTTTTTGAGTGTATGTCTCTGTGCAAATGTAAAAAGTCTAAATATTGGAAAAATATGTATGTACAAAAAAAAAATTCGATTGAAAAAGAAAACAAGTAGAAAAGTTAATTTCGACTTTGCCGAATCTATAAATACCCAATGCCTTTTTTAAAGGATAGTACATTTTTTAACGCGAAAAAAATTAACAATTTTGATTAGAAATAATTTATTTTGCGTAAAAAACTCTTTTATTGTCACTTAAAAAAAAGAAAAAATACTTTTTTTTAGTGTAAAATTTTTTTCGGGTGTAATGTTTTTATACTGTAAAAATATTTTTGAGTGAATGCACGTACGTATGTACACAAAACAGTGAAATTTTTGTAAAAAAAGACTACATTTTTTTGAGTGTAAAAATTTTTTTTAATGTGTAAAATTTTTTTTGAGTGTAAAATTTTTTTCGAGTGTAATTTTTAAGTTACCAATGCTTTTCAAAATAAACGAGTTTAAAAAGCATTGCTTTACAACTAAACAAGTTTGAAAAGCATTATTAAGTTATCACCAATGCTTTTTAAACTTGTTGAACACGTGGCATTTAAGATGAAATTCAGGCTTTTGCTTATAATTTTTGAACCACTTAACCGATTGAGCTGATATTCAATACAAAATATTAAGACCTGGGGAACGGCAAGGACACAAGCCAAGCTTTAGCAGTCTCATTATTGTCTTTCGAAAGTTATCGTGTTTTTTTATATCGCAAATTTGCGAAAAACCCTTGACGAAATTTACTCTTTTGCTCATAACTTTTGAACCACTGGATTGCAATACCAGATGACTGGATTGCAATACCAGATAAATGACCAACATATATGCCAAACTTCAGTAGCCTCTGTAAAGTCTTTCAAAAGTTAGCGTGTTTTCTACGGACGGGCAGACAGACAGACTGATAGACGGACGGACTGACGGACATCGCTAGATCGACAAAAAATCTATCGAGGATCATGAATATATAAACGTTGTTGAGTCCTAGACCAATATCTCGATGTGTTACAAACGGAATGACAAACTTATATGTACCCTCTATCACTAGAGTAAAGGGTATAAAAATGTTGTGTGGTTTTCAATTCGTAAATTTTAACGGCGGTGAATAAGACCTTTAAAAGGTAATTGCGACAGACCAAGCTACACTAAGAAAATTATGTCATTAATTGTTTGTAAGTTATTTTAAAAAGAATTAGTAATGTTATTTTAAAAGAAAAATCATTAATTTTATTAAGGATTTCTTTTTTCTACTATTTCTGTAGTTAAAAAATAAAGTTACTGTCTAAAAAATTAATTTTACGTTACTTAAATTTTGCCAGTAAAAAAATTTCTTTTATAGTTTTAATGTATTTTAATAAAAATAAGTGAATATTCATTAGTCTTTTAATGTTTTCGTTAGTCATTAAATTAACATTAAAAATTGACTGTATTGTGTTTTTATTTTAAAAGAAAAAACACTGGAATGGTTTTTAAATAAAAGTTCATTTGTTTTAAGTGAATATTCACTGGAATTTACTTACATAATTTTTTGAGTGTATGAAAACGTACATTGATTCTATGAAAAAAATCATTAGAAGTGAGCCAATGATGCCCTTCATAGAATCTATGAAACAAATTTATAGAAACCAGAAATCTATGAAAAAGTTCATAGGCTATGGGAAAAAAATATTATTCAATTCTAAGTATTTTATTTATTTTATTATTTTTATTTTTATTTATTTTATTATTACAATTTATTTTTTTTTTATTTTATTTTTGTTTATTTTTATTATTTACAATTTTCTATTTTTAAAAAATTATATGTTTTTTTAACTTATCCCCACCGAGATTCGAACATAGAACCTGTTGTTCGTGAAGCCTAGTCTCTAGCCACTTAGCTAAATTATATAAACAAGTAACAACACTTAAAATCAATTTTGATTAATATTCTGCTAACATATTGAGTTTGTGTCTATGCTCTGTCACAATGCTCTGCCAAAAGTTGTGTGTGTGTTTGTAGAAAACAAATATTTTGTGTATTTACAAAAATGAAGCGTTATAAAACCAAGAGTTAGTTGGCGAGATTTTTTTTTCTTTGGTGGCGCTAATAGCTAAGGCACAGTCTAATACAGACTCGACATAATTGACAGGTGTCAAAAAAGTAATCTTTAATCATATGGTTAATATTTTCAAATTATTATACGAATTAGGTTAGAAAGAGAAAACTGATATAATGCGCCATAAGAAAAATGGATGCCAGATCGGTTTTTGTAGTTTCACTCACTCCTAAGTCGTAGAAAGTGTTGCCATGTTAGCGTAAAACGGACTAAAAACCGCTGTGTTTATTCCTAAAATCGCTTAGTTTTTTATCCCATTTTTTCTTATAAAACTCTACTGTCGAGTCTGTATATAGTCTGTGGCTAAGGCGTCGACAATTACCACTTCAGCCGGTAGGTCTTGGGTTCGAGCCCCGGTCAGGGCAGCAATAATATTTATTTTTTATTTTTTTAATAAATTTATTCAACTTTTTTAATTATTGTAACATTATTTTAATTATTAAAAAAATTTAAAGGCATATTGATGGCATTTTCTTCTATGAATGACATTCATTAATCCTATGAATTTTTTCTATGAATTAAATAAAATCTATGAATAAAATTCTATGAAATATTTCACAATACTAATGAATATTCATTCAGCCAATGAATTGTTTCATAGATTCTATGAATTTGGTTTTATGAAAATTGTTCATAAATATAATGAACAACAATTCTTTCAGTGCGAAGCCTATTAAAATTGGAAGCAATTGGTCAATGTTAAGACCTAGCCCCCATTCAAACGCTCCCTTTGAATTTGTCTTAAATAACTCTAATTACCGTATTATAATATATATCGTTTTGAAATTAAACAGATAATCAAATTTTGTATGTACGAATCATCATTCCAGGAATCGGGTCAGTCCTTCTTGTAGTCCCCATACTAACCACCCTCCCGATATTCACATAATTCCTTCAAAATTCATAAAAATTAAAATATTTGATTAAAATTTTATTTGTATGTGTTAAATGTGTACTTTGGTAATCTTATCAAATCTGAATATAATTGGACCATTTTTGGACTTAGACCTCCATATAAAAATTTTGATATTTGACTGGAAAAAAATAAACCAATTCCACAAAAATTTGATTTGTGTGTGTTTTCCACACTAAAAAAAAATCTAACAAGAGATAGATCAAATCGGTTTATGTTTGGACTTGGGACCCATTTTCAGAAAAACACTGGTGTAGGATATCATATGGTCGGTCTTGACCGACTGTAACTTTCTTACTTGTTCTTAATAAAAAGTGCCTCAAGATCTGTGAGTTTTCAAATAATTCTAAATATTTTATTTTAAAACACTTTTGTACACTCAAAAAAAAAAGTTTGTAAAATGACATAAAATCCCCGTGATTTTACGGGGCAGGTTTTGTAAAATATGTACTAGCAAGAATCCCCGTAATGTTACGGGGATAATTTGTAAATTGATTTAACAAAAAAATTACGGGGAGAAAGTGTAAATTTACAATTTTTTTTTGTAAAATATTATTGTAGACTTACAAAAAAAGTTGTAAATTTACGAAATAAAGTAGAAAATCAAGTAGTTTAACCAAATAATTTGTAAATTTACAATATTGTTTTTGTATTTTCTACTTCATTTTTGTAAAATTACAACTTTTTCTGTAAGTATACAATTTTGTTTTGTAAACTTTCATATTTGTTTTGTAAATTTACAAAAAATTTGGTATATTTACATATTGGTTTTGTAAATTTAAAGATTTTTTCCATTGGTGCATCTTATTTTTCCTTCTTCGGCAGCTGGAGTAGCACTTTAACAACCTGAAATGATTTTTTTTCACTTGAACACTTTTAACAAACTTTTTAGAGTATAACACTGCACTTTTTTATTTTTTTTTTTTCGGAATTTCGTTTTTCTTAAGTAGAACATATGAGAATTGCGAATGAGGCTACACAAGAAATTTCTAATATTTTCAAGAAAAACTAGTCAAAAAATTACCTTTTTTTTCGAATTTTAAATTATTTTAGCAAGTATTTTTAAAAAATTATAAAAAAAACTTTGGATATTGTAGATTGGACGTTTAAGTACCTGATAAAATAAGAAAAAACTTAATTTTTCATAATTGACAGCTTTTGATTGACATTTTAGTGCCAGATTTAAAAAAAAAAGTACCAAAAAAATATGGTAAAATTACCAAAAAATGGTAAAAATACAAACAAAAAAACTAGAACAATAATATAGTAAAAACATATAAAAATTGTGGTATTTTACTTAAAGCAAGTTACCAAAAAATTGTCTTGATATTCAATTTTTTTGATAAAGCTTACAACTAATTGAAAAATGTTTGTATCCGGAACTTAAAAAATTTTCAAAATTTTTTTATGAAATTTTTTATTTATAAAAAATAATTTTTAACAAAATATGGACTTCGAAAATTTTTGCGTGACCTATTGTTGCATAATTATTTCTCAATACAAATTTTTGTTTAATTACATTTTTTGTGTCAAAATACTGAAAACCTTGTAAACTAAAAAATCTTGAAAAAAAAATTGTTTGTAATAAAACATTTTTTGGTAGAAAGACTAAATACTATCAAATAAAATGTTGTTGTACAATTACAATTTTCTTGTGTAAAACAACTGAACACCTTGTAATTTTTTTTTAATTTGTAAAATAATTATTTTTTTGTTAATTTACCTAAAAAAATTGTTAAATAAATTTACCAACATATTATAGTAAAATTACAAAGCGCACGGTAGTTTTTGTTTTATTAAAAATACAAGAATTTTTGTAAATAGACAAAAATATTAGTAAAATAGAATTACAAGACCTTTTGCTTGTAATTTTACAAACTTTTTTTTTTGAGTGTAGGGTGCCACACAATCCATTACGTTGACCTTAAAGTGTGTAGGTCTATAAAATTATTTTTCTATTACGGCAGATAAAATTAAATGTATCCTAAGAGATTAATATTTCTTGTTTTTTTTTTTTATTTAAATATAAAGTGGTCATTATTTTAAAAGGTTTAATTTAAAATCATTCTATTGTTTAGATAAAAATAATTCTTTTGTAAGTACGTTTGTGGTTAGTTTTCCTAAAACAAAGAATTCCATTTTATTTTTCATTTTATATATTTTTTTATAATAAATGACCCAAGTTATTAACATTTGACTTATTTTTATAATTATTACAAGTGCTTAGGCAGTTATATTTACTAAAGTGCTATTGTTTCTATTTCCAGGTGCTTCATTGGATCGTCGTAGCGGTAAATTAATCGAATCTAAGATGAAAGTTTTATACGAACAAATGCCAGTGATTTATATTTATGCTATTAATACAACAGCTGGAAAAGATCCGAAACTTTACGAGTGTCCCATATATCGTAAACCCCAACGTACGGATTTAAAATATGTTGGCTCTATAGATTTTGAAACAGATTTTAATCCTAAACATTGGACACTGCGTGGTGTAGCCTTGCTGTGTGATATTAAGTAAAATAAAAGGTGTAATTTATATGTATGTGTGTTAAAGGATATTTTTGTCATGTATGTGTGGGTGAATTGTATTTTAAGTTAACATTAAAACTCAAATCTAATTTTATTTATGTTATAGCCATGTGTGTCTGTTGGTATATGTATTGAGTTTTCCTTTTTTTTTTGAGTTTTGCTTCTTGTATGACGCTGTGATAATTTTTATACTAATTGAGACATGTGTATTAATGTTTTTGTCCCCTTGGAGTTTTTTTTTTTTTTTGTATGTCTTGTGTCTTGTTTACTTCCTTGTATCCTTGTTGTATGCTCAACAGCATGTCCTAAGAGATTGTATACTCTATTAACATATACATATGTATGCCAGGGCGTACTGCAGGGAAAACTAATATGAATATTTCTCCTTGAATTATGTTTCAGTATCTGTTATGCTTTTCAAAGGAAAAATGTTCCAGAATTTTTTTTTTTGAAAAGTAAAAGTAGCTTCTCTGCAAATTTTTCTGAAGAAAAAATATTTCTTATGGCATTTTCTTTTCTGGCATAAAATGTGACATTTTGTTACATTTATTTTATTCTTTGAATTTTTTGTTTATTCTCAAAATTGAAAAATTTTCGACTTTAGATTGTAACGGTCAAATGTCTGAGAATTTGCAGAGTTATGTTTATTAAAAATGCATCTGATTGAAACTAAAATGTCGCTTCTATAGGAAAAAAATGGTTCAGAATCTGATACTTTTTCTTTTGGATCTTAGATCTTAGAATATATGTAAGTTTTCTTTCTATAGGAAAAATCTCTCAGAACTTGTGACTTTCTCTATAGGAAAAATTTCGCAGAATTAGATCCTTTTAAGTATGGTACGAAAAATTTCTCAGAATCTGTAGTTTTTTTTACAAAAAGTATGTATCAGAATTTGAGACTTATTTAATAGGAAAAGTGTAACAGAAACAAATATTATCTCTATCGGAAAAATGTTTTACAATATAAAACTTTTTCTATAGAAAAAATGTCTTAGAATAAGATAATTTTTTTTATAGGCAAAATGTGTTAGAATCTGAGACCACAGACTAAATACAGACTCGACAGTAGGGTTTTATAAGAAAAAATGGGGAAAAACTAAGCGATTTTAGGAGAAAATACAGCGGTTTTTAGTCCGTTGTACGCTAACATGGCAACACTTTCTACGACTTAGGAGTGAGTGAAACAACAAAAACCGATCTGGCATCCATTTTTCTTATGGCGCGTTATATCAGTTTTCTCTTTCTAACTTAATTCGTAGAATAATTTGAAAATATTAACCATATGGTTAAAGAATACTTTTTTGACACCTGTCACTTATGTCGAGTCTGTATTAGTCTGTCCTGAGACTTTTCTTTAGGAAAAATAACTCCAGGCGCGGATCCAGGAATTTCATTTGGGGGGGGGGGGGGAAATTTTTTTTTTTTTACCAAAAAATCGGAAGCATTAAAGGGGGGGGGGGGGGGGGTGGGGGTATTATGTTAATTTTTGTTAAACAAATTAATAACACAGTGATACAAAATCGAACTTTCGGAATCGGAATGGGATGAAACCAAAAGCAAATGAAAGCTGACGTTTTCCATAACAAAACCCTCAAGGCCTTTTTTTAGGTCAGAGCTAGAATTTATTTTACACGCATTTAAAGTTGGTGATTTTAAAGCATTTAAAGTTTTTGTGTACTAAACATGTCCTACTTTAAAGGCCCCTGGTGGTGCCCTTATTGGGCATGTAGGGTCCAGTTTCCAAACTTAAGCTCAAAATTACTTCAGCTATGACTGGTAAGAATTTTGCTGCAATCGGTCCAGTACCTATTTACTGAATAGCCAAATTATTAAAATAACCACTGTACAGTGTACACCGTTGCGTATGATTGTTATTTAAAGGCAATTACAATATTAATCATTCGCCACTAATACAGTTTCAAGTATTTATTATTATAATTATAATAAAAGTGAACTAACTTCAAATGCGTGTAAAACAAAATCTAGCTGTGAACTAGAAAAATGCCTTGAGGGGTTTGTTATGGAATATGTCAACTTTCATTTGCTTTTGGTTTCATCCCATTCCGATTTTGGGTGTTGCACTGTGTAATCAAGCATTTGGATTTAGGGAAACTTTTTTTACTCAAAAAATTTTTTTCACAAGGGGACCCTGTCAGTCGTATTTACTTCCAAAAGAGCACCATTTTTGTAGTCTTGCAAACGTGCTTATTCACAGTTATGACTGACTACGACTGTCATAAGCCAATGTTTATGATTGAACAGTCATAACATCAAATATTTTTCTATACAAAAAAATTTAAAAGTTTTAAATTTCATTTGCAAATTTTAAGATTGATATTATGACTTTTCAGTCATAAAAATTGGCTTATGACAGTTAAAGCTAGTCACAACTGTGAATAGACACGTAAAATTTTATATAAAAATTTTAAATTTTTGAAAACAATAATAACATTAAGCATTAATATTTCGAAAAAAAAAAATTATAAATTATTACATTTTTATTCATGTACCCTTCAAAAAATATCTCAGATGATGTAACAATTTTACTACAGAAAAACTCTTAGATTCTTAAATATTTTTCATATAAAAAAATAAGCCTTTCAGAAAATTGTTCAGATTCTGAAACCCTTTCTTATAGAAAATGTCTCAGATTTTTAAAATTTTCTATAGAAATAATTTGAGATTTTGATATTTTTCTTATAAAAAACCTCTGAAATAGTTCTCATATTTCAAAGTTATTCTCAAATTCTAAGAACTTTTTCGTATACGAAAATTCTCAGATACTGAAACATAATTCGTAAAAGAAAATTGTCAGATACTAAACAATTTTCAGTTTTTAAAACATTTTATGAAGAAATTTTGAATCAATTTTCTTAAAATACGAAAAATGTTACGGTTTTATTGCCATCTAGATTCTGAAACATTTTCGTATAGAAAAAATTTTATTATTAGACACATTTCAAAAGAAAAATTTACATATTCAGACTCTAAGACGTTTTTCCTTTGTTATTCGATTCTGAGAAATTTTTTGCTAAAAAAAATCTTGGTATGTTCTGAAACATTCTTTCAAAGGAAAAACTCTCAGTTGCTGTGCACAGAAAAAAATATGGAGGGAAACAAATTTGAGTAATCACTTGTTTAAATTAAAAAACAAAAATTGAGTAATTTCTTAATTGACGCAATTAAAAATTTACTTAAAAATTTTAAAAACAATTTAAGTAAATAATTTAATAAAAATTTAATAGTATTATTATTTTTTTTTTAAACTCTTATAGTTTTTTGAATTCTCGTTTAGTTTATAGTTTTTTGTATATGTAAATGAAAGTTTGTAATCGTCATTATAAAATTTTCCTATGTTTTTGAGACATAAATATGTTTGGTAAAGTTTGAAAAAACAAGTTTTTTTTGTAAAAAAATGTAAAACTTTTTTAAACTTTTTAAAAAAATAAATAGATAAATTTTGAGTAGATTTTTAATTGACACAATTAAAAATTTACTCAAATTTTTTTCAAACATTTAATAAATTTTTATTAAAAATTTACTCAATACTATTAAATCGTTTACTGGTGCAAAATTGAGTAATTTTTTACTCAATAGTATTAAAAATTTACCCAAATTTTTTTTTTTATTTTTTTCTGTGTGGGATGTTTTCTATAGAAAAGTTTTAAGACATTTTCCCTAAAATTTAAGATAGTTTAACAATAAAAAAAATTTTACATTTAGAGTCAAATAAGTATCAAAACAGTTTCTAAAAATAAAGTCTGGAATTTCGAAACATTTTTCCATAAAAATATTCAGATAATAATTTTTTTCTTAGAGAATGATAACTCTATTGCCATTTAACTCTACTGTCATTTAAGTTTTTCAAATGCAATTTCTTTCATTCTGAAACATTTTAAGGATTTAAAAAAAATTTACTTCAGTACAAATAGCCTCTATTTGTTTACATCCTGGTCATTTTCCTTCCATATTTGTTCCTCTCACTTTTTCCTTTCTTTTCTTTTCTTTTCCTTTTTTTTCTTCTTTTCCTTTCTTTTTTCCTTTCCTTTCCTTTCCTTTCTTTTTTTAATCATTTTGGGGGGGGGGGAGAAATCCCATTCTCCCCCCCCCCCCTGGATCCACGCCTGAATAACTCAGAATCTAAGACTTTTTCTATAAGGAAAATGTCGCAGGATCTGAAACTTTTTAGATTTTTTGATAAGAGAAATTTTCTTAAAATCTCAGAATTTTTTATATCATAAATGTCTCAAAATCTAAGACCTTTCCTGTAGAAAAAAATGTTGCAGAATCTAAGACTTTTTTTATAAGACAAATATCTCAGATTCTTCTCAACATCTGATTCATTCCTACCCAGCAAAAACTAGGTAATGAGTACCCATTCCCAATTGGATTACCTGGTAATGAGTACTAATTACTCGCTGCGTTACTTTATACCCCAAAAAAATGCCTTACTTTTAACTTACGATGTAAATGGTTTGCAATCTGAATTTTAAAAACCAGTTAAGTTTCATAAAAATATATAAAAAACAATTTTACTCTTGATTTATTTTCTCTCTTTAATAAGAGCAACTAAACAAACAATTGCAGTTACTTTTTCAACTTGTTGTAAGCAAGCTAGGAATGGGCTATTATTTATTAGCTTTTTAGTAAGCGAACAAAGAAGGCCTTGCCTCCAATGACATCGCCTTGTTAAAGTAATTAACAATGAAATTGGGACGTAACTAGTTACTTATTTTCGTTATAAATCCCAAAGTTAATTACTTGGAAATGGAAGTTTTTGCTGGGTATAGGAGAAATGTCTCATAATCTGAAACTTTTTCTTTCGGAAAAATGTCTCAGAATTTTAGACTTTTCTAAAGGAAAGAGTCCTAGAATAAGAGGCTTTTTCTCTAGAAAAATTGTCCCAGATTCAGAGACTTTTTCTATGGGAAAAATGTCTCAGAGACTTTTTTAATATGAATCTGAAAAAGTTTCAGAATGAAATATTTTTCAATAAAAAATAAAGATTTTTTTTTTAGTATCTAATATTTTTTTCTGTAGGAAAAATGTCAAAGATTGTATGACAAGGTCTCAAAACCTTACATTTTCTTTATCGGAAATCTGTATGCAATGCAAAAATTTTAGAGAAAAAATGCGTAAGAATCTAAGACTTTTTGTAGTAAAAACGTAAATAAACCTGGGAACGTTGTTATTTTGGAAAGGTATTTTATATCAGCGACACAAATATCGATTTAAAATGGTCTTAAAATCTGGAGACAATAATTTTTATTTTGAGGAAACTTTTCATAACATAGAATTTACATAATTATTTTCCGCATCTGATGCATTTTTAATACAAAATAATGTCTTGAATCTATCAGAAATTTTTAAAAATGTTAAACCATTTTAGGAGTTCTCTTGCCAAAATTGACAAGCCTTCAAAATCTACAATTAAGACAAAAATTAATAATTGTTATGGAATTTTTCGGGAAAAATTTAAATGTGATTTCCGTTTGGAACTGATTTTAAAGTTTTCGGCTGAAAACGGATTTTGTTGTGACACAACAAAATTTGGAAGACATTCTGCCAAAGGAAAAATTTAGGTTCTGAGATTTTTTAAACAAAAAAAATATTAGATTCTGAGACATAGATTGTACAAAGAGAATCTTAGATTCAAAGACTTTCCCAGCAAAATCTTGAAAATGGTAATAATTATATAATACTGTCCAACAAAAAAGAAAAACAAATCGTTAAACACGAACTGGATAATATTCATTTGAAACAAGAGACTAAGGGTGTATAAGTAATAAGAAGTTAGCTGCTGACTGCCGATTTAACGGAGCCTTATGTCAAAATTTGTATGAAAAAGTTTAACTAATAGGAGACTTATTTTATAACGGAGCATTGAGTAATCGAGCCTAAATTTAGTAAACTTGCGTTTACAGTTTTTCATTTCGTCGTCCGGTTTTCTTTTAAAATGACTTCAAAGTTTTAAAAGATCACATTTCTTAAATATTTTTTATACCCTCCCTCTAGTGATAGAGGATATATATAAGTTTGTCATTGCGTTTGTAACACCTCGAAATATTGGTCTAGGACCCCATAAAGTATATATATTCATGATCCTCGATCGATTCTAAGACGATCTAGCAATGTCCTTCCGTCCGTCCGTCTGTCCGTCCGTCTGTCTGTTAAAAACACATTAACTTTTGAAAGACTTTACGGAAGCTCCTGAAGATTGGCATATATTTATGTTGGCAATTTACCTGGTCAGTAGTTGGTTTTGCAATCCAGCGAAATCGGTGCAGTGGTTTAAAAGATATGAGCATAAGACTGAATTTTGGCAAGGGTTTTTTGTGAATTTACGAGATAAAAAAAACACGCTAACTTTTGAAACAATTCTGAGGATGCTGAAACTTAGCATATTTATATTTGTCGTTCCCCAGCCTGGTTCGTATTGAATTTCAGCCAAATCGGTTCAGTGGTTCAAAAGTTATTAGCAAAACCGTGAATTTCAGATTAGTTTCACCTTAAATTCACGTGTTGAAAGCCCGTTAAACTATTTTTTAAAAACATTGGTAGGTCACAAAAATATTTTACAACGTATTTTGGTCACTCAAAAATATTTTTTCATTAAAAAAAAAAAATACACTCGAAAAAAATTTTACACTCAAAAAAACTTTACACTCAAAAAAAATTATTAAATTATTTTTTTTTTTCGAAAATAACTTAAAAAAAATTTTTTTTTGTACAAAATAAAATGTTTCTTATCAAAAATGTTATTGTTTCAAGTGAGAAAATTTACTATCACTTAAAAAGGCATTGTGAAGGGCATTCATAGATTCGGCCAAGTCGAATTTAACTTTTCTACTTGGTAATATTTATACTTGTCCTAGGGTGCCATTGGTGATGGCGAATGAAAGATGAGGAACCCCTAATTTTCTCATTTTATTATTGTTACATATAAGGAAAAAGGAGATAACACTCAAAAAAAAGTGAACTAAAATCTGGGAAAATTAACTCAATTTTGAGAAAAAGAGGGAATGATTTGGCTCCAAAGATTTTTTTTCTTGGTCTTAGTTCATAATTTTCCCAAAAATAAGGAAAACAAAGTTATTTAATTTTAAGCCAATTTTAACTAGAAAATGGGAAAAATTATACTTCACATTTTAGAAATAGATTGGGTCTAGACCCTGGACCCATGGGTTCGGATCCCATTTAACTCGAGACCCCGTTGGGTCCTTTAAGGGTCCCCATAGATTTTGAACCAAAACTTGTGTCCGTTTCGCTCTAACTTGCTTAGTTTTTGAGATACGGTAATAAGGGGCCTGATAGGGTCTTGAGAATCTTAAAAACCGGATAACTCAAAAACTATTAATCGGAGGGCTTTCGGGTATTTTGCGGAAAATCTGGGAAAATTAACTCAATTTTGAGAAAAAGAGGGAATGATTTGGCTCCAAAGATTTTTTTTCTTGGTCTTAGTTCATAATTTTCCCAAAAATAAGGAAAACAAAGTTATTTAATTTTAAGCCAATTTTAACTAGAAAATGGGAAAAATTATACTTCACATTTTAGAAATAGATTGGGTCTAGACCCTGGACCCATGGGTTCGGATCCCATTTAACTCGAGACCCCGTTGGGTCCTTTAAGGGTCCCCATAGATTTTGAACCAAAACTTGTGTCCGTTTCGCTCTAACTTGCTTAGTTTTTGAGATACGGTAATAAGGGGCCTGATAGGGTCTTGAGAATCTTAAAAACCGGATAACTCAAAAACTATTAATCGGAGGGCTTTCGGGTATTTTGCGGAAGTGTTCTACGAGTCAAGAGCTACAAAAATGCCGTTGGACGTTTTCTCGTGTTGGTAGTATTTACCGAGATATGTGTATATATAAAATCTCGGGAATTTCAAATTTTAGATCTAAAATTAGGGTCTTGAGACCCCGACAGATATGCAGAGCTAGGCTATTCCATATTTTTAGTCTTTCTTTTGTAGTCTTTCTTTTGAAAATTTCGTCCGTTTCGCTCTATCTCGCTTAGTTTCGAGATATCGCCATTTTGAATTTTTAACTAAATTCTAAGAAGTTATTTACTAAATTCTCAGAAGTCACTAACTGGATTCTAAGAAGTACACTTCCTCAATTCAAAGAAGAGAAATAGGATGATGTTTTTTTTAGTAAATTTTAACTAAAATTGAACTAAACTGTTTTTTAAGAAATATGTCTTAAAAATAAAGATACGATTCTTAGATTTGTGGAAAATTTCTTTGGCAGTAAGAATTTTTTTCCTAATATTTAAAAAATCCGTTTAAAGAAAACTATGAACTAATTATAAGTAAATGAACTAAAATTTTTTCCTCATAGTTAAGAAAATTTCTCATTTTTAAGTTAAATTTAACTAAATTTTAGGAAAATTCATGATAAATTTTCAAAGACATTTTTTCCTTAAATTTAGTTATGTCTTTTTTTTCAGTGAAGGTACGTTCTTTTAATACTTTATCCTTTAATATCATTCAAAATGTTCAACAAAATATTTTGATTAAGTTTCAAAGGACGTTCATTCACATCCTTATATCCCGATATGGTAAAATAAAAAAATTAAAAAATTAGGGGAGATCCTCCTCCGTCATTTACCATCACCAGTGGCATCCTAGGACAAGTACAAATATTAAATAGAATATTTTACAAAATGTGATACTTTAAAATTTTGAAGTCCTTTAAAAGGAAACAGGATCACGAAATGAAAAACTGTTGATCCAGTTTTACAGCATTTAATCTCTACTTTCAGACAAAGATGATCCGGTTCATGTTTAATATTGGGTCGGACGGTATAATATTTAAATAATTGTCTTAAGGAAAAATGTCTCAGAATCAGAAATTTCTATAGAAACATATTTTGCAGAAACTTTCTAAATGAGAAATTAGAATTCGTCATTATTCTCAGAATATCACAACTTTTCTCCAAAAAAAATTTTCATAGACTTTTTTTAAAGAGGTGATAAATGTCAGTTTTGGAGTAGTTCTTTTTAAGAACCGATTTTAAAAATTTTGGCGAGATGCACATATGCACATTAGGGTGGTTTTTTATTTTATTTTTTTTGGAATTTCGAGGAGCGCGCAGCAGATTTTTGTGCCATCTGATGTTAAAATAATTGTGTAAAAATTTGAGCTTAATCGGATAAAATTAACCCGAGGCGCAAGAAGGTCAAAGTTTCGAGAAAAAGCCAAAATGGCCAAATTTTGAAAAAACTTAAAAAAATTTAAATTTTGTAGAAATAAAAAAAATAAAATATTTTTTATTTAACTTTCTTGCAATAATACTCAGAAAAAATTATCTTAAATTTTTATGACGGCAGTAACACTTTCAAACATGAAATACAAAAATTACCATGCATTTTGGGGGGTACCTGAAATGAGTGTTTTCGATTTTTTGAAAATTTTCTTAAACAAAAAAATTAAATCTTACTATTCTATAGCTGGTTTGGAATATTATTCATTAAATTTAAGTTCACATATTTTATAACGCCACTGGTAAATTAATTACAAGAGGTTGTTTGATATTTAATATAAAAAGAGAAATTACACAGCAACAGAAAAAAAAAAAAAAACATCATTCGATTTTCTACCTGCTACTGGTTATTAATATTCATATTTTATCAAAACAAGTGGATTAACGATTTTTCCCTATTCTTATTCTCATTGTGCATTATACCACTATATTACTAGTTGTTAAGCAAACACAAAATCATTATAGTGTTGATCGTCAATAAGAAAATAATAAAGTAACATAAAATTTACATCACTTATAAAATAAATACAGTCCACTGAGTTTTCTTTTTTTGTATTAATAATTATTGATGATTTATAATAAAATTATAAATCGCATAATTACACATCATATTTTTGGTCCTTCTCACCAACGGATATCAAAATTTGCTAAAAAATTTCGCGAGATTTTTAAAAGGAAATTTATAATGCCGAACTTGAAATCGTTGAAACTTAAACGTAGCCGTGTACGATCCTGTATTACAAGGGCAAATAGTTTCTGCAGTACAATAGATGAAACCACCAGTTTGGAGGATTTAGAAACGCGTTTAAAAACTCTTCAAACTTATTGGCAACAATACACAGCAATTGAAGATCAAATGTGTGAATTTGATCAGGATGAGGGAGATAACATTGAGGCAGCGGAAAGTGAAACCTTCGAGCAATATGAAACAAAGTATTTTTTCATTTACTCAACTCTTCTAAAGGCCATTAACGAAAGGAAGCCCCAATCAGGTGATGCTGGAAATAGTTTAGAAAAACTTGCTGGTCAACAAAGCTCTTTGCTAGAGCAATTAGGAACCATTGTTCCAAGAGGAAATGACATTGCATTACCTAAGATTGTAATTCCAAAATTTTCCGGGGATTATAGTAAATGGACAGCTTTTCGAGACCTCTTTCTTGGATCGGTAGACAGTAAGTCAAATCTAACTAAAACTCAAAAGTTCTATTATTTAATTTCATTTTTGGATGGGGAGGCTTCCGATCTTCTTAAAAACATTTCTATTTCTGAAGACCATTATATGGAAGCTTGGGACAAATTAGAAAGTAGATACGATAGGCCCCATCTTTGTTCGTTTGCATATATTAAAAATTTTAACAAATTACCTTCAGCCACCACTACAAATTACAAGGCGATTCGAAAAATAATTGATGGTGCTGATGAATCTCTAAGAGGTCTCAAGGCACTTAACATGAATAACAGAGATCCTTGGTTGATATATACGTTATTGTCCAAGCTAGATGCTACTACTCGTCAACTTTGGTCCGAAGAGGTAGGCTCGAAGGCAGATGTTAGTGTATATGTCTTCCTTGATTTTTTGGAAAAGCGTTACACATACATGGAATCTAATGAGATGTTAGGAGCACCTTCTTGTAGTAAGGTCACTTCTCTTCGCTCAAATGTTTCTCGCACTCCATCGCCACAATGTACTTACTGTAATCAAACACACCCACTATTCCACTGTAATGATTTTAAGACTATTAGTATTGAAGACAAACGTAAATTCATAAAAGATAATTTTCTATGTTTTAACTGTCTTAAATCAGGACATAATGCTTCGTCTTGTAGTTCAACTTTCAGGTGTCGTATATGTAACAATCGGCACCATACATTGGTTCATTATTCTTCCCAAGGATCACTCAACAGTTCAATCGATAATGGAGATACATCTGTATCAAACTCGTTTCAGAGGAACTCATTGCAGTCCCACCACAACATCATTCAACAAGTTCCTAATTCGTTAACGTCAAGCACACATACAATTCCGCAATTTCAATCTACTTCGTCGTTTGGTCATCAGTATTTACATCCAGTACATCAATCTTCAGTTTCATCTCATCCAATAAGTAATGGCGAATCAGGTAATATCATTACTGGACAAGGCTCGAGTTCATCTGCTTTAGTAAGCAATCATGTTGCTTCTAACCAATCTTCACATGTCGTTTTACCTACATCTATAGTTCGTGTCCAAGATAAGATGGGAAATTTTATTCAGCTGCGAACCCTGATTGATTCTGGATCGCAAGTCTCATTCATAACCGAATCATGTGTACAACTTTTGGGCTTACAAAGAAAAAATGCTCGTTTATCCATAATGGGTGTAGCGTCATCAAAAGCTGGCATGACAAAAGGTCTAGTAAAACTCAATGTTTATTCTTCGCTTAGTTCTGAGATGGTTCCTGTGCAAGCTTATATTCTTAAACATATTACTGCAGATGTACCGTCATACAGCATTGGTGAATCCAATATGGAAGTGTTATCTGCAATTCACCTTGCAGATCCATATTTTTATTCATCTGGTAAAATTGATCTTTTACTGGGGGCAGACATTGCCTGGTCTGTTCTCAAGGATGGCAAGGTACAATTAAATAATCCAAGCTTATTTGCTATTAACTCTATATTTGGTTGGATAATATCGGGAAAAGTCAATTCATCACCTGATTCATCCAACCTAATGTCATACGTAGTGTCAACAAATATTGATGAAATGCTCCAAAGATTTTGGGATATTGAAGAATGCCATATTAAAAAATCTCAAATCAAGTCTACAAATGACGATCCAGCAGAACTTCACTTCCGATCCACGCATTCAAAATCATTAGACGGCAAGTATATTGTTGAATTACCTTTTAAAACAAAAAATGTTGCATTTAACAATACTGTTTCTGGAGCTATTTCTAGACTTCAAAAAATGGAAAATCGTTTTCAAAGAAACAAGGACTTACAAAATCAATACGTTGAATTTATGGAGGACTACGAAGCTTTGGGTCATATGGAAAAAATTCCAGATGACGAAATTTGTAATTCCCCACAGTACTACTTACCTCACCACGCTGTACTAAAACCGGATAGCAGCACCACAAAACTGAGAGTGGTGTTTGATGGTTCATTCAAAGATTCATTTGGGCAGTCTCTAAATGAAACACTTCTGATTGGACCCTCCATACAAAGAGACCTGTTCGGTGTTTCCATTAGGTTCCGAAGATTTTCATTCGTTTTCACGGCCGATATAACGAAAATGTTTCGACAAATCTGGGTATCAACAAAGGATCGTGATTATCAACGTATTGTGTGGAGAAACAATCCAAGTGGTCCTATTCATCATTATCGTCTTTGCACAGTTACTTACGGAACATCCTGTGCACCCTTTCTGTCTGTTCGTGTTTTGCAACAACTTGCCACTGATAACCAGGATAATTTTCCAATCGCAGCATCCATAATCCTGAACAATATTTATGTAGATGATGTAATGGCAGGTTCAGAAGACGCAGACCATTTATTTCGTGCGAAAGAAGAGTTGATTGCATTATTGAGTTTGGGAGGATTTAAACTCAGAAAGTGGAGTTCAAACTTATCGCAGTTTCTACAAGGAGTTCCGAAGGAAGATTGTGAACAACTTAATGTGGAAAATGGTTCATCAGAATCCTATATTAAGCTTTTAGGACTCTACTGGAATCCGGCCTCAGACACCTACTCGTTTCGGGTACATAAACGGACACATGAAGATACTATTACAAAACGAAAAATTCTTTCTGACATCGCCCGTATTTTTGATATTTTTGGATTTCTGTCTCCCTCAACGATACTAATGAAAATAATGCTTCAAAAGTTATGGCTATTAAAGGTCACGTGGGATGATCCATTGCCCACCCACATTACTCAAGAATGGATGCAGCTAAGAGATTCAATATCATATTTTGAACATATTTCAATTCCACGTAAAATTTTTATATTTTCAGATATTGAAATCCATTGTTTCTGTGACGCTTCAAGTTTGGCTTATGCAGCTGTAATCTATTGCGTCTCTCGTGATTCAAACAATTTAACAAAAATCAACATTATAGCCGCAAAGACAAAGGTTGCACCCTTAAAGGTATTATCAATTCCTAGAATGGAGCTATGCGCTGCTGCACTATTATGTCGTTTGTATTCATCTATAAAGGAATCGTTAACTCTCGAACAAACTAAATTGTATGCTTGGACTGATTCGCAAATAGTTCTACATTGGCTTTCATCGCCTCCCCGAACATGGAAGATTTTTGTTTCTCATCGTACGGATGAAGTTTTGTCCACAATTCCTCGTAAATATTGGAACTACGTCAGCACTGACGTCAACCCAGCTGACTGTGCGTCTAGAGGTATTCATCCATCCGAATTAATAAACCATGACTTGTGGTGGAATGGTCCACCTTGGCTAAAATGTCCAGCATCTGAATGGCCAAAAACCAAATTCAATATTAATGAGGAATTTCAAGAAGTAAGAGCTGAAGAACGAAAGGTGGTGTTGTGTACTGCAGTAGCCGAAAATGAATCAGTTTTATTAACTTTATCAAATAAGATGTCTGATTGGATTCGGACTTTACGAACAATTGCATATATTCAACGCTTTATCAATCGTACTAAAAATCGTATAAATGCTCAAAACAACTTTCTGTCATCTAACGAAATTCTGAATGCTCGTAATAAAATTGTTATTGTTTTGCAGAATAAGTTCTTTTCACATACTATAACGTGCTTGAAGAAAAAGCAAAACTTATCAAATAAGGATCCCCTAATCAAGCTTTCACCCTTTTTAGACCAGGATGGCTTATTACGTGTTGGAGGTCGTATACAAGAAGCTTCAGTGTCCTATAATATTAAACATCCAATAATTATTCCCAAAGGTCGAGTAGCGGAACTTATAACCATTGATCTACATCGAAACTATCTGCATGTTGGCGCTTCTGAACTATTCACCATCTTACGTCAACAGTATTGGGTATTGGGGGCACGAAATCTTGTGCGTTCGATTGTTTTCAATTGCAAATCATGCTTTATGCTTAGACGTCAAACTTCACAACAACTGATGGCAAACCTTCCAATTGAAAGAGTTCAACAACATAGACCTTTTTTTAATTCCGGGTGCGACTTTGCTGGACCATTAATGATTAAAATGACCAACTGTAAACGTCCCAGGGTATGTAAAGCATACATAGCCTTATTCATATGTATGTCAACAAAGGCACTTCATCTTGAGCTGGTAAGTGACCTCAGTGCTGAAGCATTTATTGCCGCCTTTAAAAGATTCATATCTCGTCGTGGACAGTGTTGTAATCTCTACTCCGATAATGGAACAAATTTCCATGGAGCAAGACGAATGATGTCTGAGATGGCCCAAATGCTGCTAAATGAAACAAAAAATGAAGATATTGCTGCATCACTATCAAGGGATGGAACTTCCTGGCATTTTATACCACCTTCTTCCCCACACTTTGGTGGCATTTGGGAATCAAACGTAAAATCGGTTAAACTGCATCTAAGACGAGTAGTAGGCTCTACGCTTCTATCATATGAAGAGATGTACACAGTTTTAGTTCAAATAGAAGCCATACTAAATAGCAGACCACTTTGTGCTATATCTGATAATGAATTAAATCCGCTAACTCCATCTCATTTCATTATAGGTGAACCTTTTACTGCTGTGCCTGAACATAGTTACTTATCGACACCGTTAAACCGCTTAAAACATTTCAAATTTTTACAACATATGGTGCAAGGGTTTTGGAAACGCTGGTCCGCAGAATACATAACGTCATTGCAACAAAGACCTAAATGGCAAACCCAGTCTCAAAATTTTTCTGTAGGTGATCTGGTAGTCCTAAAAGAGCCTAACTTACCCCCAACAAAATGGCTAATGGGTAGAATTTCCGAAGTGCATCCCGGGGCCGATGGTTGCGTTAGGGTAGTAACCATAAAGACGGAAAGAAGTTCATACAAACGTCCAGTCACAAAAATTGCTCGCCTTCCAGTTAACTGAAACCTTGTTCCAGGGGGGCAGTATGGTTTGGAATATTATTCATTAAATTTAAGTTCACATATTTTATAACGCCACTGGTAAATTAATTACAAGAGGTTGTTTGATATTTAATATAAAAAGAGAAATTACACAGCAACAGAAAAAAAAAAAAAAACATCATTCGATTTTCTACCTGCTACTGGTTATTAATATTCATATTTTATCAAAACAAGTGGATTAACGATTTTTCCCTATTCTTATTCTCATTGTGCATTATACCACTATATTACTAGTTGTTAAGCAAACACAAAATCATTATAGTGTTGATCGTCAATAAGAAAATAATAAAGTAACATAAAATTTACATCACTTATAAAATAAATACAGTCCACTGAGTTTTCTTTTTTTGTATTAATAATTATTGATGATTTATAATAAAATTATAAATCGCATAATTACACATCAATAGCAATGGATTATTAAATACATCCTAAGGCTTAAATATTTAAAAATTTGGGGATATCCATCGACTCAATTTTTTTTTGGAGTCATTTGAGTTTGGCGGATTTCAAGGTGTCAAATGACTCCAAAAAAAAAAAAATTAAATCGATGGATATCCCCAATTTTTTAAATATTTAAGCCTTAGGATGTATTTAATAATACATTGCTATAGATTAGTAAGATTTAATTTTTTTGTTTAATAAAATTTTCAAAATAAAATTTTCAGGGGTATCTGAACCCCCAAAATGCATGGTAATTTTTGTATTTCATGTTTGAAAGTGTTACTGCCCTCATAAAAATTTAAGATAATTTTTTCTGAGTATTATTGCAAGAAAGTTAAATAAAAAAATTTTTATTATTTTTATTTCTACAAAATTTAAATTTTTTTAAGTTTTTTCAAAATTTGGCCATTTTGGCTTTTTCTCGAAACTTTGACCTCCTTGCGCCTCGGGTTAATTTTATCCGATTTAGCTCAAATTTTTACACAATTATTTTAACATCAAATGGCACAAAAATCCGCTGAGCGCTCCTCGAAATTCCAAAAAAAAAATAAAATAAAAACCCGCCCTAATGCACATAAGTAACGTTTTGATTATCTCTTAAAAAAAAACAAAGGAAAATATGTTGGGCCCTTCACTATAATCAAATCCTTCTGACTGTCCCTGTTTATCCATATATTAATTTCAAGTTTGTTAAATTAATTGCTATAGGCAAATTAATTATGTTTCCGTTTTTAGTTAAAATAAGAAAATGTGTAGATGTAGACATAGTGTTTATGTAGTTAAGACATTTAGTGCTAATGTAGTCTTAAATTAAATGTCTTCTTCAACATGTATAAATACATACACAGTATGTTATTGAAAATATATTGTCCGTATTATTTATTTTTAGTTACGGAAATTGGTAAGTATGTGGTCAATATATTTAGATACGAATTTAATTTTAAATTTGTGGTATCAAAATTAATTTTAACCCGCACTTAAAAGGTAAAATGAAGATGCCAGATCCTATGGAATTTTCTGTGAGAAAAGAATTTAAAATCTTTTAAGTTTTCTATACATAAAAGTTCTTCGAGCCTGAAAATATGTGAAAATATTTTTTATAGAATTTTCTTCTTATTCTTACAACAAATAAATTATAATCTTTCTTTTTTAAATATGATTTTTGAATTTTAGTATGTGTTAAAATATTATGATGTTTGCATTTGAACAACATCGACACTGCATGTAAAATTTTATTCTAAAAATAATATAACTGATTGTAAGATGCTGTTGAATTTACCTTAAATGGATTCCCGTGGAGTTTTACCATTTCCTGCACTCAAGATTGATGTTAGATTTGATGTTATAAAGAAAGCATAATATCAATTTGGTGTAGACATTTAAATGGATTAAAAAAACAGATGTTAGATTTGAAAGTACACATACATTAGGGTGAATCGAATTTGGCTTTTTAAAAAATAATGTGGTTAAATTTTCATGCAGATCGGTGGTCATCTTTCGAAATTACAAAAATCACTAAATATTCATTTTTATTTCAGTCAATCTTTTCACCTTGATCATATTTTCTTAGAAAAAAATTTCAGCTTAATAGGACATTGTTAAAAATAAAAAAAAATAATAAAACGGTTGCCGAAAATGATGACAAATGTTCGTAAGTTAAAGATAAAGTTTGTTCGACCGAAAAGTGACTCGTATTTGTTTAATTTTTTTGGATTTGTAACATTTTTTTTTTTTTTTTTTAATTTTAATTTCTCCAGTTAAAGTCCATATTTTTTACATTTTTCTAGATTTTCTGGATTTGTAACATTTTTGTTTTTTTAATTTTTATTTGCTTCGGTTAAAGTCCATATTTTTTTACATTTTTCTAAAAATTTCTTATATTTTGAATTTTTCAAAAAATCTTTTGAAATGCTTTGGGGTCAGTCTTAGTGAAATCAATCAAAAAGAGCTAAAAATTTTCGTGACCACCTCCGATTTTGATGAAATTTGGTTTAGTTGTAACACTAAGTGATAAACTGACGCACACTTATTTTCAGACCTCTAAGTAAACAGTGGGCGAAAACACGGAGGGTCAAAATTCCCCCCAAAATCTCCCAGTCGCGACACTTTGCACCGTAAAAACTTAATATCGTTGGTTCTATTATAGCTAGAAAGCCCATTTTTGGTTTGTTTTGAAGCTCATAATATGCTCTACAAGACCTACCATAACCAAAAAATTTTCGAAAAAAAATAAGGGTTACCTCCCTTATTTTAAGGTCGTGATATACGGAGAAGAAAATGGGGAGAATGGTATCCCCCGATTTTTTTTTTACTTGATAGTCTTTTAGAGAAAGTCCTAAAGAATATATTCTAAAATGTTTATGTTGGGACAACAATGGGATCGTTCAAAATCAAAATTTTTCACAATTTTCCCCAAAATCTCCAAATCGCAACACTCTTTAACCTTAAAAATTTAATATCATAAGTGCTTTTGTAGCTACAGAGCCCATTTTTTGTTTGTTTTAAAGCTTATAATACGCTCTACAAGACATACCAAAACCAAAAAATTTTCCAAAAAAAGGAATTGGTACCCCCTTATTTGAAGGTCGTGGCAAAGGGTGGAGGAAATGGGGGGAAAGTTTTCCCCGAATTTTTTTTACTTGGTATTCTCAAAGTGCAAGTCCTAATGAACATAGTTTACAATTTTTATGTTGGGACAACAATGGGGTCGACCAAAATCAAAATTTTTCAAAATTTTCCCAAAAAATCAACAAATCGCGACATTCTTGCGCCTCCCATTGGAGTCCCAAGATAAAAATTTCAGTAGATGCTCTCTAAAACTTACTCTTTAAAAAAAAAACAAGATAAAAAAAATTGGGGGATACTATCCCCCAATTTCCCCCACCCCTTGCCGCGATCTTTTAATACAAGAGGCACCCCTCATTTTTTTTTTGTGATAGTAATATTGTAGGGCATATTAAGAGCTTTAAAACAAGCCAAAAATGGACTCTGTAGCTACAATACAGTCCACGATATTAAATTTGTAATGTGCAAGAGTGTCGCGATTTGGAGATTTTGGGGGAAATTGTGAAAAATTTTGATTTTGGTCGATCTGATTGTTGTCCCAACATAAAAATTGTAGACTATGTTTATTAGGACTTGCACTTTGAGAATACCAAGTAAAAAAAAATCGGGGGAAACTTTCCCCCCATTTCCTCCACCCTTTGCCACGACCTTCAAATAAGGGGGGCACCAATTCCTTTTTTTGGAAAATTTTTTGGTTTTGGTATGTCTTGTAGAGCGTATTATAAGCTTTAAAACAAAAAAAAAAAAAATGGGCTCTGTAGCTACAAAAGCACTTATGATATTAAATTTTTAAGGTTAAAGAGTGTTGCGATTTGGAGAATTTGGGAAAAATTCTGAAAAAATTTGATTTTGAGCGATCCCATTGTTGTCCCAACATAAAGATCTTAGAATATATTCTTTAGGACTTTCTCTAAAAGACTATCAAGTAAAAAAAAAACTGGGGGATACCATCCTCCCCATTTCTTCTCCGTATATCACGACCTTAAAATAAGGGAGGTAACCCTTATTTTTTTCGAAAATTTTTTGGTTATGGTAGGTCTTGTAGAGCATATTATGAGCTTCAAAACAAATCAAAAATGGGCTTTCTAGCTATAATAGAACCAACGATATTAAGTTTTTACGGTGTAAGGTTTCGCGACTGGGAGATTTTGGGGGAAATTTTGACCCTTCGTATTTTCGGCCCCTGTTGACTTAGAGGGCTGAAAATTTGCATTTGTTAGTTTTTTACGTAGTGTAAGACCTAAACCAAATTTCATCAATATCGGAGGGGGTCAAAAATATTTATGATTGATTTCACTAATAATGACCCTTTGACTATTTGTGAACTTTTCTGATATTTTTTTTAGATTTTTTCCTGATTTACAATATGTGTTGAGTTTCACGTAATCAACGGTACGTATGAGCAATTTTTTAAAGCAAAAATAATATTTATCATACGCAACCAGAACAATTTAACAGTTTAATTTTAAAATCTAAAAAAACCTAATGTCGCATTTAAAAGGTAAAAATATACTATTTGTACATTACATTTCAATAGGTTTTTGAAAACTCCGTTTAGACGGGGGTAAAAAAAATTGTAAATGTCAATTCTAAGAGGGCGTATCGCTTCAGAATCTGAGACTTTTTCTAATCAGAGACCTTTAAACCCTTGCCTTTAAACAAATGGCATGCAAAAATGTTGACGAACTCACAAATTAATAATAAATTAAAATTGTAGGGATGATGGTTTAACCAGGGACCAGGATAATTTTATATTTTATCAGAGCCACAACCAGGTCCAGACATACGTCCAAGACGGTCAATGTCTCTTTTTAAGTTTATAGAGAAAGGCTCGGAACAGACGGCAGGCGTCCAATTCTGAACACAATCTTATTTATTGATTATTTTTTTAAAAAATTATAGGAGTTATTCCAAATAAAACACCGCAGCTTTCCGCTTAAATTAAATGATGTTTATTGTTTGGCGTAAACATGAGGAATGACAAAATAATCTTCTAGGCTTCTGTTTATAAGAAATTTTTAATTTACAAAGAAAATACAAAAAATAACTTCCATGCTCTAATTAGAAATGGAGATGCTAATGTAGTAATGAGTATTGAGTTAAATAAAATAAATTGAGTCAAAGAGAATAAATTAGCAAAAGTGCTCATTACTACTTATCAGTGTAAAATTATAAGAAAAGAAAATAACAATTGAGTTCATTTACGTTAAATGAGCATTTCATATTAATGAGTAGTCGATATAAAAAATTAACAGTCATGGTCAAAATTATAGAATTATTCAAATAAAATTAACAAAATAATTATGGATTTGACATAAAACATAAATATACAAAATAAAAATAAATAGCGTTGTATATAAAATATGAAGCCGCTACACACTCCCCCTCTGCCTCAGAAATCGTCCCGATGATGGGGCAGCATACAAAATAAGTACATCCTTTGGCTAACTTCTGCTCCCGAAAGACCTCTTTTAAGACTTGGAGTACTTGTTTCTGTTGAGTTTGGTATGATTGTTGTTGTATTATTACAATTTCTGGGTGATGAAGTTGTTGTTTTTGTGTTGCATACATTTAATGATGTTGCAATTACGGAACATGATTTGTTGTTTTTAAAATTGTCATAAGTTGTAGCTTTTGCATTTGTTGTTGCTAACGATGCACATAATGCTGACGAATTTGTTTCACAAAAGTTGCTAATATTGTTGCTTTTTGTATTTGTTGATGTTTTGTTTACCTGATCTGAAGATGTTGATTTAATAAAGTCTTCAGTATCATATGATGAGTTTGGTTTTGTAGTATTATGATACGATGAATTTGTTGTTGATAAATTGTTGCTCAAATGACAAGTTGTTGTTTTATTATGAAGTGATATATCTTTATTACGATGAGACATATCATTGTTATTATAAGGTACATCATTCTGTCGATGTGATATATCATTATTACGAAATGATATATCATTATTATGACGATGATTTGTTCTTGAATGATTTGTTGAAAACGATATTTTTGTTGATTGATTACGATATGAAATATCTTTATTACGATCAGGCATATGATTTTTACGATTCTGTAGTTGTGATATATCATTATTACAAACAGATATATTATTATTATGACGATGATTTGTTTCAAATTGTGGTTTACGATTTGTTGCAGCTGATTTTTCTGTTGTTTGATTACGATGCGATATATTTGTATCATTTTTACGATTCTGCCGATACGATATATCATTATTATTAACAGATATATCATTATGAAGACGACGATTTGTTTCAAAATCATTTGTTGCATTTGTTTTAGGATTTGTTGTAGATGATTTTCCTGTTGTTTTATTTCTTGTAAAAGTAAAATTTTCTGCAGCCGAATCATCCCAATATGTCCAAACTTTGCAATCAGTGTCAAATTTGGTGATAATGGAAGGATCTTTTTCTCCCCCTGGCTCAATATAGCTCGGAGCATAATGGTTTACAAAATAACGATTATTATTTTCAAATTTAATGTCAAAATAGTTTAAGTCAATTGGCTGAAAGATATCATCACAGTATTCTTCATATTTTGACTTAACCAACGGTGGAAATAGTTTTGAAGACTTATTTGGCATTTCTAAATCAGTGGGTACCGAATCTTCAAAGACATAGTTTACGAAACCCGGAGAATAATCGTTGTTTTGAATATTTGAATGTTCAAACCAGCTGAAAAAATTGTTGACATCATTTCTGTAAGTTTTGTTAGGATCAGTTCTGTCCTTAATAAAAACGCTGTTTAGTACACATGGTTCTTGAAGTTTAAACTCAAAGTTTTTGTTTGGCTCATCTTTAAAGCACCATATTCGTTGGGCCAAGTCCAGCACAATTCCACATTGTTCAAGAAAATCAATTCCCAATAGCGTTCTGTTTCCTTCTGCGTTCGGTAGACATATAAATTTGATTTTCTTGTAGCGTTTACCAATGATTATATCAGCTACTGTTGAGTACACAATCTCGTTACGAGCTTTGCCATCTGCTAGTATTATTTCTGCACACACTTTATCAAATTTTAAACCTTTTTGTTTCAGCTTTTGGTATAAAAGAAATCCAGCCACGCTTGTTCTGGCAGCTGTGTCAAAGTAGGCTTCTCCATTCAAGCCGTTAACATTAATTTGGGCCACTGGAACGTTACGACCAACCATAGTTGTGTGCATGGAATTAAAATCAAGTTTTTCCGTACTTGGACCAGCAATATTATTGCATGAGGGGCAGTTTGACCGATAATATCCGGCAGCACCACAACCATAGCAACTAAGTTTGACTTCTGGCTCTTTTACCATTGAATGCTTGTCAGCTTCCATCTTTTTGTAGCAATTTTCAACAGTGTGGTTACGTTTTCTGCAATAGGAGCATTTTGAAGTGGTTTTTTCAGGATTTTCAACTTGCTTAGCAGGCTCTACTCTTTCCTGGTTATTTTCCTTAATTACCATTTCAACTTCACGAGCTTTTGATAATAGCTCTTGAAAGGTATCAAAAGTATTACGAGATATTTTTTCCCGGAGTAATGAATTTAGTTGATAAAAAATCATATTTATCATAACCTTTTCACTTAATTTCTCCGAAAGTTGTGCAAATAATCTCCTTTTACGGCATAGAAACAAATCTATAGACTCAGCGGTTTTCTGACGATCCTGAAAAATTTCGCTAAAGATTCGCCAATCCGGTTTTGGAGGAGCAAATGCTTTCTTTAACAAAGCTACCGCATCATCAAACGATTTGGCCTCATCTTTTACCCCCTGCCACCAGGTTGAAGCGTAACCTTCGAGGAGCAATGGTAGGCTGGTGAGAGCATTCACGTCCGTGATATTTTCGGCACTTTTATATACCAGTATGGTTGCTATAAAGTCCTCTACATTAGTTGAGTTTCTATCTCCATTAAATCGCGACGAACATGTACTAAATGTAGATTTTTTATTTTGGTTCATGGTCAATCCACCTATCAGTTCCCTGAACTGACTCTCGGTGAGAGTTATGCAACTAGTTACCTGTGGTTGGCTAGCTGCAGGTAAATTATTATTTTGTGCTTGTGCTGAAGCGTTTGAAATGGAAGAAGTGTTGGAAGTAGAGCTTTGCATGTTGCTTTGGCTTGGGAGACCAGTATTTGTTAAACTACCGTGAGGACTACCCGTAGATGCAGTATTTCGAGGGCTTCTGCGCATATTAAGTTTTCCCCAGAATCAAAACAAATACTATCTATTTGGCAACTCAATCAAAAAAATTTGCTTAAAAATCTCTTTAAACCACTGTGGGTGTTTGTTTTTTGTGAAATTTTTTCAAAATTGTTCAAAGCAAAACGCAAAAATTTTAACAACAACAACAGTAACAGATTAACAACAACAATATGAATTTTCGAAACAACAACAATTTAGTACACTGACGACAACAACAACTGTGCTTGATAACGTATACCGTTGATTTTTTATTGATGAAGGTTAAAACAACAACACTTAAAAATTCCAAATCTCGGAAAGAAATTTTGTTTATAAATTTTTAACAGTGATGTAAAACCGTTGATGTTAAAATGTTGATTTCCTTAGAGGATGATTTTCGTTGGGCGCCACTTGTAGGGATGATGGTTTAACCAGGGACCAGGATAATTTTATATTTTATCAGAGCCACAACCAGGTCCAGACATACGTCCAAGACGGTCAATGTCTCTTTTTAAGTTTAACTGAACACAATCTTATTTATTGATTATTTTTTTAAAAAATTATAGGAGTTATTCCAAATAAAACACCGCAGCTTTCCGCTTAAATTAAATGATGTTTATTGTTTGGCGTAAACATGAGGAATGACAAAATAATCTTCTAGGCTTCTGTTTATAAGAAATTTTTAATTTACAAAGAAAATACAAAAAATAACTTCCATGCTCTAATTAGAAATGGAGATGCTAATGTAGTAATGAGTATTGAGTTAAATAAAATAAATTGAGTCAAAGAGAATAAATTAGCAAAAGTGCTCATTACTACTTATCAGTGTAAAATTATAAGAAAAGAAAATAACAATTGAGTTCATTTACGTTAAATGAGCATTTCATATTAATGAGTAGTCGATATAAAAAATTAACAGTCATGGTCAAAATTATAGAATTATTCAAATAAAATTAACAAAATAATTATGGATTTGACATAAAACATAAATATACAAAATAAAAATAAATAGCGTTGTATATAAAATATGAAGCCGCTACAAAATTTAATTATTCATTAATTTCGCTCATTATGCCCTATAGCTAGAGTTTTTCACGGGAATTCCCGTAAATTTTCGCTCCCGAAATCCCGGGAAATAGAGCGGTAATTCCCGGGATTTTTCGTTTCTTTGAAATCGTTGATTTTTTGACATTTTTGATTATTTTGTATGAAATTTTTTAGAGATTTTATGAAAATTCTTGATAATTGATGGCAGAAACGTACCCAGGGACCAGGAGGGCCCAAAAAATATTCCTTCTAACTAAAAAATTTCATAAAATCTGAGACTTACGAAATAAAAAAAGTCTCACAATATCTAAATCTTCGATAGGATATTATTACCAGAATCTGATACTTTTTTCAGAAGCTGTGAAATTTTCTTTCTGAGACCTGCATTAGAAAAATTTGCAGTGTTTTTTTTTTTTGTTTCTATAGAAAATATTTATGTCTCTGGTAGAGTCCGACCGAAACCAGTTTTCGAGGCCGAACCGAAACCGAACCGAATATTCGGCCGAAAAAGTTATATTCGGCCGAAACCGTACCGAAACCGAAACTGAAAAAAAATTACTGCCTGGCATGAATAAAATTATTAAAAAGTTGTTAAAGATAAATATACAGCATATAATGCTTTTAAACCATAGGAATTGTTGTATTTAAAAAAAAAAATATGTTTTTTAAAAAACTTACAAAAAAATTGTATATTTCGTTTGTAGATTAGGAGAAAATAATTTTTGAACTGAAACAGTTTTACATTTATTGCATAAACTTTTAACATTTTCTTCAATTGAACTGAAGCAAGTGAGTGTAATGAAATACGAAATAAAAAAATGTAGCGACTTTTTTACATATTTTTTAAAATACCAAAAAGTTTCGGTTTCGGCTAATATTCGGCCAAAATTTTGCCGAATACCGAATAGAGGCCGAAACCCCATTATTCGGCCGAAACCGAGACCGAAACCGAATATTCGGTCGGACACTAGTCTCTGGACATGATTCTTTTTAAATCGATAAATTGATATAAAATCTGTGTAAGGAATGACTCTGAAATTAACGGGGTTTTCTTTTAGAAACCAGAATTTTGTAATTTTTGTAATTTTTTTTTTTTATAATTTTTTTGTGGTAAATTTTCTTATAATTTCATTTCTCTGAAACAGTTACATTCAGTTTCAGAGACATAATTGAGAAATTCCTCTAAATCAGTTTCATTGTGTTTTAGAGGCAAAGCATTGAAAACCAATTGTAAAAATTAGCTGATTGTGAGATTAATTAGAATAAATGATGAATTTTTATTATTAAAACAGATAAAGCGAAGTGAAATTATATATTCCCTTAAAAATACTTTAAAAGACTTATATATTTGGACCGTTTTAATAAAAACTGTGTAACAAAAATTTTTATTTTTTTCGAAACCTATATTTTTTTTTGTTTTAAATAAGATTTTTATGGTGTTAATAAACACTATAAATTGGGTAATCGCAGTCATGAGGTTTTTATATATTTTTTTGACAAAAAAATTTAGGTTTTAAGTTTTTGCGGGAATTCCCGGGATCCCGGGAAATTTAAAAATGAATCCCGCTTTCCCGGGAAATGAAAAAGTCCGGGAAAAGAAAAACTCTACCTATAGCCCAGGAAAATAAAGAGAAAAAAATGGCAATCTGCGGAAAATCGGATAGGTGCTCTGAAAATTTGCACAGACCTTAGCTTTGACAACCTAAATAAGAAAAAAAAAGTCCCAAGAAATCACCCGTGTCCTTGCTGAGATATTAAGGTCAAAGGTAACAAAAACCGGGTTTTTTACAGAGTTTTGCTAATATCTCCCTTGATATACGTCATACGCTTTAAGAGTCTATTACAAAACTTGTAGAACATAAAATTATCTACAATATGTTTTTCAAAACTTTTTTCGTATCTCTCACCGTTTCTAAGATATTAAGGCCGAAAATCAAAAAAACCGGATTTTTTTACAGTTTTTTGCTAATATCTCGCTTGATATGAGTGATACGCATTAAATGTCTATTAAGGAACTTATAGAATATAAAATTATGTACAAATTTTTCTTTACAATTTTTTTCGTATCCCTCACCGTTTTTGAGATATGGGCGAATTTATCTTTAATTTATGAATATATTAGGGACAATAATGACACCAAACATGAAAACTGAAAAGGGCATATCTTTAAAATAGAGTTTGCAAAACGATTAAAATCCTAATTGTAATCGCGATTAATCGCACCAATTAATCGTTATCGTAATCGACAAAAAAAATGATGCGATTACGATTAATATTTTTCTATGAAATACACTGTTTTTATAACGAATTTAAATCAGTTCCAAAATTTTTTGAAACCCATTTTAAAGTTTCTATTTAAAATTATTTTTCAAAAAAATAAATTACTCTAAAAAACGATTACTTTTAAAACAATTTCAAACAAAAGTCATTGATTCTGGAATATTAAATAGAATCGATAGCAGGATGATATAATGCGTTCTGGTACCGATTATTGGGAACGGAAAATTTTGGTTGGTTGGCCATGATTCATTTAACTTGTTTGCGATTTATCTTTCCTTTTCTCGTAATAGTCATTCAAATTTAAAGGAAAATTTCAATTCTGTTATGAGTTAGTTTTAAAGAGTTTTGTTTTCAAAGTATACTTAAAAGGCTTTGGTCGGTTTTGGTCGAAAAATTTAAACATGAATTTTTTTTTTAAAAACGTATTTTTTTTTTCATTTTTTGACCGATGGTTGCCTTGTAAAATTTTCTCATAAATTTCATCGCAATTAGCTCCTTAACTGGCCATCGGCAGGTATTCCGACACGACGCCACAGAAAATTTGATGAACTGGAAGCAGCTTTTGGAAAGGAATCTCGAGCCAAAGAGCGAATCCAAACCAGTCACAGTTTAGAGTACTCTTTAAGCCTACTTCAGACTATAATACTGAGTGGTAAGAAAATGCGTATCCGAAATAATACGAAATTTTGTCCGCTTGTCAAAAAATCTTTTAGAAAATCCTTTGCGTATTTACACCATCATATCTTAAATATTATCAAAACAAATACAACCCTGATCTTATGAAAAACGTATACGTTTTCTCATTTTTAGAGAAATTTCTAAAAATGAGAATACGTATCCGCTTGTCATTTTTCAATCCGTATTTCTCTTGGTTTTACACCGATTTGTGTTTACACCATACTATTTCAAAGATTTTACATAAAATTTTGACAGATATTATTACAAATATTATAATCTGAAGGCACCTTTAGTAGCACAGATAAAGAGCTATTAAGACGCAGTAAAATCATGTATCTTTTCAGTGCTGATTGATGAACTCTTTGTAGAGTTTATTTAAGCGCAGTGGAAATGTAAGAAAATCTAGTATTTTTCTCCAAAAATCTTTTTGATGTTGAAAATGTCAAAAATTAAGGTTAGGTTAGGCTAGGGTGGCGGTGCCAGATGGGCACTCCGCATAGACCAATTGGTCCATAGCGATACCACAAAACTTTTTCCGCTTATCGATGTAAACTAAATACATTGACCTTCATTGCGAATTGTTTCAAGCTCTTCAGGTCTATCCTCGTAATTTCCTCCATAGTTTCGAACTGTGAACTTCCCAGCAAAACTTTGGTAATGGGTAGTGATTATATAACACATTACCAGGTAATGTATATAACTTATTTGTAGCATTATTTTATGATGTCTTACCAAACATTTGTTCCACAACGTATTATTTTCAAGTGAAAAATAATGCATTACTAATAATCTGCTACGTAATGCATGATTATTGGAAAAAATGTATTTCATATTTATTATTTCTAAACATTAAATCATGGATGACTTATATTTGGTTACATTATGTATTATTTGAAAGTTTGAAATAATGCAGTATTTATAATTGGATGCATAATGCATTACAATAACATAAAAAATAATTATTTTATAAAAAAATGCATAAGTTTAAACTAGAGATGGGCTCACGACAGGAAATTTCTAACGACACACACTCACTCATATTTTATCTACTTACACTCACTTACAATCACGTGAGTAAATTTAATACAAAATTACTTTTTCACTACTCGTAAAACCTTATATATTATCTTCAGGTATGCTATATTATTTCATTTCTCGTAACCTATAAAATATCATATATTTCGCACCTTACTCGTATTCTTCGTTATAAATTTATGACTTATTTTATACCTTACTGGTATTCTTTGTGATAATGTGGATGCATTACTTTGAGTCTCATCGCCTGTTAAAATCATCAATGCTGCAATGTATAAAATAAGAGATCCTATACCTTATTTTATACCTTATTTGGTAATCTAAGTTTTGCTGGGTTCCTATAATTGATAGTCGAGTTCGCCAAAGCCGGGCAGTGACACAGGATGTGTTCAATGGTCTCTTCGACGTCTGGTGTCTCGCACCTTTTACAGTTTGCGTCCGTAATAAGATTCATGTTCTTGGCATGTTTTCCGACAAGACAGTGCACAGTGGTTTCCCTAACATGGACAAGCGGTCAAAAATCAATATCTCCAAAACTAAAAAAACTAGGGTCTTCAAAATTTTTCACCTCATAGTATGCCAGAAGAACTTAAAGTTTGCAAATTTTTAGGAAAAAATATTAACAACTGTAGCCATAGTAGCCATTTGATCTTTGAAGGGTTAATTGGCTTATAGATCTGTTTTAAGAATGTTTCAATATTCAATATGAAAATTAATTTATTTTAATTTTTATATTGATATTTTCGAAACTTCTAAATCTATCGCAAAAACAATTTATTATAAGAACTAAAGTTTGACCTTTGTTTTGACACTTTTTAAATGCAATGAGTAAGCTACACTTAACCCATTAACGACAACAGGCAATTACACTTGCCAAAACGTTTTTGGTGATTATTTTCGTTCAAGTAAAAGATATGGTAAATGTATTAAAAGATGAATTGAAGAGAATGGTTTCCGCAACAAAAGTCTACTTTACAGTAAGTAAGTCTCTAATTTCATCCACTTACTCACTGAAAGCCCTCCAAGTCTGTAAAATAGTTTTCTATATTTTAGGGGACAAAAGGATCTTTACTTGTTGAGCAAAATCGAGAGCAAGAAGGGGGTAGAGTTCCAAATTTTTGTAGGGTAACTATTAGTGTCCGACCGAATCGTCTGCTTCGGTTTCAGCCAAAAATACTGTTTGGCCACTATTCGGCTTCGGCCACATTTTTGGCCGAATTCCAAATAATTATATTAAATTTGTACTCACGAGTTAAAAAACACACTAAACACACTTTGAATCACATTAGTAAGCCACAAAAACATTTTACAAAGCTTTTTTGCAGCTAAAACAAGATTTTACACTCAAAAAAATTTTCCGATCAAAAAAAATTTACACTCAAAAAAAAATTTATTTACAAAAATGTCTAAAAACAGGTTTTTCTACAAAATAAATCATTCTAGACAAAATTTGTATACATTTGTGTATTCCGCCAAGTCGAGTTTAACTTTTTTTTCTTGTTTTTTCTACAAAAATATTTTTTTTTTAATATTCTGCTTTCGCTTTGGTTTCGGCCGAATAGTGAAAATTTGGCTGAATATTCGACTTCGGCCAAAAAAGGTGTATTCGGTCGGACACTAGCAACTATTATTAAGTGGAAGATCTTAAAAATCACAGAAAGAAGCTTTGACCAGAACTGGGGAATCGTCAAAGGGCAAACTTTTTCACCAAGAAAAATAAGGGGGAAGCAGAGAGGTAAGGGGTCCAATTTTTTGTTTCTAAACTATTATTATGTCACAGATCACGACCATTAAAAGAAACTCAAAATCGCTTCGACAGAAAATGTATAAAAAATACCTTAAAATTGCAATTCTTCTTTTATTACAAATCCAATGCTGGATATAAGTGATCACATGCATATTTACATATATTACAATAAATTGATTATAACATATTCTTTAATTTAATTAAAATTATAAACAATATTAAAAAATTCTTCTCGCTTAATATAAAGTTTAAAATTACAACAATTAAAAACAAAATATTTCTCTTTACTCATATTCTTAAAAAGAAATAGTACAAAACAATCTGCAATTTTTCACTATTTTTCGTTGGACGACTATGTAAATCACATCGATATGCGAAAATATGCAAAAACCCGCGGCCACAATTATTTTTAATTTAAAGAGGGTTAAAATATCTTTAATTTGATGTATAAAAAGTTGTGGGCAGATGAGGGCCAAATAACTAAAACTCTATGTGAAAAATAAGTTTTTAAAAAACATGTGTTTTGAAAAGGTCAAAAAAGTGTCCTTCAGGGATTTTTTAATGGGCTTATATTTTTGCAGCTTTCATTATTTAATTTGGTAGAAAATAGATTAAAATTAAATGTTTGTAGGGTTTTTTGAAACTTCTGCCACAATATCGCGTAAATTTTTTTAGATAAACTTAAGTATTATTTTATGACTACGCAACCACAATATATGCAATATAAACATTCCCCCACTTTCAACGAACACAAACATTAAATCTCGTAAATAAAACAAGAAAATTGGTTAGATTCATAAAATTTTGAGTGTTATCAATAAATTTAGTGCAATATAGCTTAGAAAAAACTATAAATTTTTTTGATTTTTGGCCAATGGGGGAAACCACTGTGCAGTGTCCCGTTATTAAACCTGTCAACATACGACATTCTATTCTCGTAAGTGTAAGTAAGAATTTAGTTCTTCCTAAATCATAGCGTGGCCATAAAATTCTGCTTATACGACTTGTCCCAAGTTCCTTCCATTTTCGATTTGCTTTGGCGACAGTAAGGGTATTTCGTTTTAGTTTGAAATGCTGGAGTGGCGGTGAAAGCATTATGGTGGTACCTATGCCATCTGCTCCAAGTTTCGCGAGTTGTCAAAAATTAATTGTCAAAAATTAAAGTATGTGTAAAATTTTATCAACAAAGAATTTTAATTATAAGTTTTAAAAAAATGTCTTAAAAAAGACTCTCAAGGGCGCTCGAGCGATCTTTTGATGCGCAATGATATACTAAAAAAGAGACTGTGGTTCCAAAATCTCGAATTATTTTTAGTGGGAAAGTTCGAAAAGTTTAAAGCTATTGAAATTCAAATTATTTAAAAAATTCGATTAATCGTAATCGCGATTAACGGCAAATTTTTTAATCGTAATCGCGATTATAAAATATTTCGATTATTTGCAAACTCTACTTTACAACGAAATTGTGTATTACTAAAAAATAAAAAGTGATAAGTTGATAATAAATCTAGCTTTTATTTGAGTCTGATCTAGAGCAGATTTCTAGCTCGACTCTAGTAGCATACACCTAAAATAAAACATATGTTAAAGCTGCAGAAAAATCTGCTCATTTTGAGCTAAATGAGAAAATCTGTCGAGACTGCAGACAAATCTGCTGATTTCAGCTGAAAATTTCCTGATTTAAGCAGAAAAATCAGCTAATTTTAGCAGAAAAAATCTGCTGACTTCAGCTAACCAATCTAATGATCTAAAATGTATTTTATTTATGTAAAAAGGATTAAAAAAGAATTTGAGCAACATTTTTTTTCTAAAACACATAAAAAAGGAATTATAATTTATTTAAAGAAAAGCTGTGAAGCTTTTTTTTTCTAAGTGTTAATTTTTTTAGTTGTTTTTGAAAAAAAAAAATTAATTAAATCTTTGAAAAAATACTTTTTTTTAAAGATAGTTGCTAAATATTTCTGTTAAATTAGAAAAATAATCTGCTGATTTCTGTTATTTTCTATACTAAATGACTGAAAACTTAGTAAAAATATCCATTTCAGCAGAAAAATCAGCTTAAAGTTTGAAACTGAATGTTGTTTACAGATTTTTTTACATAGTTTTTTTCTTGAGTGTATTCATAAATTACACAATCTGCTCTAGATCAGACTCAAATAAACGCAAGATTAGTTATCTACGTAGCACTTTTTATTTTTTAGTAATACACGATTTCGTTTTAAAGATATGCCCTTCCCGAGTAAAAAAGTTTTGATATACTCATATATTGTTTTATAAACATCATATATTATTATATAGAATTTGATGCGAAAAATGAGTCGATAAAACCATATAAAATTCTGTCAATGTTGATTAAATTTTAATAAAATTTGATATAATTTTATGCGAAAATTGGCCCACTATTTTTTTAATAAATTTAAAAAAATTAGCGAATAGATATTATTATATATAATTATATAAAATAACATAAAATTATATCAAATTATAAAAAAATATATAAAATTACATAAAATTATATCAAGTTATATATAATTATATCAAAATATATATAAATATATATAAATTTATATTATTCTATAAAATTATATAAATTTATATATAATTTGATATAATTTTATATAATTATATATGATTAAATAATTTTGTTGTTTTTATATCAAATATAGGGGGCCAATTTTCGCATAAAATTATATCAAATTTTATTAAAATTTAATCAACATTGATAGAATTTTATATGGTTTTATCGACTCATTTTTCGCATCAAATTCCATATAATTATATATGGTGTTTATAAAATTATATATGACTTTATCAATACTTTTTTACTTGGGTTATCAGTTTTCATGTTTGGTGTCATTATTTCGTGTCCCTATTGTATTCATAAATTAAAGATAAATTCACCCATATCTCAAAAACGGTGAGGGTAACGAAAAAAATTGTAAAGAAAAATTTGTACATAATTTTATTTTCTATAAGTTCTTTAATAGACATTTAAAACGTATCACTCATATCAAGCGAGATATTAGCAAAAAACTGCAAAAAATCTGTTTTTGTGAATTTTGGCCTTAATATCTCAGAAACGGTGAGAGATACGAAAAACATATTGAGAAACATATTGTAGATAATTTTATATTCTACAAGTTTTGTCACAGACTCTTAAAGCGTACGACGTATATCGAGCGAGATATTAGCAAAAATCTGTAAAAAAATGGTTTTTGTGACCTTTGACCTCAATATCTCAGCAAGGACACTGGTGATTCCTTGGGACTTGTTTTCCCTTATTTAGATTGCCAAAACTAATCTCTGTGCAAATTTTCATAGAACCTATCCGATTTTCCGCAGATGACCCCTTATTTTCCTGGGCAACTACTCAATTTGCAATTCCGTGTGTAACACAACGAAATATCGGTCTAGGACCACATAAAATACATATAACATTGATCTATGATAAATTTTAAGATATTCTAGCGATGTCCTTCCGTCTGTCTGTGGAAGCACGATGTCGTCCAAACCAAAAGAGCTAGACCCCGGAAGTTTGACAAAAAAATTACTTATAACTGGATAAGTTTGTAAATGGGCAAAATCGAACATCGGGGGAAACAATTCCCCTTAAAAAAAAAAAAACAACCCCAAAAAACATTTTTTGAATATTTTTTAGCATATTTGTTCAACAATAAAACAATAGCCCTGTTTTTTGCAGACCGGATTAAGATTTGGATTAACTTTATTTAGTTAAAAAATGGGTCAAACCACTTCAGAATTTTTTTTTATAATTTTTTTCTGAAATTACATACAATTAGTAAATATAAACAGAAAAACAAATTAAGCTTTGTCCAAAATGCAAAGAATGAAAAATAAATTTAGTTAAATCCTAGGATTAACTCAAATTTATTTATACCGTTTTACATTTTGGACAACGCTTAATTTTTTTCTGTTTATATTAACTAATTGTATGTAAATTCAGAAAAAAATAATAAAAAAAATTCTGAACTTGATTTGATCCATTTTTTAACGAAATAGAGTTAATCCTAATCTTAATCCGGTCTGCAAAAAACAGGGCTAATATGTTGATTAATATAAAAATTAAAAAACCTGCGCTTGTCAAAGAGACTGACAATGAGAAACGTAATTTTTTTTGGTCCGCCCCCGTTTGGAGGCGTGGCTATAACAATAAATGCTAAAATTGTGTTATTTATGCGTATTATAATTAATGAGTTTGTAGACATTTATCGCAAAAAGGTAGAGGTAGTCCTCCGTCGACCACACCCCCCCCCCCTACTTTATTTCCCAAAAAAAAGACACTTTATTTATTTTTTTTTTTTCACTTTTTGGAGGGTTCTTGAAAGATTTGGCAACAGCCGAATTTAACACTGACTATTTTTTTATCTTGGCAACTTACATCGGATTTGTTTATAATAACTTCCTTATTTTTGTCGTATTACAAAAAAATATAAGTTAAGTTTTATATTTGACACCAATGAAAATCTATATGAATTCGGTAATTTTTTTAAAAATTGCAACATTTGGCCCTTAAAAGTCTATGAAAACATTATCTACAAGATTACTCATAATAAATATCTGTTGCAAAATTCAATTGAAAATAATTAGAAAATATAAAAAATACCTATTTAACTTGTCCTAACATTAAAAAACCAAAAAAATTCAACAAAAATATCAAAAATGTATTTTTAACCCTTCACAACTTTGGTTCTCGTAAGTCGATTTTTATGATTAAAAGCACAAATAAAGCCTAAAGTCTCACCTATTTAACAAAAAAGACGGCATACAAAAATATTGATCCAATCAAAAGTTACAGCTTTTTGATCCGGAAATGACCAAAATTTTCCACTATGCACTGATGCTAATTTTTTGCTTAAAATTCTTGTTTGACTTTTTTGAAAAATATGTTTAAAAATTTGGATGTCTTGTGTAGATTATGAAAAAAATTAATACACTCAAAATAGTTCTACAGTAAAAGTTTTAATAAATGATTTTGTACCCAAATCTACTAAAAAGTTACTAATTGTAGTATCTTCAAGGTAAGTAATTTTTACTGGTTTTAAATAATATTAGTACAAAATTTTAGTATTAGTTACCAATTCCTGCACTAGATCCTCTTGGACTAAAATAAGTTAAATTTTTAGTATTAAATACCCACGTTTTTCTTGGGTGTAAAAATCGCGATGCTGACCATCATTGCGTTTTTAATTTTTTTACTATTTTTTACATAACATACTCAACAGTTTGTCAACTTTTGAGATGAATTAGGTAAAAACAATAATTTTTGTCTTAAAAATCAGCACCTGTGGACCAAAACCGAGATTTTAGAATTTTTTATAAGCCGTTATCATTAATAAATCACGTTAAAAATTTAACGATGTCGTAAATCATAATAATTAATTTTTATTTAAATGTGAAACCCTCTATCTGATCATTTTCATTCATGTTCTTTAAATATTTTTGAGAAACAAAACCCTCTATCTATTCTCTAAATTCCCCAATAGTGCAAAATTTTTAAAAGCGAATCATATGTGAGATTCAGTAGTTGATTTTAAAAAAATATTGTAGAATATCGAATTTTAATTACTCTAACAATACGCGAAATAAACAGTGTTTTTGGCTCTCCTGAAAAACTGTACTTTATTTTATTTTTATACCCTCCACTCTAGTGATAGAGGGTATATATAAGTTTGTCATTCCGTTTGTAACACATCGAAATATTGGTCTAGGACCCCATAAAGTATATATATTCATGATCCTCGATCGATTTTAAGTCGATCTAGCGATGTCCGTCCGTCCGTCCGTCCGTCTGTCTGTCTGTCCGTAGAAAACACGCTAACTTTTGAAAGACTTCACAGAGGCTACTGAAGTTTGGCATATATGTTGGTCATTTACCTGGTCAGGTTGGTATTGCAATCCAGCCAAATCCGTCCAGTGGTTCAAAAGTTATGAGCAAAAGAGTAAATTTCGGCAAGGGGTTTTCGCAAATTTACGAGATAAAAAACACGATGACTTTCGAAAAACAACAATGAGACTGCTGAAACGTGGCATGCATCTTTGCCGTTCCTCAGGTCTGTTTGGTATTGAATTTCAGCTCAATCGGTCAAGTGGTTCAAAAGTTATAAGCAAAACCCCGAATTTCAGATTTTGTTCATCTTAAATGCCACGTGGTAAACAAGTTTTATAAGCATTGGTGGTAACTAAGCAATGCTTTTCAAACTTGTTTAGGTTTAAAGCAATGCTTTTTAAACTTGTTTAGTTTTAAAAGAATTGGTAACTTATAAATAACACTCGAAAAAAATTTTACACTCGAAAAAAATTTTACACTCAAAAAAAATTCTACACTAAAAAAAAAAACTAGTAATTTTTCTTTTTTTTCAAAAATTGTTATTTTTTTACAAAAATGGCAATATTTTGTGTACATACGTACGTTCATTCACTCAGAAATATTTTTACAGTAAAAAAACATTACACTCGAAAAAAGTTTTACACTAAAAAAAAAAAATTAGTAATTTTTCTTTTAAATGGCAAAAAAAGAGTTTTTTACTCAAAATAAAATATTTCTAATCAAAATAGTTAATTTTTTCTCGTTAAAATGTACTATCCCAGGCAGAAACTGCCAACCGTTCCAAATAAAAAGTCTCGGCAAAGCACTTTATTTTTTGTGTAAAAGGTGTATGAATTCGAAAAAGTGCTTTGCAAGCGCTTTGCCAATGTTTTTCTATTTCAATCCGTTCAAAGTATGATTTTTTTTATTAAAATTTATTAATTTTCATAACAATTGGAATAATTTTTATTTCCCTGCAGGATAAGTGGTGACCGGTCCTTGATAGTTCTCGTGATATGTCACTTTTTGTTAGACACAATGACCTACATATTACAAACTTGACACCTTTTATATAAAAACACCTGTTTCTTTCGTGAGAAAGTGTCTTAAACTCCGGATACATCACAAGTGAAATGTCACTTGGCTTATTCCTTTGGAACACAACCAGTTTCGGTTCAATACACCAATTTTTTTTTGGGACTTTTCTAAAATTTTTCCTAAAAGCATTTTTAATAAATTTTTTATTCCAAAACGCAAAGAAAACCGAAAACAAATTTTTCCGGGACTTAGAAAATATTTCAAAGCTTGTCCAAATTTTTTTTTATCCTAATAAATCAATCCATTTTTTATCCTTATTTCCTTATTCAAATAAACACCAACACAAGTTGTGTCTTATGGACTTATACAATTTAGATACGTCCCATTTTTTTGTTCTAAAAGTGCTTTAATAGTACCATATTTTTTGTTTTTAAAGCGCTTTCAAAGCGTTTTAAAATAGCATCGGCATACCGTTTACCGTGGTTATCATTTTGGACGCTGGGAGAGTACTAAACTGTGATGCTTTCCCAGCACACAAGCGACCATAAAAGGTACTTTGACAGCGCTCTCCCGTTTGTATTTTTCTGCCTGGGATCCTTCAAAAAAGGCATTGTGGAGGGTATTCATAGATTCGGCAAAGTCGAATTTAACTTTTCTACTTGTTTTATTTTATTTTTTATTTTACTTATTTCACGCCCCTTTGAGAAAGCTTCAGTGGGCCATAAAAAACTGCAAGTACATGATCAGAACCCTTTAGGATCTTTCTCTACTATAACTGTTCTTAATTATATTTTTTTTTTTCCTGTTCTCAAGCCACCAACATTAAGTCGCCTCAAATTTGTTGATTAGTTATATTATTTTTAATACATTTATTAGTCATACTCTTTGTTGTATCATCTTACCTTAGCATTCCTTGAATATCCTTGAAATGAAACTTCAAATTAAATTTAGATTTTATTATATTTGTAGCATCATTTATTAATATGTTATTTATTTAAAATATAATACATTTATAGGTAAATAATTGAAATCAATAAATATTTAGGTATTTATGTTTGTATTTATGTTTATAATAATAATTTTTGGTTTGGTATTTAGTAAGTACATATTAAATCAGTATGTTTGTATGTAATTAGGAATGAGATTTACTTTAACATATTTGATTTTTGCAGTAAATATTTACAGTTTATTTTATAAGTAGATAAATAAGTAATTATTAAATTAAAAAATATATATTTGTTTTTATAAATAAAAAAAAGTTATTACAAGTGATTGAATGTTTTTTTTTTTTGTTTTTTTATGTAAAATAAACAATATTTAAAAAATTAATGTTTATATAAAACAGTTTGTTGTTTTATAGAAATTAAATTTATTTATTTTTTATAATTTTTAACAACATTTAGTTTTAACTGCACATTTAAAAACAACAGCTTTTAATTTAATACGGAATAATTTTTTAATTTTTTTATATTTGTTTTTATGGTATTTTTAGGATTTTCCTTTACATTTTTTTGTTTTCATAAATTTACAATCAATTTATTTCTGTTTATAACATAAATAAAATATATTCAAATTTATTTTAAAAATAAATTCTTGGTTTTCAGTAGGTTTGGATTTTTTTTGTTATTATTAATAAAAATATATTTATGAAAATAGTTCAGTTGTTTTTTTTTAGTCATTTAATATTTTTGTACTGTAGAAATATGTGATTATAGGATTATACATATAAAAACAATTGTTTTAAAAATAAAATAAATAAAAATATATTTTAAAAAAAATTAAAATATTAAAAATATAAATATTATTGTGGCCACTAACTCCCATTGTCTGTTCGATTTAATCGGTTGTTGAAAAGTTTTAATAAAATAATTAAAAACAATTTTCAATAAATTTTTATTGCATTAATATTTATTTATTAAAAACGATAATTACATAATTTCTGAATAATTATTATAAACTAGCTATACCCGGTCCGCGTTGCTGGCCCTAAAAAACACTGTTTTATATTGCACCTTAATTTTAATATAGTGTCGGACAAAATTAAAGCACGGGTCCGGGTCCAGCTAGTAACCTTTAGTTCCACCCCCGGTTAGCACTATCTATAGAGAAATCTCAACAAAATCGGTTCAGCCGTTTTTGCGTTATTTCGAAACAGACAGATAGTACGTTAAGTATAGTACAAAGGGGCGTGTCATATAACGCATTTTTATCGAATCGTGATAGTCTAAACTTCCATGCTGCATCCTCGATTAGTACTATCTGTGCTGCAAATTTCATTGACATCAGCTTTGCCGTTTTTTTGTGACTGCGAAAGAGGAGGAAATAACTTTTTATTTATGAAAAACGGGAGTGACATTTTATACCCCTTTGTCGAATTGCGCTCTACATATGAGCTACAGTTCCCGCTTGGTTAGGGCTTATCCGTTTTTGCGTGATTTCAAAACAGGCAGATATTACGTTCAGTATAAAACAAAGGGGCGTGGCAATTTACGCCTCTTTGTTCAATCGTGGTCAGTATAGTTCAAAGGGCATTGCAATTGTGATCCCTTTTTCCAATAACGATCTTATATGGCCTACATATGCACTTGGTTAGCTCTGCATGTAGTGAAAATGTCAAGAGAATCGGTTCAGCTGTTTTTTCGTGATTCCGAAACAGGCAGACAGCTTCCAGTGTAGTACAAAGGGGCGTGGCATGTTACGTTCCTTTTTCCAATCGTAACATAACATGGCCTATAGTTTCGCACTCAGTGCTGAAAATTTAATTAAAATCGAATCAACAGTTTCTGCGTTATTGCGGAGCATACAGAAATAAAATTCAATTCATTTTACGCCCATTTGTCTGATCACGCTCTAATTTGGCACATAGTTAGTACTTGGTTAGTACTATCGATGGTTTTATCAAAATCGGTCCACCCGTTTTTTATATATAGGTATCATTAGTTGTGCAATGTAAAAATTAGATTTTGCCCACCCCTCCGCCCACAGGCAAAAAAGCATGGTATTTTACGCCCATTTGTCCGATCACACTCTAATTTGGCATATAGTTAGTACTCGGTTAGTACTATCTTTGGTTTAAATTTGATCAAAATCGATTTAACCGTTTTTTATATATTGATGTCATTAGTGGGGCAATGTAAAAATTCGATTTTGCCACGCCCCTCCGCCCACACGCAAAAACTCAAAAATCTTACTGCACAGTGTTACTCCCTGGGCTATTCTGAATATTCCCTGAAAATTTCATCAAGATCGGTCCAGCCGTTTTCGAGTCCATACGGAACATACATACATACACACATACATACATCCATTTTTATATATGGGGAAAAACGCGTCAAAGGTCCACACCAAAAAACAAATGTTGTCCAATTTAAGTATAATTTTGGTAAAATAGTAGGTTAATGATAGGTATTCTAAATTACAAATATAAAATTTTTTTGATAAAATATTGGCAGAGTTACAGGGTTGGAAAGTTTTGATGTTTTTGAAAGGAACATATTTTGGTGAATTTTAATTAACATTTTGATGAAACAAAAATTATAATTTAAAAAACTACTTTAACAGTATTTTTGACGGCCTTTAAAATGGCGTTTGTGTTTTTTTTTGAAAAAAATAAATTTGACCTTAAAATTCAAGGTCAAAATATTAAATTGTAATTATCTTATAAGGGTCGCACTTTTAGATTTTTTTCACTAAGCCCACAGGAAGGGTTGACATTTTCTTTAATTTCGGTTTAAAAAAAAAAATGTTATGTATGATACTTTATGAGAAATCAATTTTTTTACGAGTACATAACACCCAAACTGTACTGATTTCTTTATTTTTTATGCGTGCAACGTTTGTTGTGTGTGTTTACAACGCACACTTTATCTAAGCATTGATTTTTGTTGTTGTTATTATATGCAGATTAAAGCGATTTCAGTACAATTTGAGTGTTATATACTCCTAAAAAATTGATTTCTCATAAAGTATCATACATACCATTTTTTTTTAAAAAACCGAAATTAAAAAAAAATGTCAAGCTTTCTAATGGGCTTAGTAAAAAAAATTTAAAAGTGCGACCCTTATAAGATAATTACAATTTAATATTTTGACCTTGAATTTTAAGGTCAAATTTATTTTTTTCAAAAAAACCACAAATGCCATTTTAAAGGCCATCAAAAATACTTTAAAATTAGTTTTTTTTAAATTATAATTTTTGTTTCATCAAAGTGTTAATTAAAGTTCACCAAAATATATTCTTTTCAAAAACATCAAAACTTCCCAACCCTGTAACTCTGCCAATATTTCATCAACAAATTTTATATTTGTAATTTATACTACCTATCATTAACCTAATATTTTGCCAAAATTATACTTGAATCGGACAACATTTGTTTTTTGGTGTGGACCGTTGACGCGTTTTGCCCCATATATAGAAAATTTAAAACCCTTATGAAATAATTTGTCATGAATTGTACTAGACAGATATTAATTAATCAGGCAGATACGTGTAATTTTCTTGAATCTCGTATTTTTTCTCATTTTGATACTTGTTGAGGAGAATATTATAAAATCTAAACATTTTTTTTTTTGAGTATTTAACAAAAGGGTTTTACAATCGATTTTTTAGGGAAAATATTCCAGAACATGCAAGTTTTTTAACAGAATAAAACTCAAAATATTTTTTAGGAAAAATTCCTGACAATTTTTTACAGGATTTTTTTCTTGAAAATACTTGGAATTTCTTAATATGTTATATGCCACTTTAAGTATTTATGTATTTTGAAAAACAATAATGAAAAATATAAACATAAATTAAAAATAGCTGCCCTTAGAGTTTCAATTCGTTTTATTAACAAATACATATATTTTTTTTTAAGTTTTGAGTATAAATTAGCGTCAAGTAAATAAATTTATTATGGAAGGTGGGTTGTCAAAGTTATTCATAATAGTTTTGGATGTAATGAAATACATTTATGGGATTTTGTTTATGTTTTAAATCCGCCCGCGGAATAGTTTTTGTGGCTATTGTGCGATATACATTTAATCAAAAGGTAATTACAGAAACATTACTTATTAAAATTAAATTTTTCAAATAAAAAGAACTCGAAATATTTAGAGGAGTTTCTTTTCAAATATTTACCGCTATAGCATTTAGTAAGTATTTTTCTATTTTGCAGTTTGTCTCTCGCAAACTTGGAATATAAGATAAATGTTATGGCTACGTATGATTAATATTGTTTTGATATTTATAATGAAAATACTCATACGCACTGTTAAACTTAAGTTGAATTTACTGCTACATTAATAAAAATTTCACTATGCTTACAAGGGAAGTATCTCAACCCTTATGAACTGATTTGCCTGAAACTTAAAATATATATCAAAGAGATAATTCTAAGGTTGGGGTGTCTCGGCTTATCGGCCATATCGGGGATTTAGGGGTTCAAAACATGGGTCAAAAAATGACGAAAAAATCGTTTTTTGGATTTTCCAGCCATTTCTTTTTAAGAACTATATGATGTTTTCATATGAGAAGAAAGGTTTTTTGAATGCCTATCCAATGGTGGCATAACCTTGTAAAAATTCGGCATCTTAAAATATTTTTTTCAGGAAAATGTGTAAATTTTGGGGGGGGTACTTATGTGAAGACATAGACCTACGATATCCATATGGATAAGAAATAATCTTTATTAAATTTAAGTCGACCAGTATTTTTGCCCTAGATGATATTCCTGTTAGTTCGGAAGTTATAAAAATTTTCCCGAAGGTCTACATGGTTTCATAAGGGGACAACGAAATTTTTAAACACCGATATGGACGATAAGCCGAGACACCCCAACCCTAAAATCGTCTCTTTAATATATATTAAAAGTTTCAGGCAAATCGGTTCATAAGGGTTGAGATACTTCCCTTGTTAGTGTTTCCAATTATTCGAACCCTGCCGGTTAACCGGTTAGGCCATTATTCGAAAATTGACGAAAAGTGGTTAATCGGTTATTCGGGTCGATTAATCGGAAAAAGTGGCGATTAATCGTCAAAAACAATGAAAAATTAATTTTAAACGATTTTTTAAAAGTAATGTAACAAAAAATAAAAGTATTTTAAGCAGAGACCATAACTGTTATGTGATTTATTGAAAAAAATCAAATTAAACTGTTCAAAAATATTTTTTTAAATAAATATTAAAAATAACAGTTCCCAGCAAAAAAAGAACATACTAAAATGTTAATAAAAAGTAGTTCAACCGCTGCTAAAGTAGTTCTAACTTTGCTGAAACTCTAGTGAATTTAACAAGGCGGTGTCGCTCAAAATAAGTAGTTTTTTTTACATTTTTTAAGTACATATAAAGTAGTACTCATACTGTTGTCATAGTTTAAGTTTTTGTATGTAAAGTTTAATTACATCTTTAAGATCACTATTAAAGAGCATTTTTGCACTACTTAAAAAGTGTATTTTTGGAATTCATTAGGAAGTAGATTTAGTAAGCGATTTTGACGATGCCAATGTTGTAATAACATTACTAAACATCGAAAATGCGACTGGGACGCGACCTTATACACTTGATTAGATTAGTTCTGCTGGTCAAAAATCCGGTCTCCGCACTTTTCCATCACATCTGGGTTTTGAGAAAATTGTGGTCAAAGTTCAAAAAAATCGCCGTTTTGGGTTAAGCTAAAACTTTCCTCTTTAAGATGCAGAACTCATTTGGTCAGTCGCCCTAACTTTTTGGGCACCAATTGTATTTCAATGCTGTCATATCAAAAAAAGTTTTTGGGGGAAAACACTTTATTAAAAGATTGGTGCTCCAAAGGTTGAAGCGACTGATGAATTGAGTTATACGTCTTTAAGAGCAATGTTTGAGCTTTACCCTTAAAAAGTATGGAGACCGGATTTTTGACCAGGAGAATAATTGTAATCATGTTTATAAGCCTTATACTATAAGGTGGCGTTCCATTCGAATAAGGTTTTTTTTTCATATGATTTGTAGCGGCAAAAATCGTTTTTTTGGGAACAAGACATCATTGAGAGATAATTGGTGCCCTAGGGGTTAAGGCGACTGACCAAAAGAGCTCAGAATCTTTAAGAGCAATGTTTAAGCTTTAGCCTCGACTTATTTTTAAGTCGCTATCATATCGGGTTCATCCGCTATGATTTGGCAAAAATTAACAATACGGCGATTTTTTTTAACTTTGACATCAATTTTCCCAAAAACTTGATGTGATGGAAAAGTTTGGAGACCAGATTTGTGATGAGTAGAACAATTGCAATTAACCGTTTAAGGTCGCGGACCAGTCGCATCAATAAAAGTGTTCGTACCTCAAAAAATTGGTCCAAGTTCAGGACTTTATACTTCATCCGATATAAAATTGTTTCATTTGCTTGACAAAAAAACAATGATCGCTAAAAAATTGCGTTTTAGAGGTTGGTTCGCTTCTCCAAGGTGAAACTTTTCCCCTCCGTTCCGATTTTAACCTACCTAGGACTATAAAAAATATTTGTACCAAACGTCAGGTGGATAGCTGTTTTATTTTGGACTACATCGTGTTACATACAGACAGACGGAGGGATGTTCATAGAACTTCTCAGAATCGATCACTGATCAATATAATATATTGACAACACATTTTGCTATCCAACACATTTTGCTTTTTTAAAGTAGCAGCGAAAAACGTTGTGAAACATTTTTTTTTAAATTTTGTTCATAAGTCCTTCATTTTTCATCGGATAGGTCTGAATTTTTGGAAATGGTTACAGTTAATGAATTGTATCACAACTAGCAAATCACATTTTCATAATTTTATAGGGGAACAATACATCACAATCAATAACTTGATTTTTAAAAAAGTGTTGTCGCTTTGTTTTGCATTTTAGGCGACGATTCTCTTTTTGGGGAATGACAAAGTGAGTGTACCCCCTATACTGTAGTTAAAAGGTAAAAAACAAAATCAGTTTACACCAAATTTAAGATTAAACAAATTAAAAATAAAAAAATGTTTTAATTCCTGGAATTGTAACCCATCAAATATTAACTTTTTGCCTTTCAATTATATATAAAACTATAGTTTAGACTAAAACTCTATTAAATAAATTTAAATAAATATGTTCTTTTCATTACACGCAAAAAAAAACTTGTGTCGGAGTGAGCAAAAATCTGGCATAATTTTACCAAAAATATGCTAAAACTACAACCGACGAAGTAGTTTTCGTAATTTAGCCAAAACACTTATGTAAAAAATTTTGAAGAAAATGCTAATGCTATTTAAGCAAAAACTTGGTAAAATATCCCAAAATAAATATGGTGAAATATACCAAAATTATTAGAAAAGGTGACTAAAAATAATGCTAAAAATTACCACATTTATGCTAAAATAATTTTTCTATAAAATTTTTGTAAAAATTTGTATATTTGTTGAATTTAAAATTTTCACAGAATAAATCCATATTAATATAATAAATGTTGTGTAGGATTTTATTTACCACCGACCAACTGACCCTTTATGTACAATTTTCTCCAGTGACTGCTGCCTACGCTTTTTCTTGAAGTGAAGGGTCCGCTATAGCTTCGCGAATTTATTTAAAAGCATCCTGTAAAAATAGAAAATTATTACAAAACATAAATTTTTAATTTAAAAAACTAGTAAATCCCATTGGTCTTTTGGTTAGAAGGAACACTTACTTTGTGATTCCATTTGTAACTCATCAAAACAGGTCTGGACTCCATTGGCTTTGCTATATAAATGAGTTTTTAGGTTTTAATTTTATGACTAAAGGGAGGAATGGTGCCCACGCTTTTTATTGTAGTGAAGGATTCCCCATAGCTTCAAAAATGTATTTAGCAGTACCCTGTAAAAATAGAAAATTATTACCAAACACTAATTTTTAACTAAAAATCTATTAAACCTTATTGGTGTCTTCGGAATAGGGGTATACTCACTTTATCATTCCATTTGTAATTCATTGAAACAAACGTATGGGACTCCATTGGTTTTGATAAATGAATGGTGTTTTAAGTTATGACAGCAAAATTAACTTTAGCATTTTTTTATCTTACATTTATTTATCTTTTAGAAAACTAATTATTTATTTTTATTTATTAATTTATTTTAGTTTTATTTATCAATTTCCTTTTTACGTTTTTATAACACAAAAAATAAACGAAGCACGCACACAAAAATACAAAATGAATATGGCGGTCTGTATTTATTTTTTTTTTGTTGGTTTCTTTCGATAAATTTTTGTGCAAGTAATTTGCGTTATTGTGCAAGCTACTTGGTTATTTTACATAAAAGACAAATTATGTTACTTTAACATCGACAAGCATAATTTTAGCAAAAATTTGTTAAACAAATTTTTTTGGTATGAAAAAATTTTTACCAAGTAGGATTGCTCAATCTGACACAGATTTTTTTTTGCGTGTACGATTAAAAAATATTAAAAAAAAAAACTCATTCCGACTATAGTGTTCTTAAGTAGTGGAATCCATATTATTGTCCTTCTTATTGACATATTTGGATGTTATTTTAAACTACTTTTTTTGCAACAAAAAATACTCACTAATTGCTACTTTTTATGTAGTTTAAGTCTACTTCGTTTTGAACTACTTCGAATTTTTTTTGCTGGGTTTGAAATGATTTGTATAAGGTCTATTCGATTACCCAAATTTCTTACATTTTTTACTACAACTGTAAAGTTTTGTTTACTTTTTGTATTGAAAATTTCCAGCTGTAGTAAAATGATTAAAAAATAGTAGATTGTAGTAAGGTAATCGAATAAACCTATAAATATCTGTTCAAAATAACAGAAATTAAAAACTTTTATTTTTTATAACTGTTATCAAAAACTCTTTCAGCCTTAAAAAACTTGAGTTATTTAAATAAAACTAAAATAAACGCATGCAAAAGAATCCTATTGATATTTAATACTTCAATCATTGATTTAAAGATATAAACTTTGACTGATTTTTTAAAAAATAACTGTTATAACAGTTATTTACTCTAATAAATAAAAAATAAAAGTTAATTTAGATTGTTTGAACAAAAAGTTTTTAATAACTGTTATTTTTTACTGTTATTGTAAAAATCAAAAAATAAAAGTTATTCCAAATTTAAACACGGGACATCTCTAGACGTCCTTTCATACATAAAATACTTAGGTTGGACAACATTCGTTTAACGATTTTTTTAAGGCAAAAATACACATATAACTGTTATATTTGGTCTCTGATTTTAAGTAAAATTTCATTTTCAGTCTTTAAACACACACAAAAAAAAATTAGAATGAGTTTCAATTACTATTTTAATTGAGTTTGCTCCTATCACGAAAGTAATAGTATTTACTACTAAAAGTTGTAACAGTTTAATATCGCAAATTGCATTTATTCTCAATTCACGGAAATTTTCGAAATCTATTAAAAGATTTTATCATCTTTTTATTAAAATCAAACTTTTTAAAATTTTTAATTAAATTTTTTTTTTTTTTTTAATTTTTTATGTGCAGTTTTTAAAAGGGAAACCCAAAACGCAACTAATTGAAATAAAGATATAATAAAAATTCCTAAATTTTATTTGAAATTTTCTAAATTTTAATCGGGATTTCTGAGTTTTATTTGGCCATTTCCGTTTTTCAATTGGAATTTAAAAATTTCAATTTACTTAAAATTGTAATTTTTAAATTTTGATTTTCTAAACTATAAATATCAATTCAGATTTGTAAATTTCAGTTGGCTTTTCTAAATTTCAATTGGTATTTCTTAATTTCAATTTTGATTTTTGAATTTTAATTGTGCTTTTCAGAATTTTAATTATTAATTTTGATTTATATAATTTGATTTCACTTTTATAAATTTCGATTGCAATTTCAATTGAGATTTCTGAATTTTCTTAGCTCTTCAGAAACTGAATTATATTTTCTGAATTTCATTTAGAATTTTTAAATTTAAATTTTGCTTTTCTAAATTTCAATTGAGATTTCTTAATTTCTGTAGGCTTCTGTAAATTTCAATTTTGTGAAATTGGGGGTTTCTGAATATCAATTAGGATTTCTTAATTTCAATAAGCTTTTATGAATTTGGATTGAGCTTTCGTAAATTTTAATTGGGCGTTTCTGAATTTCGATTTGGATTTCTGAATTTCAATTGGGATTTCTGAATTTGAATTAGCTTTTCTGAATTTCAATTGGGAGTTTCTGAATTTTAATTGGGATTTTCAATACGGCGTTTGAAAACTTTAATTACGATTGTTGAGTTTTAAATGATTAAATTTTTAATTTTGCTTTTCTAAACTGTTAATGGCTGGTTTCTGAATATTTTTTTTCTGTAGTTTTGACTTTTTTCGGAAGTGTTTGTAAAAAAAAAAGGAAGTGTTTCAAACAAATTATAGTAGAATATTATAGTAGATAATAATATTAACTGGTTAATCGAACCATTTCAACCGATTAATCGGGTCGAATAATTATTTGCGTTTTAAATTATTTGTTTCGACATTATCCGAAATAGAGGCGATTAATCGGGGAATCGGTTAATCTATTAACCGAATTGGAAACACTAACTATGCTACAGTGGAAAAATAATTTCGATGTGACATAGTATAGCTGCTTAAATTCGAGTAGATCACAAAAATTCCCATTAAACTGGCCAGACACCCTCAAATTTTAGAGTTAAGTATTATTACAAAAAAAAAATGTTTGGGACTTTTCCCACTAAACCTCGTTTAATTCAGAATATTTTCTACCGATTTAAATTTTTAACTGTTTTAGATAGAAGAAGATTTTGCATGTGTGTAGATTGGTCTATACATATAATATAGAAATTTATTGATTTTATCAATAATATGTAATTTTAATACCGTCCAACCAAAGTATGGGGGTATACTCACTTTGTCATTCCATGTGTAACACATCGAAATATTGGTCTAGGACCCTATAAAGTATGTATTTTATTGATCAGTGATCGCTTCTAAGATATTCTAGCGATGTCCGTTCTTCCGTCCGTCCATCTGCACACCTAGAAAAGTTTTCCAGTAACTATTTACGGTTATTCAAAAATTTTTTGGTTAAAGTTGTTTTAAACGTTTTATCGTTTGTTTTTCAAAAAGACTAAAATATTGAAAGATTTATACAGTTGTTAAAACAATAAACTACAAAATTTACGGAAAAATATTTTAATCATATAAATAGTCCGTTTTTTAAAAGGAAAATCGTTTGTTTTAAAAGTTTTTTCAGTTAAATTTATTTACAAAATATTTGGAGTACAGAGGATACCATACAGTCCAAAATAAAAGAGGCACGAATATGTCTTATATTCCTAGGCTGGTTAAGTTCGGAAATGGGCAAAATCGGATAAAGCGGAAAAAAGTTCCCCCTTGGAGAACTAAACCAACCTAAGAAAACCCCCATTTTTTGCATGGTTTTTTGTACTTTTGCTAAGCAAATGCAACATTCTTATCTCAAAATCGCAAGGGGAATTTACCTCCTAACGTCTCCAACCAACCCCCCCCCCCCCCCCCGCCCCCAAAAAAAAAAGACGCTCCTGGATTTTTTTGTAATATTGTTTTTTTTTTTATTTTGTAGGGTATAAAAGATTCGGCACAGCCGAATGTAACACTTCACTTGTTTTTTGTTAATTTGTGAAACTTTTTCGAGTTTATCGATTTTTTTTCTGCTATAGTTTATTCAACAACCTTCATATATTTAAAACTATTCTTAAAGAAAATTTAAATTCTGAATACGATGAGTTTTATCCGGACAAAATATTTCGGATTGCCTAGAAAAAAAATAATTTTACCTTAAGAGGTCAAGTATAATATTTTTAAAGATTTTAGGCGCGCTGAATCCGAATCCTTAAAATTACTCTATCGCTTCAGATTTTAAAGATATTCAACATATCGAGGGACTATATTCAAAACCCTCTATCTTAAAAAACACAACTTTTCAGGAGAGCCAAAAAACTGTTTATTTCGCGTATTGTTAGAGTAATTAAAATTCGATATTCTACAATATTTTTATAAATCAACTACAGAATCTCACATATAATTCGTTTTTAAAATTTTGCACTATTGGGGATATTATGAAATATAGAGGGTTTTGTTTCTCAAAAATATTAAGTACATGAATGAAAATGATCAGATAGAGGGTTTTGCATTTTAATAAAAATGAATTATTATGATTTCATTTACGACATCGGTAAATTTTAAACGTGATTTATTAATGATAACGGCTTATAAAGAGTTCCGAAATCGCAGTTTTGGTCCACAGGTGCTGATTTTGGAGAAAAAAAATATTTTTTTACCGAATTCATCTTAAAAGATGACAAACTGTTGAGTATGTTATGTAAAAAATAGTAAAAAATTAAAAACGCGATTTTGGTCCACAGATGCTGATCACCATCGCGATTTTTAAGATTAAACTTTTTGTTTCATATTGTACACAAAACATCTAAATTTTGAGTCATATTTTTCAAAAAAGTCAAACAAGAATTTTGAGAAAAAATTAGCATCAGTGGACCAAAATCGTGATTCTGGAATTTTGTTGACAAATTCATGTTCAGCATGCAAAAATTAGTATGAAAACATGTAATGCATGATGAAATTATTCAAAAAAAATATTTATAAATTACTTATTTGAAAAGATAGAGGGTTTCGCATTCAGAAAAATTAATTGTATAAGAGATAGAGAAAACCAAAAATGCAAATAAAATAGCAAAAAAAAAATATTTTTGTTCTGAATTTTACACCATAGATGAGGGCGGTTTTACTGAATATTTTGCCATCAAAAAGTCATTTTCGTGAAATGGAAGATAGAGGGTTTTGAATATAGGCCCTCGATATCTTGTTATCATAAAAATATAATGCAATAAAGCAATTTCAAGGCCAAATTCGGATTCAGCGCGCCAGCTGAAGCTACAAGTTTTCTTAAACGACAAATACTAAAGAATCTGATAAACTTCCTTATTAGAAAACAAGTCAGAATAATAAAATGCTTCCTAATCGGTTTAAAAATATTCAAGGCAACACATTTTTTGCCCAGGTTCTGATAGCTAGTTTTGGGTACTTGGGGTTTGTTGATTTTAAATCTGGCAACCGTTTTTTTTTCGGTCAGCCCTAGTTTTCGAGATATAGCCTAAGGAAACTACGAAAATAGGCTATTTGTGACATATTTGTGAGTCCATATTTACCAACACTAGCCTCGTATCAAAAATGTGAAAGACGATTTTGTGTATATTGGATATGCTAACTCCAAAAATGCCCATACTTTTTTTGAGTCATCTCTAGTTTTTGAGATATCGCTAAAATATAAATTTTAAATTGTCATTTAGGTCGGCTGTATGCAAAGTCACCCAAATAAAAATCGCCAAAAAAATTATGAAAAATCGCCCAAAAAATAGGAAAAATTACCCAAAAAGAAAAATACGAAACTTGGACCAAAGTTGACGAAAAAAAGCCCAAGAAAGAATTAAAAAATTACCCAATATAAAAAAACGATTTTCCCAAAAAACGATTTTCCCAAAACACATATAAAAGCTTTATTTTGCGGAGAGGATGGGTTTAAGGCATTGAGTTAGTAATACCTAATCTTGCTGAATCTAAAGAAAACATAGTTTCATATACCGATAAGATGCAAGAACAGGCCAAAGGGGAATCAATCGTCACAATTCCGTAATTGTTGAAAAAAAACATCCTTGTTGAATAAAAAATTTAAAAATAAAATGCTCTAAAATTGTAAAAATATGCTCTAAAAAGTGGAAAAATGCTCTAAAAATTGAAAATATGCTCTAAAAATATGCTCTTATGCTAAAATATGCTCTTAAACCTAAAATATGCATAAATATGCTCTTAAGGCTAAAATATGCAAAAATATGCTCTAACAAATCGATGCCAGATATCTTAAAAACTTCTGAAACGGATAAATACCTTGCCCATTTATCAATAAAATGCACAGAAAAAAACATGATACTGCATATTTTTGGTTTCCCTGGTTATGACTAATTTTATTATTTTCAAACTTCATATTCTCTGTGTTTGTTGTAAACACAATCATAAAAAGTCTCAAAAATTTAAATTATTTGTCAATTTTTAGACGATCTGGGTAGAAGGTCTTTATTTTTTTTTGTAATTTTCAAACAAAATTCAAATTTTTTATGATTGTTTACAACAACCACATAAAACAAATTGAGTTATGATTGAGTTATGATTGAGTTATGACTATTTTCTGTAAATCCGCCCCTTACTGTTAACTTTTCCGAGTCATCTCCGTTTAACGAGCGATTTTCCGAATTTTGTTTTCGTTATAACTCGCAAACTAAAGCTGTCAGAAAAAAGTTTACACCAGTTTTGGAATCCTCGCATACAATATAGTTAAGTTCTTGTTTAAAAATGAGTCTCAAAAATTTGTGATTAAAATTATAGCTTAGCAAAGTAGAAAAAACTAGCTCGTAAGCGAGCTGATAGAAAAAATTGGAAAACAGATTCTAAATCAGCACACAAAACTCCATTTAAAACAGTAATAAATAAATCAGGAAAATTGAAAAAGTTTAACTTTCGTCATCTTGCGTTATGTATATTTTTCATAATAATTTATTTTTTGGGAAATTTCAGCTAAATGTCGTGCTTGAGCGGTATGTTTTTTTTTCGATTTCCAATTATGCAAATTAGGAAAAGTTCTACTTTGTAATCACCCGTTATCTGAAATATTAAAATCTATTAAAATGTTTGCTATGTCAACTTGTAGTTACCTTTTATTAATGTTTCGATTGTTAAGTTAAAGTTCGTTTATAAATTTATTTTTGAGAAAGTTTATAAGAATTTTATTGTTTATTAATTACATTAACCACTGATTTCGTTCGTTTTTTTGTTTTTTATACGTTGATTCCCTAGATATATTTTTTAAAATAATTTTATAGATTTTTTTTTTTTTTTTATCTTTTACTACTTAACACATAAGCATTACAATACATTCATAATTTAGTTTTTTTTTTATAATCAATATTCGTTTAAGCCTTATAACATGAGTATAATTTTTATGGAAATTTTGCTTCCTTTTTTTAACATTTTTGTATTTTATTTTTCTTCATATTTTATATAGTTTAACAATATCTTTTGTATAATTTAAATTTTGTTTTTTTAGAGCGTAATCAATTCAATTTATGAAAATTTGAAAGTGGATTTTTTTTTTTTTGGAATAGATAGAGAGACAGAGATGTTAAAAGCGAAAAATTTACTTTCTCGTTAAATGATTTTTATGTAAATGATATAAATAACGTTGTATTTGATAATCAGAATTATTATCATTATCTTCATCATTATCATTTGCAGTTGATGTTTGAAGATTATCATTATTTAAATCATTTTTATGATGATTTAATAGTGATAAACGTTTTGTATCATTATTTCTGTTGTTTAACTGTTTTGTAATTGTTTCATGTTCATTTGTAGATAATTTTGTAGATGCATGATCATTATTAAGTTGTTTTACATGATTCAGAGAATGTTTTTCATTATTACCAAAAATGCCATTAGGGGGAATGTTGTCATTTTCACTAGCATTAACATCATCGTCATTCTCGCCATTATCATCCTCCACTTCATCGATAGCATCATTAATGTTGTTATTATCAAATTGTATTGCTGGTAACCAAGGTCGTCGTTGCTGTTGTTGCTGCTGTTGCTGTAGATAATCAAAAATTAATGTTGTGGGTATTAATTCCAATTCATATGGTTGCTGTTGTAAATGTTGCTGCTGCTGTTGCATTGATTCCTGTTGCATTCGCTGTTGTGCTTCAAGTTTTTCCAATAATGTCGATGCTAATGGATAGGGATGTTTGCTCAACATACGTTTACCAACATTTTTCAATATAGCCCGATTCAATTCCACCTTTTATTTGCAAACAAATGAAAAGAAAAAAGAAGAAATCGTAAAATTCATAAGAAAAGTTTAATAAAGTTTCACATACAATTTCTAAATCAATGGGGAAATTAAAAAGTTTTAAATATTATTTAGTTAAGTTTTTAGTACCTATTGTTTATTGTTTTTTTTTTTTTTTAGAGAACTTCAAATATTACTTAAGAAACTTTTAAAATGTGCTTGATTAAGCATAATTTTCGTTGTTATTAGTATTGTGGTTAATTTCTTGGAAGCTTTCAAACTTTTCTCTTTTGTTTATGGAAAATATTTTAAATACTCTGTGTTAATATATCGATTACAAACTACTTCATATTCTAAAATTATTTTATCAAAATTTATTACAAGAATTTTTGGCATATTTCTTGATATTTAAACATATTTGTAACCTATACCACTTTAGGTACAGGGTATAATGAGTTTGTGATGATGTTTTTAACTACACGAAATATTGGTCACAAAGTACAACCTACGGTCAGTACCGTAGTACCGGGAATAGTACTCGATATTAACGGGAAATGGTACCGGTTTCCCGGATCTTGAATTATTCCCGGTATTCCCGAGAATACCGGTATTCCCGGTTCCGGTTCCGACGGTATTACAGGTATTCCCGGGACTACCGGCATGTATATTTTGCAAAATTTTTTCTTCGATATTACAAAAAATATACAAACATATGAAAAACACCATTTCCATTTTTTATGAATTAGGGAAAAATAGTTACATGAATTTTAAATAAATTTAAAAACAAAACTAACAATAAATATTTCTGAAATACTGATTAAATAGTGTAATTTAAATATTTTATGGTATAGTATTTTTTGTGTTTTGAGACCCGGTACCAGGATTAGAAGCGGGAATATCGGTATTACCGGTAATATTTCTAGAACTAGGAAACCTGTACCAGAACCGGGAATACTAGGGAAACCGGGAATTGGGGGATACTACTTTAAAGTATACCGATCGACTTTGAATAACTCGTTCCATTTAGATCAATTGAATCAATATTTAAAACTTGGCCCAAGGACGAAGTCTATTGAAACTAAAAACCACCCCGCTGATATTCACAGCAAAATCTATAAAATTTCATGAAAATCGAAAATATTTTTTAAAATTTTTTTTTGTGTGTGTGTTTAACGCGTACTTTAATAACCAAATCAAAACTGATTAAGTGTTTTTTTCTCTTATTAAAGATTTGAACAAATATGGATCCAATCGGTCCAAAGTATTGTCGGACTTGACCGACTATAATTTTCTTACTTGTTTTTTTAATTTCCCTGATTTTTTTATTCTTTTCAACATTTTTCCAAACTTTATCTACAAGGAAGGTCTTTTACAGGGCAACAACCGATTGTTCTGAAACTTCCATATGGGAAAGAGGGGAGGAAAATAAGAGTAACCTGAGTTGAAATAAGAGTTTCTTAGCTGCCCAATCTGACACTTAGCGGGTCAAAGGGGAGGGGGAAAAACGTGATTTTTTCGCTTTTGGAGGATTTTTCACATTTTTTTTAAATAAACTATATGAACATTTTACACAGATCGAAAGGGTTTTTTAAGGCTTATCCAATAGAGTATAGGTAGTGTAAAAATTCGGACTCGTTGTTTTCAAAAGTGTAAGAACTTTGGGGTAGTTTATTTGAAGAGGTATATACATTAGGCTGGGTCGTATTCCAACAAAGTGCTCAGATCAACTATTAATAGTGAAAAAAAGTTGGTACAAGTAAATACAAGCAATTTAAAACCAAAATGAACAAAATCGATCCATGGCTTCCGTTCTCGCATCGCGGGTAAAAATTGCGGTTTTTGAAAAAATGGACATAATTTAAAAAAAAAAAATTAAATATTTAAAAAAAAATTATTAAAAAAAAAAAAAAAAAATTTGTATCGCATTAATTCAAAGATATTTAGAAAAATGTTGTTTGTTTTTTTCGGATATCGATAACCCACCCAAACGTGAGGCCAAAAAAAAACTCACATTTTTAACATGGAGCTCAAAACTACTTTTTCACCATTTTAAAAATTTAGTGAAACAAAATTTTTAAATATATTAGTTTATCCACTTCATATCATTAAACACATCTCAGGGATTGTAGAAAAAAATTCTTAGTTAAATTCCTTCGTCCAGTTGGTGTGTGGAGCGATTTGAATTTAGCGGATTTCCAGAACATGTGTTTTTATCGACATTTTTGACTAATTTGTAGTTGTTAACAACATTTTACTTAAATTAACCAACTTTTTTTGTTCAAATGGTTGTTTTGGACCATAGTAACTCTGCTTTGAAATAATAGGCTTTTTGGAGAACGTTAACCCTTGCCGGCACGGGGTTAAAAAATTCATCCAATGAAATTTTTGAAAATTCCTCACTCTAAAATCGTGTATGTGTTTAAATAATCAACAATTACAAATTTATACAAAGTTTTCTTGAAGGACATCTTTAACCCTTGTTGAACGAGCGCCCAAACAATTTCAAACAGCTGTTTTTTTGCTCATAGTCAGAGTAGAAACACAACAAGCCCGGCACGACTTTTTCCATACGATTTGACAGATAAAACCGGTGGCCGGCGCCGGTGTGAAATAAAACTTGTTCTATTTTTTAAAGGTGACAAAACTCATTCTAATTGGAAACCGTCCCCCGTGCCGTGCTTGTTCTGTTCGTACTATCAAATAGACATTTTTGACATATTAAATAATATGTTTTTCACTTTTAGCTTACACAGTAAAAACGACGAAGACGTAATGAAATTTCGGATGCCATTTTTTTTTATTTTATTTAGTTTCAAGCATTTTCCGCTTAAGTGCGCAATTGTTGATCATATAAACACATACACGATTTTAGAGTGAGGAATTTTCAAAAATTTCATTGGAGGAATTTTTAACCCCGTGCCAGCAAGGGTTAACGGTGTCCAAAAAGCCTATTATTTCAAAGCAGAGTTACTATGGTCCAAAACAACCATTTGAACAAAAAAAGTTGGTTAATTTAAGTGAAATGTTGCTAACAACTACAAATTAGTCAAAAATGTCGATAAAAACCAGGGTTGGCAACCGATACCCACCTAGAATAACGGTATTTGGCTATTGTACCGCAACCAATAAAGATATGCACATTTTCAAAAGCGATTATGAAAGCTGATGAAATTTCTAGTATTTTAAATGTTTCACTGCGTGTTTCTACCGGTTCGTTTTAGTTATATAGGCCAATACCGTTATAATACCGTTTCAAACGGTATTATAAAGGTATTGACCTATATTTTGAAAACAAACCGGTAGAAACACGAAGTTACACATTTAAAATACTAGAAATTTCATCAGCTTTCATAATCGCTTTTGAAAATGTCCATATCTTTATTGGTTGCGGTACAATAGCCAAATACCGTTATTCTAGGTGGGTATCGGTTGCCAACCCTGATAAAAACACATGTTCTGGAAATCCGCTAAATTCAAATCGCTCCACACACCACCTGGACGAAGGAATTTAACTAAGAATTTTTTTCTACAATCCCTGAGATGTATTCAATGATATCAAGTGGATAATCTAATATATTTAAAAATTTTGTTTCACTAAATTTTTAAAATAGTGAAAAAGTAGTTTTGAGCTCCATGTTAAAAATTTGAGTTTTTTTTGGCCTCACGTTTGGGTGGGTTATCGATATCCGAAAAAAACAAACAAAATTTTTCTAAATATCTTTGAATTAATGCGATACAAAAAAAAAATTTTTTTTAAATAATTTTTTTTTTTAAATATTTAATTTTTTTTTTTAAATTATGTCCATTTTTTCAAAAACCGCAATTTTGACCCGCGATGCGAGAACGGAAGCCATGGACCGATTTTGTTCATTTTGGTTTTAAATAGCTTGTATTTACTTGTACCAACTTTTTTTCACTATTAATAGTTGATCTGAGCACTTTGTTGGAATACGACCCAGCCTAATATACATACGTACGACAGCCAAAATAACATATATTAATCCCTATTAAAATTGAGCTAACCCGTATTTTTGCGTTTGGCGTAATTCCTGCTAGTTCAGATTTAATTAGGATTTTTCCAAAAGACCACACTCAAAATATTTTGTAGGCAAAAACATATAAAAAACATTTTAAAAACAAGTGATAAAACATTTGAAAACCATCCCAGTAATTATTCGTTTGTTTTAACAAACATTTACATTTATTTTTTACTGTTAATAAAATTTTTTAAAATAAATAACATTGAACGTTAAAAAATAACGTCACTTTCGTTTTTTTTACCAACAAATTCGAAAAAAAAATAACCTACGAAAACATTAGAAATTAATGATTGTTGTGTAATTTTTACCAACAAATTCAAAAAAAAAAAAAAAATACCTACAAAAACATTAAAAATTATTGATTTCGTATGTTATTTTTACAATTTGTCTATTGAATTTTATTTTAAAAATTTTTTAATAAAATTTTTGGGGAATCGATCCCGCAATCAACTACATTCTGGGCAGTCACTCTACCCATCGTGCCAAAGTCTCTTGATACAAACATGTTTTTATATTTCTATAAATACTTTTTTGAATTTTTTGTCTACAAAAAAAATAACCAACACAAGTAGGTAAAAACTAATGACTTTTCTTTAAAAAATGCCAACAATTAAAAAAAATTACGTAGAATCATTAAAAAATAAAGAAGAATCACTTGTTTTTACTTACAGAACAAAAATAAATGACTATAAAAATTTAATGCTAATGAAAGTCTTTTTTTATGTTGTTATTTTTGAAAAAAAAAAACAGAAATAGTCATTTAATAAAACTGAACATTGAACAAATGTTTTTTCTTTTAAAAATGACAAATCGAAATACTTTTTAAATAAACTACAAACAGTTCATGACATAATTTTTTGAGTGAAATTTTACAGGTAAATTGGTTTGTAATCACCAGGCCAAGGGGGTTCATGTAAATCCAGTCAAATCTGATTACACAGTCCGACAAAAAAATCTTTGAACACGAAATGGATAATAAACGTTTGAAACTGGAGACTAATGGCGTTTTCTTTTCTGGAAAAAAATGTTGCACTTTCTGCACTTTTTTTTCTTTAATGACTCCTTGTGGACAGTAATAAACAGCAAGTATAGACATATTTGATACCAAAGGAAAGGTATTTTCGAGTTCTATCTAACTGTTCATAATAAAATGTCGAAACACGCTTATTTTATTGAAAAAAATTTCAAAAACCCATAAATTTTTACATTTATCGGATCAGCTCAAAAACTAAGTATTGTTTTCAAATGCTTGATATAGCATTTTATAGTCTTTATAAATACCTTTCTTTTGCTACCAAATACGTTTATATTTACTGTACATAACTGTGAACAAAGAGTCATTAAAGAAAAAAAAGTGCAAAAAGTGCAACATTTTTTTCCAGAAAAGAAAACGCCATAAATGTAGTAAAACTGCATTTGCAGTTTTTCATTTCGTGATCCTATTTCCGCTTAAAAAGACTTCAAAGTTTTAAAGGATTGTAGGATTGTTGATCCGCGCCTGCTTGCGAGTTTTTTCGAAAGAAAAATAAATTCGAAAGAAAAAAAAAAAGAAAAATGGAAAAAGGAAAAAAAAGAAAAAGGAAAGGAAAGTGACAAGAAAAAAATTTAAGAATTTTTTTTATGAAAAATGTCAAAGAATCTTAAAATTTGTTTAAATGAAAAATGACTAGGAATGTTAGAAATTTTCAATACGAAAAAATTTAACAATTTTTCTATAGGAAAAATTTGAAAACTTTTTTTTAGAAAAAAATGAGAATTTTTCTATAAAAAAAAAATTACAGTTAGTACTTTTTTTCAAAAATTACTAAATAAAGTTTTTTAATAAATATTTCTAATTAAAATTGTTGTTTTTTTTTACGTTAAAAAATTTGCTATCACTTCAAAAGGCATTGTGGAGGGTATTTATACACTCAAAAAAACTGTAATGTTAATAAAAAAGCTTGTAAACCCACAAAAAAATTGACTGATTTTGAACCCACAATTTTTTGGTAAAGTTAACAAAAATGTTTTGCTAAAAATTAGTTAACTGAATTTTTTTTGATTTCTACTTAGTTCATACACATTTGAGGGCCCCATTGGGGTTGGACCCGATAGGTCCAGACCCTGATGGGTCTAGACCTAGTTGGGTTCCTTAAAAATCGTCATAGTTGTTGATCTAAAATTTGTGTCCGTTTCGCTCTACCTTGCTTTGTTTTTGAGATACGTGATTTTAGGGGACCACTTGGATTTTGAGAAATAAAAAACTCGATTCAAAAATATTACTCGGAGAGCTTTTGGTCTTGTTTTAAGTATTGTGGGCTACAAAATGCTTTTGAACTTTTTGTTGTGTCGGCAATATTTACCGAGATATGAGCATTTTAAAATTTTCATGAATGCTAACTTTTTTGGATCCAAAGTTAGGACCCATTTGGGTCCACACCTGTGAAGAGGACCGGCGATACTATGGAGGGCCCGAGAACCAAAAATGGTCTCTATTTGGCTTTATCTAGCTTATTTTCCGAGATAGCGCCAATTTAAGTTTTTTAAAAATGAAGTTTACAAGATATTTCTGCTAACATGCTAATCTCAACTAAAAATTTGCTAAAGGTTAGCTTACTAGCATTAGCAAAAAAAAAATTAGTATTATTTTGAGTGTAGATTCGAATTTAACTTTTCTACTTTTTTTTGTGTAAAATTTCGATAAACGTTCTCTGCTTTATAGCGTTTTTTTCAGAATTTTACTAAATTTTTCAAAGCTTTTTTTAACAATAAAGTATTTTCCTAAAATTATTTAAAATAGTTTTGTATTTTCCAGTATTCACTGAGTTATTAGTTTTTTTTATTTTTCTTGAATTTTTCTAAAGTTTGTTTTTTTTTTTATTTATTCTTTCTATTTATTTACAACTCTTTTTTAATAAATTCAACCTAACCAAGAACTGGTAACAATGACCGTCGTCTCGTTGTAGCGAAAAAAAACACGTTACCAACTAGCCTACGGGGGCCCCGTTTTTTACTTTGTTAGATTTATAGCATTTGTTTAATTTTTTCTCGAACTTTCCAACAAATTTTCTAATTATTTTGACTTTTTCCAATTTTTTTTTTTTCTTTTACAGTTTTTTATGAAACTTTTTTAATTTTTAAAACTTTTTTCGAAAATTTTATAATTTATCTAATGGCGTTTTCTTTTCTGGCAAAAATTGTCACATTTTACCGTCCCTTTAAAAAATATTGCACTTTTTTTGTTCTTTTCTAAAAAACTGGCAACACTTTAAAAATTTATTATGTTTTTTTCTAAAAATGTTGCATTTTTAAAGTTTGAAAATGTCACACTTTTCCCACTTTCATAAATTGACGGGGTAGTAAAATTGCCTTATAAAAACAGCTGATTGCCAATATTTTGGTTGAAAGAAAAATTTTCTCAATTTTTTGTTTTTTTGTAATCACAAAACTGGCAACACATTAAAAGGGTTGTGGCTACATTTTACAAATGATACTATTTAATGGTGCAACATTTTGTTTTAGAAAAGAAAACGCCATAAGCTTTTTTCGAAATATTCGGAAATTTTCAGGATTTTACAGAATTTTTCTACAGTTTTTTTAACAATTGTTTTTTTCTAAATTTTTTTGAATTTTCTTTGTTTTCTTCAACTATTTTGGTCAACTATTCATAAATTTTCCGACTTTTACAGATTTTTTGAAAAAATTTGCAGAGTTTTTTTTTGTAAATTTTCACAATTTTTTAATCTTTAAAAATTTATTTGGATTTCTCGAAATTTTATAACAAGTTTGAACTTGGATTTTGTCAGGAGCAACACATTCGAATTTTATCAGAACCACTGGGGGCCCATTAGAAAACCTCTCTTCTCAGTTTAGGGTATACAATTTATTATTTACGAATTAAAACGAGGTCGGAACAACGTTGCCGATAATCTCTGAAGTTCTGTAAACTGTAAAAAATTAATGGATTTAACCCCTAACAAGTAAAAAATTAAAATTCGGCCTTGCCGAATGTAGTGATACCCTCCACAATTTCTAAAAGATTGTTGCAAAAACTTTATTTAAAAGAAAATTACTTTTGAAAAAAAAAATTTTTGAAAAAATATTTCCGCGAAAAAAAATTGGTAAAAAAATCCACGATTTTTATATTTTTTTGTCAAAAAAATTTTTGTACTTAAATACTATTTGGTGTTCAATTATGTTCATATAAGTCAACCAGCAGCCGAATTAAAGCATTTTGTATTTTTAGGTTATGTTCAATGTACTAAAATTTTTTAGGTGTCCCTACACACTTCTCGGGAGAACTTCCAATAAATATGTTAAGCTTCAGCCATCTCCGTGTAATATTTTGGCCGTGATCACCATTTCCACAGACAGAAAGACAGACGGACACCGCTAGAATGTCTTAAAATCGATCGGGGATCATGAATATATATACTTTATAGGGTCCCAGACCGATATTTCGGTGAATTACAAACGAAATGACAAACTTACACTCAAAAAAAATGGTAAAACGCCTGGTAAATTGCCTTGCAATCCCGTTCTACCAATATTTAACAATTTTCCTTGTTTTTTAACAAAAAATCTTGTAATTTGCTCAAAGTTTTATTGGTAATTTTACAAATTTATTTTCGTAATTGTATTCTACCATTTTGAAAGGTTATTTTACAAAAAAAAAACTGTAGTTTTACAACAAAGTTTTTATTACGAGGGTTCTAGTTGATATACAAAAAAATACTGTTATTTTACGAAAATTATGTTATACGAGGATTTATGTTGTTTAACAAAAAAAACTATTTTTTTTGTAAATTTTCTATTTTTTTTTAAAAATTTCCAAGTCCCGGACAATTTTTTTTTTATTGAAAAAAAAAATTAAACAAAAAAAAATTAAACTTAAAAGATTGATAAATTTACATTTTTTTGTTATATTTACTCAAATATTTGTAATTGTTTTCATTTATTTATTTTTTTTTCGACATTTTACAAAATAAATGCAAATTAACAATATCATTTTGTTAATTGACAACTTTTTTTCGAGGTCTACCACTTAATTTTGAAAGTTTACCATTTTTTCAGTAGATTTTGTGGATAAAAAATATCACTACCGGGTAAATTTTAAACAATTTTGTTTGTAAATTTACAATTTTTGTTTGTAAATTCACCATTATTTTTTAATGTATTTTCTTGTAAATTTACCAATTTTCTTATAATTTTTCTTATAATTTTTGTTTTCGTTTACAGATTTTCATGACACTTTTTTATTTTTTTTCGAAATATTCGGAATTGTTCGTAATTTTCCAGAACTTTTCTGAACTTTTTTGTTGTCTTGACTTTTTAAATTTTTGGTCTACTATTCATAAATTTTCCGACCTTTACAGATTTTTTGAAAAAATTTGCAGTTTTTTTTTTTTTGTAAATTTTCACAATTTTTTTATCTTTAAAAATTTATCTGAATTTCCCGAAATTTACAAACAAGTTTGAACTTAGTTTTTTTCATTAGCAACACGAATTTTATCAGAACCACTGGGTGCCCATTAGCCTGTCCCGAAAAATAAAATTTATGGTAAAAGCAAAAAAAACGATGATCTTTCAAGAGCTGATTATGGAAAAAATAATCCAAAAAAAAAATGGAGTCTGTCTTTGCCTCCATACAACTGATTGTAGTTCGCAATCGTATTGTATTTTTTTTTTTTTAAATAATAATTTTGATCCCATGATCAAATATATTTATTTCTTTTTTTTACATTTTATTAATAATACATACATTTTTTAATAATTTCAACCTAAACGAGAACTGGTAGCAATGACCGTCGTCTCGCTGTAGCGAAAAAACCGAGGGTTTCGGTGGGAATCAAACCCACGACACCCAGTTTTAAAGGCTAGCACTAGGGTGGCCCAAATTTCCCTTTTGTTTTGCTACAGGTCAACGTACCTCAAAAAAAATAAAGATGGCATCTTAACGAATATTTTGCGCCAAATTTGAGCACCCTACGACAATTGGAAGGGGATGCTAACTGATCATATGTGTTTGCAACCTCCGAACAAATCTTGAAAAAAAAATTTCGCAACCATTAAAATATCTTTATGGAATGGTAGCGTAACAAGTGCACATAAGTCACATATGACCATTTTGTCATTAGTGTTTCTGTAAAGGACAGTTAGGACCTTTTAATTTCGAATAAGGAAGAAAGAAAAAAGTTTATAACTTTTGATGCATTTATAAAATTTTCTATTCATTGTAACAAATAAAAGCTAGTTTTTTACCTTCGAATGCATTTTCTAAACATTCCGCAAATTTTTACACCAATAGCGGTCAAAACAAAAAATATATTTTTTTTAAATACACTACGATTGCAAACTTTAACCGGTTGTAGGGAGGCAAAGTCAGACTCCAAATTTTGTTTGCAATATTTTTCCCATTATCAGATCTGTAATATGATAATTTTTTGCTATTACCAAGCAAAATTCCAAAAAGATTCCATTTTTAGGACAGGTGCTAGTGCCCATTGAAAAACCTCTCATCTTACAAGGGAAGTCTCCCTAGTGTCACCCGCGGATCTTTATGGAATTGGTTTTTTTTTGTAGATCAGAAAAAATTAAGGGACACGTATTTTTTTTTAGCGGCCCAAATTCATATTTAGGGGGTAAAAAGGAGGGGGGAAGACAAGGCCATTTTTCAGTTTTTTTCGTTTATCTCCTATATTATGCAAAGAAACCTAGTCATGTTACATACCAAATAAAAGGTCTTTGGAAAACCTATCTACGTATGCTAAGAACGTGTCCAAACATGCACAACTTTTCGTCATATTGAGTAAAATACCATAATTTTAGGACATTTTTGTTAATAAGGCGAAAAATATTAACTTCTTTGGCCCGTCGTTAGCACCACGAGATAGGTATTTTTAATACCTTTAATCTGATACCATACATACCTATATTAATTTTGTTTAAATAGGCGTGAATCGTAAAAAACTGAAAAAGGTCAATATTCCCCCATACAAATCGAAAAATGAGTTTGGGCCGCTAAAAAAAATACGTGTCGAATTAATTTTCCTTCTTAACAACATATCCAAATTTCATGAAGATCGGAGGGTGACACCAGGTATAAAATTTATTATTTACGAATGAAAAAAAGGGCGGAATAACGTTACGGATATTCTCTGAAGTCATGCAAACTGTAAGAATAATTAATTTTACCCCTAAAAACGAGCTTCATTCCAAAAAAAAAAAAAAAAAAAAAAAATAATTAATTTTTGGAACAATTTTCCTTGTAATATTATTTTCACTAACAATAAGCTTTAATTTACGTTATAACACATAAAGACAACTTAATACCAGATATTGTAGTCCGTCACCTTAAATCTGATTACAATACCCAAATGTATACATAATATACTTAACTACTTGTTTTCCCACTTTAAAGTACAGACTCGTACATATAATACACCTTAAATAGTATCTTTTTACATATTTATTCAATTTAAATTTCTGCTCGATTAACTGGCGTGAAATACAAACATACGAAAGTATTTCTAACAGTCTGTCTTTTGAGTACATGTATGCGTTTCTTAAGGCATTTCATGTTAAATGGAAAAAGTGAAAGAATTCATCCTTTATGTAAACATATATTTTCATCACTTACTTTTTTGCCACAACTACAAAAAAAAAAAAAAACAAGAAAAAGTCTTGTATTTTCTTACTTTAGCAACTCCATTACTGATACATTAGGGGTAGTCACAATGGAAAGTTTTAAATTAAATAAATGAAAATTTTAAAAATATATTTTGAACATTTATAACTTTAAATATTTTTTGGTTATATAAAAAATACATAAGAAAACATTGTATTAAAGCAGTTTATCTAATAAATTGTAAAATAAGGCTTATATTGCATTAAACAGCTGTTTTTTTGAAACATTTTTTATACTTTAAAATTTAAATAAAAACTATTCAAATTCAAACAATATTATTTCATTTTCAAACACATTTTTATTAGGTTCTGAAATCTTATTTCACAATATTTTCCAATTTCGCATCTCTCAAATTTCTTTTGTGAATACCCTTATTGAGAAAACAGCAAAAAATGCCTTCCTTTGGTAAACATATTTAAAGAATTTTTTTCTTTTTGAGATTTTGTTTTTTTTTTTTACGAAAATATTTACATCAATTGGTTTGTTTGGTTTTAGCAAACAAACAACAAGTAAACGTTAACAAGTTTCAACAAGAATTTTTCCACAATTTAACCGCATAATGTGTCGCTCTAACAAAATGCCTGCGTATTCCGTTTGTACTTTTTTATACTCTCCATTTATTTTTAGTGACAGAGGGAATATATAAATTTGTCATTTCGTTTGTAACTCATCGAAATATCTGTCTGGGACCCCATAAAGTATATATATTCATGATCACCGATTGATTTTAAGACATTCTAGTGTTATCCGTCTGTCTGTCTGTCTGTGGAAATGGTGATCACGGCCAAAATATTACACGGAGATGACTAAAACTGCATATTTATTGGAAGTTCTCCCGAGAAGTTTGGTATTGCATTTGAGCAATATCGGTTCAACGGTTCAAAAGTTATGAACGGAAATGTAAGGAAATCTCAAAAATTTTGGTACATTCAATATAACCTAAAAATATAAAATGCTTTAATTCGGCTGATGGTTGACATATGTGAACATAATTGAACACTGAATGGTATTTAAACAAGTACGAACATATTTTTTGACAAAAAAAAATAAATCGCGAATTTTTTTCCAATTTTTTTTTTTTCGCGGAATTTTTTTTCAAAATTTTTTTTATGTGAGCATACTTGAACACCGAATGGTATTTAAACAAGTACAAACATATTTTTTGACAAAAAAAAATAAATCGCGGATTTTTTTCCAAATTTTTTTTTTGCGGAATTTTTTTTCAAAAATTTTTTTTTTTTTTTCAAAAGAAATTTCCTTTTAAATAAAGTTTCTTGCAATAATCTTTTTGATATTGTGGAGGGTATCAATGCATTCGGCAAAGCCGAATTTAACTTATTTTACTTGTTTTTGTTACTACTTCTGGTACCATGTAGTAATATTATGTTGACAATGTTGAAAACGATGATGATGATGATGAATTTGAAAAGTGATGGTTAAACATATTTATCGTAATTTTATGCCACCGCAAACTGCACGCAAAATTGATTATATTGGATGTACATTGTACATATGACTGACAAGGAAGGTCTGCCGGGTAACACAATCCGATTTTTAGGAAAATTTTATAGTACAGAATAATGTTATAGGAACTAAACCTTAGAATTTTTTATAAGAAAAATTTTATAGAATCTGAGAACTTTTTAATTCCCAAAATTTTAGAATTTTTCAGTACGGAAAATGTCTCAGAATTTGAGAATTATTCTATACGAAAAAAGTCTTACTATCTGAGAATTTTCTGTACAAAAAATGTTTTAGAATCTGATAAATTTTCCATGCGAAAAATTTCTCAGAATCGGAGAACTTCTCTTAAAAAAAATGTCTCAGAGACTGAGAATTTTTCTATACGAAAAGTGTCCCAGAATCTGAGAACTTATCTATACAAAAAATGTCACATAACAAAAAAAAATCTATACGAATGTTTTAGAATCTAAAAACTTTTCTATTCGAAAAATTTCTTAGAATCTGAGAATTTTTCCAAACGAAAAATGTCTCAGAATTTTTCAATACGAAAAATGCCTCAGATCCTTAGCATTTTTCAATACGAAAAATGTCACACAATCAGAATCTGAGAATTTTTAAATACGAAAAATGTTTTACAACAAGAATCTGAGAATTTTTCCAAACGAAAAATTTCTCAGAATCCGAGAATTTTTCAGTACGAAAAATGTCTAGAAACTGAGAATTTTTCTATACAAGAATTTTTTTACACGAAAAATGTCTCAGAATCTTAGAATTAGAATGTCACAGGATCTTAAAATTTTTTTGTACGAAAAATGCCTCAGAATCTGAGAATTTTCTATAGGAGGAAACATGTCTCAAAGTCCGCGAATTTTTCTATAGGAAAAATGTCTCAGTACCTTCAGAAGTTTTCTATCGGAAAATTGTTTCAGAATCTCAGAATTTTTCTTCGGAAAATTGTCTCAAAATCTGAAAATTTTTCATTAGAAAAAAAACTTTGAATCTGGGAATTTTTTTACACAAAAAATGACAGAGAATTTGAGAATTTTTCTCCACGAATCAGAATCTGAGATCTTTTCGATACGAAAAATGCCTCAGAATCTGAAAATGTTTCTATACGAAAACTGTTTTATTTATTGATTTTTAACATATAAAAAAAATCTTAGAATCTGAGAATTTTTCTATACGAAAAATGTCTCAGAATTTTTCAATACGAAAAATTTCTCAGAATCTGAGAATTTTTCAATACGAAAAATGTCACACAATCAGAATCTGAGAATTTTTAAATACGAAAAATGTTTTACAACAAGAATCTGAGAATTATTCCAAACGAAAAATTTCTCAGAATCCGAGAATTTTTCTGTACGAAAAATGTCTAGAAACTGAGAATTTTTCTATACGAGAATTTTTCTATACGAGAATTTTTCTATCCGAAAAATGTCTCAGAATTTTAGAATTTTTTTATATGAAAAATGTTTTAGGATCTAAAAATTTTTCTGTACGAAAAATGCCTCAGAATCTGAGAATTTTCTATAGGAAGAAACATGTCTCAAAGTCCGAGAATTTGTCTATAGGAAAAATGTCTCAGTACCTTCAGAAGTTTTCTATCGGAAAATTGTTTAAGAATTTGAGAATTTTTCTATCAGAAAATTGTCTCAAAATCTGAAAATTTTTCATTAGAAAAAAAAAAAAAACGAAAAATGACACAGAATTTGAGAATTTTCTCCACGAACAATTTATCAGACTCTGAGAAATTTTCTAACATAAAATATCATGATCCTCGATCGATTTTAAGACGATCTAGCTATATCCGTCCGTCCGTCTGTCTGTCTGTTGAAAACACGCTAACTTTTGAAAGACTTTACGGAGGCTCCTGAAGTTTGCCATATATGTTAAGCATTTACCTGGTCAGGTTGGTATTGCAATCCAGCGAAATCGGTCCAGTGGTTCAAAAAAAAGCACTATAACTTTCGAAAAGAAATTCTGAGGATCCTGAAGCTTGGCATATATATTTGTCGTTGCTCCTGCCTAGTTCGTATTGAACTTCAGCCAAATCGGTCCAATGATTCAAAAGTTATTAGCAAAACCGTGAATTTCAGATTAGCTTCACCTTAAATTCACGTGTTGAAAACCCGTTGAACCTGTTTTGAAAACATTAGTAAGTCACAAAAATATTTTACAACGTATTTTTGTCACTTAAAAATATTTTTATACCAAAACAAACAAAACACACTCGAAAAAAATTTTACACTCAAAAAAAATTTTACACTCAAAAAAAAAAATTAGTAAATTATTTTTTTTTTTTCAAAAATTACTAAAAACTTTTTTTTTTTAAAAAATTACTAAAAACTTTTTTTTTACACAAAATAAAATATTTCTAATCAAAACTGTTATTTTTTCACGATAGAAAATTTAAAATGGGCATGGTGGAGGGTATTCATAGATTCGGCCAAGTCAAATTTAACTTTTATACTTGTTTATTTTCGAAAATGTTTTAAATCTGAGATTTTTCAATAGGAGGAAAAATATCTCAAAATCCAAGAATTTTTCTAAAGGAAAAATGTTTCAGAATCTCAGAATTTTTCTGTAGGAAAAATGTCTCAGAATCGGAATATTTTTCTGTAGTAAAAATGTCTCAGAATCTGAAAGTTCTTCTATATGAAAAATGTCTGAGAATCTAAAAACTTTTCTATGCAAAAAATTTCTCAAAATCTGAAAATTTTTCTATACGAAAAATATCTCTGAATCTCAGAATTTTTCTATGCGAAAAATGTCTCAAAATCTAAAAAATTTTTCCATACGAAAACTATCTCAAAATCTCAAAATTTTTCTATACGAAAGAAGTCTAAAAATCTAAGAATTTTTCTTTAGAAAATATGAGATATTCCACACCAAATGTCCAGCGAAAAAAAAAACAAGTGTACCGTAAACTTCTGAATAGGTTGTATGGTTAGCCATATATGGAATTTAGAAAACTGCGGTTTTGGTTTTTCAATTTTTCAAAAACTGGGCTAAGGAGGCGTGGTTAAATATTGGAATTTTTTTTTTTTTTTTTTACGTTGAACCAACACTCAGGGGTGCCCCTACTAATGCAGTGCATTGTGTTGATATCAGGAAAATAGGTTGTGAGGAGGATATTTGACTTGAATTTATCTACATTGAAAGAAGCTGGGAAGACCTCCGCTGGAAGATTATTCCACATACGGCTAGTACGACTGATAAACGAACCTTCTCTGTAATGCGATGTGCGATCAACTGGACAATCGACAACAAATGGATGTGATCTACTAGACGACCGAGTGCTGCGAACAAAAACTCGGGCTCTAGGGATAAGTTCACTTATCTCAGCGGAACACTTTCCATGGTAATATCGATAGAACCGAGTCACACAACCCACATTCCGACGATGCTCCAATGAGTCAATAGAGTTGGATACCCTAGTGTCATTGATAAGCATCAACGCCCTCCTTTGCACACGGACCAAGAGCTCCAAAATAGACTTTGAAGCCCCTGCCCATATATGGGAGTTGTATTCCATCTGCGGTCGGATGTTGGTATAAATAGTTAGGAGATCGGATGAGGTGAAGTACATCTTACACCGGTTTAAAAAACCGAGACACTTGAATGCTTCTTTCGACACTTGAAAAACGTGTTTATTCCAACGGACATCACACTGAATTTTCATGCCCAGAACATCAAGAGTGTCCGATTCCTCAATACCTATACCACCCATTTGTACAGATGACGCTGGTGATTCCACATTCCTGTGGGTCAACATACAACATTGGGTCTTGCGTGCATTAAACTTGACCCTATTCGCAAGACCCCACTCAGAGATTGTCGACAGGTCCTGATTAAGTGTGTCATTCATAATCCGTCTTTTTTCCTCAACCTGAACAAGGCTTGGCCTACGATCGAAGGAAAATGAATGACAAATGTTGCTGTCATCTGCAAAAGAGTAGATAGGATTTGAAGTTTGACTTAGGAGGTCGTTAAGAAAAATAAGAAAAAGGGTAGGAGAAAGAACAGAACCTTGCGGTACCCCTGATTGAAGCTGAAACTCATCCGATGAGAAACCATCTATAACAACACGTATAGATCGGTTCCTAAGAAAACTCGAAATAAATCGAGAGAAGTCATTACCGACACCAAAGGCATTAGGCTTAGATATGAGTGCATCGTGCCACACACAGTCGAATGCCTTGGAAATATCCATATATGCACCACTATCTCAAACATTTACATAATAAATTTGCATGGGCTATCGATTAAATTTTTTTTTTTTTGAAAATTTTCAGAACCCGTTCTGAAATTTTCCATTTTTTAAAAAAGTCAATTTATCAAAAATCCGGCCACTTTTTTTATTTTTTTTTTTAAGTTTAGAGGTTTGTCCAACCACACAAAAAAATTCAGAAAAGCATTTTACGCTTTTTTCGAGAAAATCGCATTTGAATTTTAAATTTCATAACAATTTAGTAATTTGCTTGTATTTTCTTGTTTCAACAGAGCGTATGAGTAATAGTTATGCAATTAATAATACTCATTCGCAACTTTAAAACAAAGAAATACAAACAAATTACAAAATTGTTATGAAATTTAATGTTCAAATGCGATTTTCTCGAAAAAAACGAAGAACGTTTTTCTGATTTTTTTTTTTTTGTGTGGATGAACAAACATCTAAACTTTAAAAAAGAAAAAAAAGTGGCCGGATTTTTTATAAATTGACTTTTTTAAAAAATGCAAAATTTCAGAACATTTTCTGAAAATTTTCCAAAAAAAAAAAATTAAACGATAGCCCATACAAAACTATATAAGAATGTAAATTTTTGACATTGTGGTGCATTCCGTTTTAATGTGATAAATATTTTATCAAGGCAACTCGCCACAAATTTTACCAATTTTCCAATGTTTGACCACGTCTCCTAAGCCCTGTTTTTGAAAATTTGAAAAATCAAAAAAGCAATTTTCTTAGTTTCATATAGGGCTATCCAAACAACCTATTCAGAAATTTACGGGACACATGTTTTCCTGTAGCGGGACATTTGGTGTGGAATGCCTCATGTGTCTAACCATCTTAAAATTTTTCTATACGAAAAATGTCTCAAATTCAGAGATTTTTTCTATATGAAAAATTTCTTTTGAATTTGGTCTCTGAAAATTTCCATAAATTCGCTTTAGACTCCTTCCTAGTTCAAACAGTTTCTGTTTGAATTAATATTTATAAATATAGAAAAACAGGCGCACAAATTGATTTGTCATGTTGTCAAGTTTTTTAAAAAGCCGCATATCAGCATACAAGCCTTTAGGATATAACGAGTAAAACATTTTACATATTTTTAGCTAAAAAAATTTATAAAAAATGTATATTTAATAAAAAATTAATTTTAATTGGGTTAGACTTCCTTTTATGTTTTTGTATACATCAACACTTTTAGGCTAAAAGAATTTTAATTTAAAAATAAAAAAATAAATATGATTAATGGCTTAAATGGTGTTGACGTTGATATGTGTTTTTTTTTTTGTTTTGGTTTTTTAAAAGTCAAATTTAATTTAAACACGCGTATATTTTCCGTTAAAGTAAAAATGTTTGATGTATTAGCTTGGTTAAACTTTGGTATTCTAATTTGGATACAGGAGTTTATGGTTTTTCATTTAAAAAAAATTGTGCTTTAAGTTTTAAAGAAACATAAAATTTAAAAATTATTTAACACGGGTCTTTTAAAATCAATTAAATTCATCAAAAGTTTTTGTTTCTTACTTTATTATAAAATCACACCTAAAACTAATAGAGTGAACAAAATAATACGTACGATTAATATTTAGTTTCCATTTTGTATTAAATATTACTTATACGCCTAGTACATCTGTAATTTCAAAAAATTAGAAATTTACTAAAAACAAGTACCTATAACCAGGCGTGGATTCACGGGGGGGGGATATCAAATTACCCCGCCCAAACCGAATTCGATGGACAAAATTTAAATAAAAAAAAATGGCAAAGAGAGGGACGAAAGAGATAGAGACAAATAATTGGAATAATCTATTGGAAAAATTTCTCGTATTCTTACAATTTTTCTATGGGAAAAAAAGTCTTGTAATCTTAAATTTTTCTTAGGATTAATCTGAGAATTTTGCTGTGGGCAAATCCAAAAATTTTTCTATACGGAAATCTAAGAAGTTTTCTATAGGAAAATCTGAAAATTTAAGAAAGGATATAATCTGAAATAAAAGTCTGCGAATCTTTGCACTTTTTATAAGAAAATTCTTAGAGTTTTTTAATAGGAATTGTTGTAAGTGGCTGCTGATATTTTACGTCAGCACACGTAGACTCTGAGGTCTATTGTGAAAACTATGAGAATGAAGAAACAATTAGAAACAAAACACTTGGAATGAAGGATCATTCATTAAAAAAAATCTGAAAAAAGTAATTTTTGGAAATTGTGTACAGTGTACTTTTTGTACATTTTACATTAAATGTAATAATGAACCTACCCACTTGAAAGTTGGAATGAAGGATGCTTTATTGAAAAAAATGAATGCGAATTTTGTACTCTTACCCAAAACATTAAATCATGATAATGTTTTGTTAGATTACTTTGCTATTCCAAAAATAAGTGCAAAAAAGTGTTTTTACATTTTGGAGAGTACAAAACATTCGGCACTAAAGAATATAACACTCTCACTTGTTTTGTGTACATTTGATAAACAAATGGAAAATTGTTATGCGAAAAGCTTAGACTTGGTGAAAAAGTAGTTTTGGTAAAAAAAAATGATTTTTTTTTTTCACGAAAAACAAAATTATGTTAAAAAAATTTAATGAACCCAAAATTTTTGGTGCAAAAAAATTTTGATGAAAAAAGTTTTTGATGAATTTTTTGATGAAAATAAAATTTTTGGATGAAAAAAAAATTGATGAAAAAAAAATATGAAACAAAAAAATTTTTTGGTGAGAACAAAATTGATAACAAAAATATTGATAAAAAATTTAATGAAAACAAATTGATGAAAAACAAGTAAAACACTCAGAAAATTATGTAAGTTACTACATGTTAGTTGTTTGTATATTTTACAGTAGTAAGTTGTTTTCAACTACAAAGTCAGTTGTTTTTGTATGAAAAATATCAAACAACTATTTCTGTTAGTTATTTTAAGTAGTTTTTTTGAATAACTAACAAAAAAGTACTGTGATGTAGTAACAGTTATTTAAAGTAGTTAATTTTTTATCTCTTAAAAATTTTCAAAGTTTTTTTCCAAAAAATAAAAATAAATTTTCGTTTTTTTTTTTATTTTTCACTTTTTTTTTTTTTTTGAAAAAAAAACTTTGAAAAAATTTGGTCTTCAAATTTTTTTCTGAAAAATTTTTTGAAAAAAAAAAAAAAAAAAAATTTTGCTTTAAAAGAGTTATTTTTGTTGGAAAACAGATTTCGGACCTTCATAATAGTACTTCTCATATAACTTGGGAAATATATCAAATATTATGTCTGGTTTGATGTTTGATTGACCAACGATGATTCTCTAAAGTCTGCTGAAGATTCCTTTAGTGGGGATGAAACTGATCAGTACAGACATACTATGAGATAGTAACTTTTTTAAAGCAATAAATTAAAAATACTCTATTATGACAATATCATAAATAGAAATATTTTTGGGCCTCGAACTAGAATAAAACTCTAATCGAATATATAAAAAAAAAAATATTTATTGATTAATTTATAGTGTCCGACCGAACGCACTTTTTCAGACCGAACCCGTAACCGAACCCGAACTTCGGTAAATTTTGCAAAGTTCGGCCGAACCCGAACCCGTACCCGAACTTTTTTTTATTTAAAAAAAAAGTAGTTTTTGCAAATAATTATGAAAAAAACAACTAAAAGATGTGTTTTTTTTATTAGTTGTATACTTAAAAAAGTGGAAAAATATAGCTCAAGTTGATTTTTTTGGAGAAAAAAATATATTTATTTTTAATAATAGCCCGATTCTAAGTGTAAAGTAGTTGCACTGGTAATATGGCTTAATTTAAAGACGATAAAATGCAATACATACATACAAAAGTTCGGTGTTCGGTAAAGTTCGGTAAAAATTTGACCGAACACCGAACAGTGGACGAACGTCACTTTTTGCCGAACTCCGTAACCGAACCCGAACGTTCGGTCGGACACTATTAATTTATTTTTACTACATTTTAGTTGTTTTGACTACAAATGTAAGTAGTTTTTACTACATAAGTCAGTTGTTTTTTGTCAGTTAAAATAACTAACATTGTTAGTTGATTTAACTGAAAAAGTAGTTGACCCCAAAACAACTTACAAAGTAGTTATTTTAACTGACATTTTCAGTTGATTTTACTAACATAATTTTTTGAGTGAACGGTTAAATTCGGCCTTGCCGAATGTAGTGATACCATTTGGTGTTCAATTATGTTCACATATGTAAACCAGCAGCCGAATTATAGCATTTTGTATATTTAGGTTATGTTGAATGTACTAAAATTTTTGAGGTGTCCTTGCATTTTTATTCATAACTTTTGAAACGCTGAACCGCTATCGCTCAAATGCAACACTAAACTTCTCGGGAGAACTTCCAATGAATACGTTAAGTTTCAGTCATATCCGTGTAGTATTTTGGTCGTGATCACATATTCCACAGACAGACGGACATCGCTAGAATGTCTTAAAATCGATCGGGTACCATGAATATATATTAGGCTGGGTCGATTTTTTTGTCAAAAATCGTATAGCAAAAACATAATCTACAAGAAATTCTAAGAACATTTCCTAAAGAAACCATGTTTCTAAAATCAAACCCTATACCGCGCCTAACGACATGAAGATTTGTCCGTCCGTCCTTTTTTTCATAAGCAAAACATAGAACTTGACTCTTTTTTGGTGTTTGTGTTAAGTTTTGGGCTTTGGTGTGCTCCGCGGTATATAGTAAAATTTTATTGGCAACATTTTTGTAGAACATTTCATACCCACCCTCCCCCTCTTTCGGGGTGTTTTTTGCGATTTGTTAGAATAGAGCCAAAAAATACCGTTATGAGAGGGAGTTAGAGGTCAATATGTTTCACAAAAATGTTTGCCATAATATTTTCTACAAAGTTGCTGAACATACCCTACACCTCAGATGTAGTTTTATATACCGATATGCTGCAAGAACTTATCCAGCGGCAATGTTTTACCAATTGCCGCTGGATATAATTCGATTTTTGGGATTATGACCGGCAAGTAAATTAGACATAATCCCTAAAATGGAGAAATAAATAATTATATTGATTTGTAATGAAAACACCACAGACGAAAAATTATAATAAGAAATTTTAACAATAAATCGCTGCTTTTTATCGTTTATTTTATTTTACTCCATTATTTATTTTATATTGGGTTGCAGTATATTAACATGTAGCGTGATACTCTGAAAGTAAGTGCAGGGGTTGTGGGTTCTATTCCCTCCAAAGCCTTTGTATGTTAATTATTTTTTTTAGTAAATAAAAGTATGTAATTGAGGATCATAATGATATTTCATAAAAAAAAAAACACTTAGATAATTTTTTGGGATGATAAAAAGTTCGATAAAAATTTTTAATAACTGAATATTTTTTTACATCAGTATTTGATTTATTTTGAGTAAAATTTTTTTTTTTAATTTTTGTAAAAAAAAAATATTTGGGTATAAATTTTTTTGAGTGTAATTTTTTTTTTGAGTGTAAAATTTTTTTTTTACTTTTTTTGAGTGACAAAAATAGTTTCTAAAATATTTTTTTAGCTTACCATTCCTTTTGAAAGCGTGTTTAACGTTTTTTTCAAGTTCGGGTTAAAACCCATCTGAAATTCCCCATTTTGCTAATAACTTATGAACCACTGGACAGAGTTCGCTGAAATTTAGTATTAATCTGACCGGAAGTATAACAAATATATACGCCACGCTTCAGCAGCTTGCCGTTTATATTTTCATTCTTTCGCTAACATTTGAAAGTTAGCGTGTTTCACACAGACAGAAAGACAGACGGACGGACGGCTTTTCATATCGTTAGGCGCGGTATAGGGTTTGATTTTAGACCAAATGTTTTCTTTGGAAAATTTTCTTAGAATTTCATGTAGATTTTGATTTTGCTATACGATTTTTCCGTTTTTCGATCCATACTAATCGACCCGCCCTAATATATATATTTTATGGGGTCCCAGACCAATATTTCGATGAGTTACAAACGGAATGACAAATTTATATATACCCTCTATCACTAGAGTGGAGGGTATAAAAATATGATCAAAAAAAATTATGAAAAAAAAATTTTGATGACAAAAAAAAAATTTGATAAAAAAAAAATAATGAAAAAAAAATTTGATGAAATAAAAACATTGATGAAAAAAATGCTAATGAAAAAAGCAATTTTTGATGAAAAAAAAAATAATGAAAAAAAATTAATAAAAAAGAAGAAAAAATTTAATGAAAAAAAAAATTGACGAAAAAAAAATTTGATGAAAAAAAAATTGATGAAAAAAAAAATTTGATAAAAAAAAAAATTATGAAAAAAAAAATTTGATGAAAAAAAATTTATGAAAAAAAAATGTGATGAAAAAAAAATTATTGACAAAAACAAATTTGATGGAAAAAAAATTTATGGAAACAAAATTGATGAAAACAAAAAAAAAATGATGACCCGGGTGAAAATGACCATGTATGTTCATATATGATGCATATATGGATGTCCATACAAGTGCATATCCGTAATTTGAGGGTACATGTACATTAATGATCATACATTGTCATACATGAATTTGTATGTAAAATTTTTTTTTTATTTTTTTTCCATAAAACGTCTCTTAATTGAAATTTTTTCAAATATAAATAACTTGTACTAATTTATGACACTGATTTTTTAATAAAAACTAACGAATATTTTAAAAATATACTTTGGACTTTATGATACTTTAGGATAATCAAAGCTTCGAAGAATTAACCACTTTTCGAATGAATTCACAAATAAAATACATTCGATTTTTATAGTCACTGAATACAATTATCTTTAAATATCAATATTTCTTGGAATGGATTCGATTTTTACCATTAAATCGAATTCTTGTTTATGAGAATTTTAAAAACTGAATGCACTCTTTATTTCATTTATTTATTATTCATGAGACTTTTAAAAATCGAATTTATACAAACTTACGCATTCAATTTCAAAGTCGAATGAAAAAGAAACCGAATTCATTCTATATTTTAAAATCAAATGTAAATTCATTCGATAAATTGTGATTGGGGAATGCAATCATTAAAGTTTAATTCAGAATACCAAATCTTATTAAGGGATGAAATCCTTCGCAGCTCTGACAGTAATACCGTCAGAGTGTTCGAATTATCTTCTAAATTTGGTTCCCGAGTAAAAATTTTTATATGATGCAATACATAATGATATATAACACAATATATATTTATACGGAATTTAATCCGAATAATGGTGGATATTTTTGCATTAAAAAAGATCAACTTGTATAAAATCTGATTCGATTTCATCCGAGTTTTGACCAGACATTGCCATATTTCATTGGATCCAATTAGATCTAATTGCATAAAAACATAAAAAATCTTGGTGTGTTTTGGTTTGGGTGAGTTACACCACAGGTCAACGATACATTCACCAAACATATAATTTTCTAAAACAAAAAAACTGTTTGGGTACGCTTCGAACCAGATAGGTGATATACATAACCCTAACAAGGAAATGTTTAGGAACATTTTAAAAGTTTCTTATACTGTGCTTAAAAAACTTAGAACATTTTTGGTTAATTGGAAACATTTAATTGGAAACATTTATATATGGAACAGAATAAGCTATATATAATTTTATATTAAATTATACAGAAAAACAAATTTTGTATTGGTCCTAATATTATTTCATATATTTATATCAACCGTATACCTTTTGATCCGAATCATGATTAAATTATATATTACAACATATGACTGCATTTAAAAAAATTAGAAAATACCTCACGGGATGTATAATCATATATGATTTATTATGTTTGTATCAAGTTATATATTGTTATATATGTTTATTTTTACTCGGGTTGTTTACGTTAGTGCCGTTCATATTCGCCTATAGAATACAAAAATGATAACCAATCTTGATGATGAGTGCACTCAAAAAAATAAAACTGTAAAGTTAACTAATTTTTTTTTTTTGTTAACTCGAGTTTACTGGCTTTTTAGCAAATTTTTAGTTAAAATCAGCGTTTTAACTACTTTTTTTAGTTAAGTTCAATTTACGAAAATACTAGTTTTGAACAAATTTTGAATTAATTTTTTTTGTTGACTTCAAAACTGAGTTTACGAATTTTTACTAATTAATTTGCTGATTTTTCGTAACAAATATTTTAGTTTACGAAAAATAACAAAAAGTTTAGCTGAATTCAACTAATCTTTTTGTTAATATATGTACATAAAAACGTTACGAAATTTCAGCTAAATTTTTAGTTAAAGTTACGGTTTTTTTTTGCTAAATTCGTTCTACGAAAAGTTAACTAAATATTTTTAGTTAAATTAACTAAAAATTTAGTAGGCCCAAAATCAGGTGATTTTTTAGTTAAAATTAACTAAATTTTTTGTTACCTTTACAGTTTTTTATACCCTACACCACTCTGTGGTACAGGGTATATTGAGTTTGTGCTGATGTTTGTAACTACCCGAAATATTGGTCCTAGACCTACCTTCAAGTATACCGATCGACTCAGAATAACTTTTTGATTCGATTTAGCGATGTCCGTCCGTCCGTCCGTCTGTCCGTCCGTCCGTCCGTCTGTCCATCTATCGGTTTAAGCACGATACAGGTCGCAATTTTCAATCAATTGACCTGAAATTTGAAACCTAAATATCTTTTGGCCCAAGGACGAAGCCTATTGAAATTGGAGAAAATCGGTCCATGTTAAGACCTAGCCCCCATACAAACGCCCTCTTTGGATTCGGCTTTAATGACTCTAATAACCGTATTATAATAGATATCGCTTTGAAATTCAGCAAGTAATCAAATTTTGTATGCACAAATCACCATTCCAAATTTCAAAGGAATCGGGTCAGTCCTTCTGGTAGTCCCCATACAAACCATCTTCCCGATATTCACATAATTCCCTCAAAATTCATAAAAATGGAAATATTTGATAAAAAAAATATTTTTAGATGCTAAACGTGTACTTTATCAACCTTATCAAATCGGAATATAATTGGACCATTTTTGGACTTAGTCCCCCATATCAAAATTTCGACCGATATTCAGTTAAATTGTTATATTGACAAAAAAAATTAACCAATTCCACTTAAAATTGATCTGTGTGTGTTTTCTACACTAAATAAAGATCTAACAAAAGACAGATACAATCGGTCCATGTTTGGACTTGGGACCCTTTTTCCGGAAAACACTGGTGTAGGGTATCATATGGTCGGTCTTGACCGACTATAACTTTCTTACTTGTTTTTTTTTGAGTGTGATCATTATTGTCCAACCGAACGACTTTTTCAGACTGAACCCATACATGAACTTCGTCCAATTTTGCAAAGTTCTGCCAAGCCCAACCTTTAAAAAATTGTTTTTAAGACATGTATACTATGCAGATGCATAGCATATATGAAAGAGTATGACATATACCTATCCACATATAGTTGCATACATTTACATATATGGAATATTACATTACTTGTGTATGTTCATATATGCTCCCATATATGACATACATTTCCATATATTGTTCATATACTATCATACATGGAATCATGTATGAGCATTAAGGGTGTTCTTAACAGTAAGGGAAAAATTTAAAATGTTTTAATTGCTCGGCACTGGGCAAATTATTGTTCCTTTATACTAAAAACTTAAAAAAATAAAATTTGGAGTCAATCCGATAACTTTAAGTGGACGCGGAAACGACCTGAAGTTTGAAAAACGAATTACAAGGGGAAAAAATGACTTTTTACTCATTTTCTCAATTTTTTCGACATTTTAAGTTAAGTTTGAATTCAAATGGTTACAGAATTGTGATGTGGAGTACATTACCTTTGTAATAAGGCAATAAAAACTAAAATCGGTTAAAAATCGGCCAAGTTATTACAACTGCCCCAGGCAACTAGCGTGTGGCAGACCACTTGATCAAAGATTTCGAGTTCCATTTTTGAAATTGATTGAAATTATCTACTATAGCAACATTTTTTTATTCTTTAAGTCCTAATGTACTAAAGTGATAAGCATTTTTCATATTGTGTTATGCTAACTTGTTTTAAATAAATGGTAAAAGGTCTTAATTTTTCAACACTGTTTTCAAATCTCCAATTTCAAATTTTTATTTTTTTTGGCAAATAAAATTTAAAAAATTGACCATTGGACTATAGGATTTTGTTAAGCACATATAAAAGAATAAAAACTACAAAAATTGTAGACATTCCTTTTTTCATTCGGCTAGTTCAGCGATTTTATTTCGGAGGATTTCGAGATAATAGTGATTTTGGTAACTTTTTTAGCTTTTAGTTAATTTTTTTATTATTTTTTAACAAACCTCATATGTTTTCTACCGAATTATTGCAGCATAATATAGAATACTTCAATTCCTTTAATATGAGCGGAATTGAGACATGAAAAATTGACCCAATTAAAGGTCAAATGTCAAATTTTAGAAGAATTTAAATTTTTAAAGATTAACAATTTTTTTGAGCGGATATCAATGAAACTCCTTGATGTTGTTTTAATATGATTAAACGTAAATGGATTATTATTAAAATTCAGAAAATTAACCCTAAAGTGCTAATGGGGTCTATAGTTTTTTTATATAATGGAGAAAATATAAGTATATTATTTCATAGGGTCATATAGACCCCAACAGCATATAAGGGATAATGTTCTGAATTTTAATAAAAAAACTATTAATTTTTAGACATATTAAAATAACATCAATTAGTTTCATTAATATCCGCTCGAAAAATCAGTTAATCTTTAAAAATTCAAATTCTTCTAAAATTTGACCTTTGACCTTTAATTGGGTCAATTTTTCAGGTCTCAATTTGGCTCTTATTAAAGGAATCGAAGTATTCTATATTATACTGCAATAATTCGGTAGAAAACATATGAGGTTTGTTAAAAAATAATAAAAAAAATTAACTAAAAGCTAAAAAAGTTACCAAAATCACTATTATCTCGAAATCCTCTGAAATAAAATCGCTGAACTAGCCGAATGAAGAAAGGAATGTCTACAATTTTTGTAGTTTTTATTCCCTTATTTGTGCTTAACAAAATCCTATAGTCCAATGGTCAATTTTTTAAATTTTATTTGTCAAAACAAATAAAAATTTGAAATTGGAGATTTGAAAACAGGGTTGAAAAATTAAGACCTTTTTACCATTTATTTAAAACAAGTTAGCATAACACAATATGAAAAATGCTTATCACCATAGTACATTGGGACTTAAAGAATAAAAAAATGTTGCTACAGTAGATAATTTCAATCAATTTCAAAAATGGAACTCGAAATCTTAGATCAAGTGGTCTGCACCACGCTAGTTGCCTGGGGCAGTTGTAAAACCTTGGCTGATTTTTAACCGATTTTAGTTTTTATTGCCTTACTACAAAGGTAATATACTCTACATCACAATTCTGTAACCATTTGAATTCAAAGTTAACTTAAAATGTCGAAAAAATTGAGAAAATGAGTAAAAAGTAATTTTTTCCCCTTGTAATTCGTTTTTCAAACTTCAGGTCGTTTCCGCGTCCACTTAAAGTTATCGGATTAACTCCAAATTTTGTATTATTAAGTTTTTAGTACAAAGGAACAAAATTCTGCCCAGTGTAATACAAAAATCCGAAATAAAAAATAAGAACACCCTTAATGAGCATGTATGAACATGTATGCACATACATGGTCATTTTCACCCGGGGAAAAAAAAAATTTTTAGTTATGTTACTTTTTATTCACCATCTGGTGAAAAACGGTTTTATTCACTACGAAGTGAATTATTATCCAAGTTACAAACCCAAGATATTACAATTTTTGGTTTTAAGAAAATGAAAATAGTAATTCTTGTTTTCTTTTTCGTTAATTGTTAGCTTATATAGTCAAACTGAGGTGGCGTCCTGCAACTTTTTTAAAATAAGACACCAGAATAAAAACATTATCATGTTAAAAAAATTCTGGAATAAATACATTTTTGAAAAGAGGGTTAAAGAATGTACTTTTGGTACTTTTTATATTTCCTGAAATAATGAATCTACCTATTTGAAATTTGGAATGTAAGGGAAAGTTTTAGAAGTCCGATATTTAAAATTATCGGTAACGAAGTTCCGGCGGGCGTGCAAGTCTAAACTATTTAACCAATACTGTATACGAATTAATGATTTAATTAAATAATACACTTTACTTTTCTTCTTAAATAAATTTTTACACACACAAAATACAAAACAGTTTTGTAATCGATTGATGTTAGAAAGTATGTCAAATATTTTATTTACATTTAACCTTTAACTGTCGAGGTGGTGGTAAATTTTACCCTCTCGTTAAATTTTTTTGAATTATTCTCTTCCATTGCACTCTATTATTTTCATTTTCTTAGTATCTTAACAAATCGCAATCTTTAATATATAGTTGTGTTTTGGTGAAGCTAGGCTTAGCATGAGCCGAGCAATGGACATGCTGGTGTAAAAATTACCACTCGTCGGCATTTACGTACACTCAAAATAATTCTACAGTAAAAGGTTTAGTAAGTGATATTGTACCAAAATCTACTAATTCGTTACTAATTTTAGTATCTTCAAAGTACTAACATTAGTAATTTTTACTGGATTTGGCTAATATTAGTTAAAAATTTTAGTATTGGTTACCAATTTCTGCACTAGGTCCTTTTGGACTAAAATTAGTTAAATTTTTAGTATTGAATACCCACGTTTTTTTTTGGGTGTAAGTTTTTCTTTGGAAATAATTTACCCCATGTCAGCATTAGCGTAAGTATTCAGTTGAAAAATATTGACCACACCTCGAAATAAACGTTAGGTTTTAATAGAATTATTTTTACCACTCCTCGGATATGTTGTTAGTAAAAAATTAAAAGAGTCATTAAAGCCAAATTAAAGGGGAACTTTGTATGGGTGACCAAATCTAAACACGAACCGGTGATTTCCACTTGGTATAAATTGGAATTTCAGCAAAAGCGATTGATAGTTGCGGTGTATCGCGCTTACACTATGTACGTGGACAGATGGTCGGACGGACAGACAGATATACTGTCAGACGGAAATCACTAAATCAACGCAAAAAACGATTCTGAGTTGTTCGGCATACTTGAAGGTTGGTTAGGACCTGTATTTCGGGTAGTAAGTTTTTCTTACTTTTTTTACTTACTCTGTTATACTCTGTACCACTGAGTGGTGGAGGGTCTAAAAACCTCCAAAAAGGTTGACCTGTAGTTTCTTCAATTAATTTTTTTTCTCTACGATCTCTTATATTTCTTAAAATGTATACATTTGACTGTAAATTAACATCCATCAAAATTTTGGTTTATATTTTATTCATAATTTTTTTATAAGTTTTCCTTGTGACGTTTTTTTTTACATAAAAAAAAGGTTCGTGAAATAAAGTAACTGGTATGATGAAAATAGCTTATATTTTTTAAAAGTTTTACATTTATTGTTATTATTAATGTTGTAACTTAGTTTTAAAAAACAAATAATTATAAAAAAATATTTTTTATTAATTTTTGTTTAAAAAATTAAAAAGGGGTAAAATTTACCACCACGTCATAAACTATGCTCCAAAAATTCACCTCGTCAGTTAAAGGTTAATAAAAGCAAATTTCTTTAACATTATTTGCAAAACTATTTCGTTTAGAGAATTGAAATTCTTTAAAAAAAAAAGTATTTAAAATTGTAACCTACTCTACTTTTTGAAGATATTTCGGTTCAATAAATAAACATGTTATTCTTGATGTTTGCTTGTTATGGTAAAAGTTATTCTTTTGATGGCATTTCTTTCTTATTTACTTTCTTTGTAAGAATTTTACTATTTTTTTCTACCACACGAAATTTCCAAAATAACGCATTTATAAAGGGTAACCCAAAAAACAGTGAACAAAAAATTAAGTTGTAGAAAAAATGGAACAAGTATGAGATTAATATAAGAGGGGAGGATCGATAAAAAAATTCAGAGCAGAGCCACCAACAATTCTCGATAGATACCACTTTATCTAACATCATCAGCGCTTTTTGGTCGTTCACACTTATCTCAATTGTTAGAAATATTTAAAAAAAATTTTGTATAAAAAAGACGCACTATTTGTGAGGATCCCGTTAAAATTCCCTTCTGTTATATTTTAAAATATTTAATTTAATATCCTTTCCATTATTTAGTTTTTTTTTTTTTTTAATATCAATTGAATAACCTCTTAACAACATATGAGGCATTCCATACCAAATGTCCCGCTACAGAAAATCATGTGTCCCGTAAATTTCTGAATAAGTTGTTTGGATAGCCCTATATGGAACTAACAAGGGAAGTACCTCAACCCTTATGAACCGATTTGCCTGAAACTTAAAATATATATCAAAGAGACAATTCTAAGATTGGGGTGTCTCGGCTTATCGGCCATATCGGGGATTTAGGGGTTCAAAACATGGGTAAAAAAACGGCGAAAAAATTGTTTTTTGAATTTTTCAGCCATTTCTTTTTAAGAAACTATAACATGTTTTCATATGAGAAGAAAGGTTTTTTGAATGCCTATCTAATGGTGGCATAACCTTGTAAAAATTCGGCATTTTTAAATAATTTTTTCAGGAAAATGTGTAAATTTTTTACGATATCCATATGGATAAGAAATAATCTTTATTAAATTTAAGTCGACCCGTATTTTTGCCCTAGATGATATTCCTGTTAGTTCGGAAGTTATCAAAATTTTCCCGAAGGTCCACATGGTTTCATAAGGGGACAACGAAATTTTAAAACATCGATATGTCCGATAAGCCAAGACACCCCAACCTTAAAATCGTCTCTTTAATATATATTTTAAGTTTCAGGCAAATCGGTTCATAAGGGTTGAGATACTTCCCTTGTAAGTAAATTGCGTTTTGGGTTTTTTAAATTTTCAAAAACTGGGCTAAGGAGGCGTGGTCAAATTTTGGAAAAATTGTCAAATTTGTGGCGAGTTGCCTTGATTAAATATTTATCACATTAAAACGGAATGCACCACAATCTCAAAAATTTACATTCTTATATAGTTTTGTATGGGCTATCGATTAAAATTTTTTTTGGAAAAGTTTCAGAACACGTTCTGAAATTTTCCATTTTTTAAAAAAGTCAATTTAGCAAAAATCCGGTCTTTTTTTTTAATTTTCTTCAAAAAGTTTAGATGGACAAACACATCCACACAAAAAAAAATCAGAAACGCGTTTTTCGTTTTTTTCGAGAAAATCGCATTTGAATTTTTAATTTCATAACAATTTTGTAATTTGCTTGTATGTATTTTCTTGTTGTAACGTTGCGAATGAATATTATTTATTGCATAAATATTACTCATACGCTCTGTTGAAACAAGAAAATACCAGCAAATTACTAAATTGTTATGAAATTTAAAATTCAAATACGATTTTCTCGAAAAAAAGTTTTGAATTTTTTTGTGTGGTTGGACAAACATCTAAACTTTAAAAAAAAAGTGGCCGGATTTTTGATAAATTTACTTTTTTTTTTAAAATGGAAAATTTCAGAACGGGTTCTGAAAATTTTCCAAAAAAAAAAAAAATTTTTATCGATAGCCCACACAAAACTATATAAGAATGTAAATTTTTGAGATAGTGGTGCATTCCGCCATTTTTCCAATATTTGACCGCGCCTCCTAAGCCCAGTTTTTGAACAATTTAAAAACCAAAAATGCAATTTTCTAAGTTTCATATAGAACTATCCATAGAAACTATTTAGAAGTTTACGGTACACGTGTTTTTTTTCGCTGGACATTTGGCGTTGAATGCCTCATATATACAATATTAAAGCACATTTTTAAAAATATTTACTTTTTATTTTTCGTTGTTTGAAATGAAACTTACCTGTCTTGTATTTTCTTTCATTTGCCTACGAGCTATTTCTAATAACAAACGTTGCCTTAAAACATCCAACGGATTCACAATTGACAAAGATGGTTTGTTACGTTTCGAAAGGAAGTAGTCATTCTAAAAATATACACAAAAAAAGTAGAAATAAAAAACAAATTGAATTAGAATAAATATTTATTTACTTAAATAAAAGAGAAATTTAAATTAAACAAGTAAGAAAATTATAGTCGGTCAAGACCGACCATATAATACCCTACACCAGAGTTTCCCGGAAAATGGGTCCCATGGACCGATTAGATCTATATGTTGTCAAATCTTTAATAAGTGTAAAAAACACTCACAATTCAAATTTGAGTGAAATAGGCTTCTGTTTGTTGAAAATAAACCGCTTTAACTGAATATCGGGCGAAATTTTCACAAGGGGCCTGAGTCCAAAACTGGTCCGATGATTATCAGGTTTGATAAGGTTATTTAAGTACGCGTTTAACATACACAAACAAAATTTTAATTAAATATTTTCTATTTTCATGAAATTTGAGACATTTGTGTGAAAATCGGGAAGGTGGTTTGTATGGGGGCTACAAGAAGAACTGGTCCGATTTCTTTGAAATTCGGAATGGTGATTTGTGAAGACAAAACATGTTTACCTTCCAAATTTCAGAAAGATACCTGTTATAATACGGTTATTAGAGTCATTTGAGCCAAAACTAAAGAGGACCTTTGTATGGGGGCTAGGTCCAAATATGGACCGATTTTTTCCAGTTTCAATAGGCTTCGTCCTTGGGCCAAGAGTTTCAAATTTCAAGTCAATTGATTAAAAATTGCGACCTGTATCGTGTTTACACCGATTACATGGACAGACAGACGGACGGACGGACGGACAGACGGACGGACGAACGGACGGACATCGCTAAATCGACTCAAAAAGTGATTCTGAGTCGATCGGTATACTTAAAGGTGGGTCTCGGACCAATATTTCGGGTAGTTACAAACATCAGCACAAACTCATTATACCCTGTACCACAGTGTGGTGTAGGGTATAAAAATATGCAAAATATTTAAAAATAATTTAAAAAAGATGAATATTAAATTATATTTAAATTTCATGTAACTTTAGTTTATTTAAAAAATGGTAAAAAGGGAACACACAACGACTTTCATAGTATTTATGAACAAATTCATACATTTCATTAGTTTTTTCATAATACTTATAAACTTTCATAGTATTTATGAATAAATCATAATGTCCCAGTGAAAAATGTTCAAATGTGAATCATATATATTTCACATATGATTACATATATGAACATATATATTTAATATATGAGCATATACGAAAATTGGCGGCATGTGGACAGACATATATGAAACATATATGAACACATATGCACATATATGAACCCATGCCATATATGTACACATGCCGCCAATTTTCGCATGTGTAACATATATTTACATATATGAACATACATGTCCATATTTGGACCACATATGATTCATATATGAACATTTTTCACCGGGGTGTGAAATTTAAGGACTATTTAACATTTTTCATAAATACTATGAAAAAGTTTATAAGTATTATGAAAAAGTTAATAAATAGTATGAATTTGTTCATAAATACTATGAAAGCCGTTCATTGAAATTTTTTTTTTTTTTTTCTGTGAAGTCTAATTTGGCACTTTTTCAATCTTTTGATATAAAGGTCCCAGAAATTTCACACTCTAAATATAGAATCCCCCAGCACAAAAAAACATTATGAAAATAGAAGACTCTGGAAACATGGATTTAAATGAAAAATTTGTACTTTGGTACTTTTTATATCTACTACAAAAAAAAGGATTCTAAAAACTTGAAATTCTGAATATTTTGACAAAATTACTTTATAGAAAGTTCCAATTCTAGGAAGATAAAAAAACTTACATAAGCACTTTTCCGACTTTGTGAAAATTTTCAATGTAAGATCTTCCAGAAAAAAAAAACATTCATAAGAAAAACTTTTTGGAAGCTCCAATTCTAATAGAATAAAGGGGGGATCATCTACCAAAAAACACATTCTGCAAAAGTACTTTTTTTGATACCTTATCTATCTCCTGAAATAATGGTCCTAAAAAACTTGAAATTTTTAATATAGAACTCTCTAGCACTAGAAGACATTTTGAAAAAAATACTTTTTGGAAACTTCGATTTAAAAGATGTAAAACTTGTAGTTCGGCACTTTTGATATCTTCTGAAATATCGATTTTAGAATTCTAAAGAATAAAACATTTTGGCAAAAGTACTTTTTAGACAGTTCCGATTCAAGGAGTCTAAAAAGTGTACTTTGATGCTTTTTTTCGATCTACTGAAATAATTGTCATATTTGCAATTTATGATTTACCAGCGAGAAAAAAAAACATTCTTAAGAAAATCCTTTTTGGAAGTTCCAATTCTAAACGGTAAAAGGAGAATCCTCTACCGATAGAAAATTTCGTAAAAGTACTTTTTGAAAATTCCAGATTCAAAGTAGGTAAAAATTATCAAAAAGGCTTACTTGTTTTTTATCTTCTTTAATAATGGTCCTAAAAACTTGAAATTCAAAATATAAAAGACATTTAGAGAAAAGTACCTTTTGAAAATTCGGATTTAAAATGGGTAATGGGTTTTACCTTGTTACTTTTGCTATGACATGAAATATTGGTACTCGAAACTTGAACAATGAAACATTTTGACAAAAACACTTTTTACAAAGTTTCGATTATAGGAGGGTAAAAAAGTGAACTTGGTACTTTTTTTCGATCTACTGAAATTATTGTCATATTTGCAATGTAAGATCTTCCAGCGAAAAAAAAAAATATTCATAAGAATAACCTTTTTAGAAGTTCCGATTCCAAATACTCTAGCAATAAAAAACATTCCGTAAAAGTACTTTTTGGAAATTCCTAATTCAAAGGGGGATAAAAATTATAAAATACGTGGCACTTTTTGTATCTCCTAAAATTATAGTTCTAAATATAGGTTACATTTAGTGAGAAGTACCTTCTGGAGATTCTGTTTTAGACGGTTAAAAATTTTGCTTTCTCCTGAAATATTGGTTCTAGAAACTTTAAGAATGGAACATTTTGACAAAAGTACAATTTAAAAAGTTCCGATTCAAGGAGGTTAAAAAATGTGTACTTTGGAACTTTTCCGATTTTAAATAATGGTCCTCGAAAGTAGAAATTTGAAATATAAATCCTCTAGCCAAACAAGATATTCCGAAAAAAAATATGTAAGGAAAATTCTGATTACAATGAGGTAAAAAAGGTGAAATTTTTGTACTTTGGTACTTTTTTTATCTCCTGAAATCAAGGTTCTATAAACTTGTGTACTTTGGAACTTTTTCGATCTTAAGTAATGTTCCTCGAAATAAGAACTTTTTAATATAAACCCTCTAACCAAAGAAGATATTCCGAAAAAATTATCACAAAAATTCTGATAAAATGGGGTAAAAACGGTAAAAATTGTACTTCGGTACTTTTTTTTATCTCCTGAAATCAAGGTTCTATAAACTTGTGTACTTAAGAACTTTTTTCGATCTTAAATAATGGTCCTCAAAAGTCGAAATTTAAAAAGGATTCGGCACTGAAAAATTTAACACTCTAACTTGTTTTTTGAACATTTGTTAAACAACATTTTTATGTCCAAACTGTAGGGTTGAAAAAAAGTTAAGATTTGATAAAGTTTGAAAATGGAAAAAATATATATATTTTTTAATTGAAAAACAAAACTATTGAAAAAAATTAATGAAAACAAAATTTTTGGTTAAAAAAAAAATTTTGATAAAAAAAATTTTATGAAAAAAAAACAACATGAAATAAAAAATTTATCAAGAAAAAAAAAATTGATGAAAAAAAAAATTTGAGGAAAATTTGTTTTTATTGAAAAATAATTATGTTGCATTTTATTCACCAGCAGGTGGGAAATGTGTTAATTCAACAGCAGGTGAATTATTATCAAAGTTACAAATGGAAGTTACAAACCTTTTTGGTTTTAAGAAAATGAAAACAGTAACTTTCATTTTCTTTTTTTTTTAAAGTATAGTCAAACTGAGGTAACGTCCTGCATAATTTATAAAATTAGACACCACCATTAAAACATTATCATGTTAAAACTAAACCTTTTTAAAAGAAGTTTTGAGTTTTTGCCCGAGATTCCAAACATTTCCATTTCACAAAATGTACTTTTTGGAAATTCCTAAATCAAAGGAAGCACATGGTAAAAAAATTTGCCTTGTAATATTTTCTATCTTCTGAAATAATGGTCCAAGAAACTAGTAAGTCAAATTATAGAATCCTACAGAGGAAAAGGACAATCTGAAAAAATTATCTTTTGGAAATTCTGATATAAATGGGGTAAAAGGGTAAAAACTGTTCTTTTGTACTTTTTCTACCTTCTGAAATATAAATTTCGACAGAAGTACTCTTTATTTACTCAAATTTGTATGTATTATGGGAAGAATCGAGAGGTCCTATGCTTCTAAAAGGAACAACGGGACTATATATGGGGCATTCCATGTCAAATCGGACACTTTGAAATTTTTTTTTTTATTTTCCCAATTTGTTTACAGTTTTTAGTACCCTTCGAAAACTCCTTCCTAGTAAACTTTCAGATTTTTTTGATGACCCGTTCAAAAGATATAGAATTTTTAAAAATTGGTAGTTTGTTCCTTTACTCAAATTTCTTTTACTAATAACTTCTTCAATAATGGTCCAAATTTCAAATTTTTTTTTTTTAAATTTTTGTTTTTTTACGTACTTTAAAAAAGAAAATCCCAAAATATTCTTAAAAGCGCTTTGGTATGCGATTTTAAAGTTTTAAAATTAAAATTTCATTTTTAAAAATGTTTGTACTCTTCGATTTTTTTGAAATTTTTTTTTTTTGTGTAAAACTTCTATCGATTCTACAAATTTTTTTCCCAGGAGGATCGTGGGATAACGATTAAGTATTACTATTTTTTAAAATTTTTTGAAAAAATTTTATTGTAATTTTCCAATCTTAAAATCATTTCTACTGCTCCAATGGTGCGTCATAGAGGGGTCCTTTATAAGACCGACCGCCATTAATTTTTACGTCTTAACATTTCTTTGTAACAAACTAATACCCTATCTCCAATTTCTAAGGGGGCTCCCACACAAAACGACTTTTTTTAAAATTTGCTCCAACCGCTCTAACTGCCCTAATTGTGCCCTTAGAGCAACAAAATGTATGTCCGACCCACAATATTTTTTTTAGTTTAAACATTTTCTCTGAACACACCTAGCCTCTATCTCTAATTGTTAAGGCAGTCCCCATACAATTTTTTTTATTTTTTGTAAATTTGTTTTATTTAATCAGCTTCTACCGGTCCAATGGTGCGTCCAAGAGGGGTCATTAGTGAGACCGACCCCCATTTATTTTTACCCTACAACATTTTTTCAAAACATACCTACGTCCTATCTCCACTCCCTAAGTAGGCTCCCATACAAATAACAGTTGAAGCAAATTTTATAAAAATTTAATTTTGTATGGAAGCCTACTTAGGGAGTTGAGATAGAGCGTAGGTATATTTTGAAAAAATGTTGTGGGGTAAAAAAAAATGGGGGTCGGTCTCACTAATGACCCCTCTCGGACGCCCCATTGGACCGGTAGAAGCTGATTAAATAAAACAAATTCACAAAAAATAAAAAAAAAATGTAATTAACAATTAGAGATAGAGGCTAGGTGTGTTCAGAGAAAATGTTTAAACTAAAAAAATATTGTGGGTCGGTCATACATTTTGTTGCTCTAAGGGAACTATTAGGGCAGTTAGAGCGGTTGGAGCAAATTTAAAAAAAGTCGTTTTGTGTGGGAGCCCCCTTAGAAATTAGAGATAGGGTATTAGTTTGTTCCAAAGAAATGTTAAGACGTAAAAATTAATGGCGGTCGGTCTTATAAAGGACCCCTCTATGACGCACACTCAAAAAAAAAAAACTGTAAAGTTGGCAAAAAATTTAGTTAAATTTAACTAAAAAAACACCTGATTTTGAACCTACTAAATTTCTAGTTAATTTAACAAAAAAATATTTAGTTAACTTTTCGTAGAATGAATGTAGCAAAAAAACAGTAATTTTAACTAAAAATTCAGCTGAAAATTTCGTAACATTTTTTATTAGGTGAATTCAGCTAACCTTTTTTTTTAAATAAAAAAAAAATATATTTTTCACAGCGTTAAGTTCAGCTTAAGTAGGACTAATGAGATTTGCATAGGAGGCTACACAAGAAATGTTTAAAATTTTCGACTTGACAAAAATGTTACAAAAAATCAATTAGTATTAATTAGTAAAAATTCGTAAACTCAGTTTTAAAGTCAACAAAAAAAATTAATTCCAAATTTGTACAAAACTAGTATTTTCGTAAATCGAACTTAACTAAAAAAAGTAGTTAAAACGCTGATTTTAACTAAAAATTTGCTAAAAAGCCAGTAAACTCGAGTTAACAAAAAAAAGTTTGTTAACTTTACAGTTTTATTTTTTTGAGTGCACCATTGGAGCAGTAGAAATGATTTTAAGATTGGAAAATTACAATAAAATTTTTTTAAAAAATTTTAAAAAATAGTAATAATTGTTATCCCACGATCCTCCTGGGCAAAAAATTTGTAGAATCGATAGAAGTTTTACACAAAAAAATTTTAAAAAAATTGAAAAGTACAAACATTTTCAAAAATGAGATTTAAAATTTAAAACTTAAAACTTAAAAATCGCTTACTAGAGCGCTTTTTAGAATTTTTTTAAATTTTTTTTAAAAGTACGTAAAAAACAAAAATTTAAAAAAAAAAAATGAAATTTGGACTATTATTGAAGAAGTTATGAGTAAAAGAAGTTTGAGTAAAGGAACAAACTACAATTTTTTTAAAAATTCGATATCTTTTGAACGGGTCATCAAAAAAATCTGAAAATTTACCACGAAGGAGTTTACGAAGGGTACTAAAAACTGTAAACAAATTGGGAAAATCTAAAAAAAAAATTCAAAGTGTCCGATTTGACATGGAATGCCCCATATATATATGGGAAGAATCGAACCAACGACCTTTAGGCTCATGGGCTAGAAACTTGAAAAACCATTGAAACTTGAAATTCTAAATAAAGAATCGCTCAGAGCAAAAAGACGTTCTGAAAAAACTATATTTGGAAAAATTAATTGAAATGGAATAAAATTGGGTAAAAAATTTTATTTGGTTTCGTTTCCCTGAATTGTGTTCTTAAAACTTGAAAACGAACGTCCAGCAGAAAAAACATGATGGAAAAATATTTTTTTTAATTCCAAAAAAGGCAAAAAAGTGGCATCATACAAATTTTCAGAAGAAGTTTTGTATTTTTGCACGTAATGCCAAAAATTTCCAAAAATGTTGGTACTTTTTTTGTGAATTTTAATAAATTAGGAGACAGTCTCTTTATAAAATTCAACTTTTTAAAAAAAAACTTATTTTTTAAAAACCTTATCTGTGGTTTCCAAGCTACTTATACCATTCTAAAACTCTATTCTAAATATTTTTTTTTATTTACTTTATTCTGTGTGAGTGCCCAATCTCTTAAATTTTGTGCTGAAATTACATGTTTTGAATTTCTAATATCTTAAAAACTATTACGTATCTTAATTTTTTTGTAAATCGAAATTAATATTTATTTTCATAAAAATTCAATTATTTTTCTTAATTTCCTGGTGTCCAATTGCAAAATTTATTAGATGTATAATGAAATTTTATAAGCAATAATATTGTCTACAATTTAATTAACTCATTAAATTATATATTTATTTACATGCAGGAGGTTGATAAAATTAAAACTTTTTCAAATTTACATTTATGTTGACTTCTAAACGATAATATCGGTGCTACAGGTTGTTATGAATCTTAGGGGGAAAACTTAAATTTTTTCAAACAAAAGTTTCAGATTTTTTCTATACAAAAAGTCTCAGATTCTGAAACAATTTCCTATAGAAAAAGACCGAGATTCTGAGACATTTTTCCTATAGAAAATGTCTCAGACTATGAGACATTTTTTCAATAGAAAAAGTTTCAGGTTCTAAGACATTTTTTCTATAGAAAAAGTATTAGATTCTGAGACATCTTTGCTATCGAAAAAGTCTGATATTTTTTAGGATTCTAAGAATTTATTCCTACAGAAAAGGACTCAGCGTTTCTACAAAAAAAAGTCTTAACTTCAGTTTCTGTAACATGAATGTCGTTCGGCTGCGATGAATTTGCGTGTATTTTGTTTTTGTTACAATAACATTATACATTAGAATTTATCGCATACGAATGTCGTTCGTGTTACAAAAATTGGGAGTTCGATTCATTTATCTAATAAAAAATCTCAGATTCTGAGACATTTCTAAAAGAGATCATAGATTCTGAGACATTTTAAAAATCTTAGTCGCGGAGACATTTTTTCTATAGGAAAAATTACACTGAATCTTTAATTTTTTTCTGATCATAACACAAAATTTTCAAATTTTCTTTAACCAAGTTAACCCTCTAACATTGATCACAATGGACCTCAGAGTCTACGTGTGTTGACGTAAAACGTCAGCAGCCACTTACAATGTAACCCTCTAACTCCCGTTTTAAGATGTAATTTTTGTTATTTTTCAAAAGAAATACAAAAATGCCTAAGAATTTTGTACTCTAGCTCCAAACGTTAAATCATGATAATGTTTTTCTGAAGATTTGGGTGTACTTGCCATTCCATGCAAATCGAATTGATTTGAGTGCATAACTTAAGTGCAGAAAGGGTTTTTTTACGTTTTAATGAGTAAAAATAATTCGGCACAGAAGAATTTAACACTCTTACTTGTTTTTTTGTACATTTGTTAAATAAATGGAACATTTTTATGACAGAATTTTAGACTTGGTTAACAAAGTAGTTTTGCTGAAAAAAAAAATTAAAAAAAATCAGAAGGAAATTTTTTGTAAGAAAAACAAAATTTTGATGTAAATAAAGTTTTGATGAAAAAAAAAATTGGTAAAAAACAAAAATTTTGCTAAAAAAAATTTTTTTTGATGAAAAAAGTTTTTGTTCAAAAAAGTTTTTGATGAAAAAAACAAAATTTTGATGCAAAAAAATGTCTTTAAAAAAAAAAATGTTGGTGAAAAAAAAATTTTAATTATATTTAAAAATATTTTTTTATATCAAAACTTTTTTACTCGGGTCTTTCAAATCTCGGATCAGTACTGATCTTACTCGGATCAGTACTGATCTTTTAAATCTCAAAAAAGATGTGATATATAAATACTAGCTTACAGTCCCGGTACTTCGTTACCGGTTGTATTGAATACCGGATAATAAAAGGATCAGGATTACTTTATCGATTTCAAAAAAATTCCCCTACGTAGTCTTTGTTTTATTTACTTGTGGACGTTTAAGTCTTTCATAAAAAAATATTTCAACGAATAATTTAATCAATAAAATTTTAATAACTTTGCTGGTACGTTATTATGTTCGTACAAAAATTGGGAGTTCGATTCATTTATCTAATAAAAAATCTCAGATTCTGAGACATTTCTAAAAGAGATCATAGATTCTGAGACATTTTAAAAATCTTAGTCGCGGAGACATTTTTTCTATAGGAAAAATTACACTGAATCTTTAATTTTTTTCTGATCATAACACAAAATTTTCAAATTTTCTTTAACCAAGTTAACCCTCTAACATTGATCACAATGGACCTCAGAGTCTACGTGTGTTGACGTAAAACGTCAGCAGCCACTTACAATGTAACCCTCTAACTCCCGTTTTAAGATGTAATTTTTGTTATTTTTCAAAAGAAATACAAAAATGCCTAAGAATTTTGTACTCTAGCTCCAAACGTTAAATCATGATAATGTTTTTCTGAAGATTTGGGTGTACTTGCCATTCCATGCAAATCGAATTGATTTGAGTGCATAACTTAAGTGCAGAAAGGGTTTTTTTACGTTTTAATGAGTAAAAATAATTCGGCACAGAAGAATTTAACACTCTTACTTGTTTTTTTGTACATTTGTTAAATAAATGGAACATTTTTATGACAGAATTTTAGACTTGGTTAACAAAGTAGTTTTGCTGAAAAAAAAAATTAAAAAAAATCAGAAGGAAATTTTTTGTAAGAAAAACAAAATTTTGATGTAAATAAAGTTTTGATGAAAAAAAAAATTGGTAAAAAACAAAAATTTTGCTAAAAAAAATTTTTTTTGATGAAAAAAGTTTTTGTTCAAAAAAGTTTTTGATGAAAAAAACAAAATTTTGATGCAAAAAAATGTCTTTAAAAAAAAAAATGTTGGTGAAAAAAAAATTTTAATTATATTTAAAAATATTTTTTTATATCAAAACTTTTTTACTCGGGTCTTTCAAATCTCGGATCAGTACTGATCTTACTCGGATCAGTACTGATCTTTTAAATCTCAAAAAAGATGTGATATATAAATACTAGCTTACAGTCCCGGTACTTCGTTACCGGTTGTATTGAATACCAGATAATAAAAGGATCAGGATTACTTTATCGATTTCAAAAAAATTCCCCTACGTAGTCTTTGTTTTATTTACTTGTGGACGTTTAAGTCTTTCATAAAAAAATATTTCAACGAATAATTTAATCAATAAAATTTTAATAACTTTGCTGGTACGTTATTATGTTCGTTCAGGGGGAAAAATATGTCAATTTTCGAGCCCTGATGTAGGGATTTTGGATTTTGAGTGAATAAATATTTCAGTGACAAAAGAAATTGGAATAAAAATAATATGGAGTAAAGAAAGCTAAACACGAAAAATTTAGGTTAAAAATATCATTCCATATTGTTCCCTGATATTTTCCATATTGTTCCCCGTTCTACGTCATTTCATTTCCAATTCCATCTCCATCTTCTAAGGTCATTATTATAGGAACAAAAAAAAGTACCAAAAGTACACTTTATTACCCAAATTAGAAACGGAATTTAAAAAAATTACCTATTCCAGAATGTTTTTTCTCACCGAAGGATCCTACAATCCATATTTCAATTATCTAGGATCATTGTTTCAGCAAATATTAAAAGTACTTTTTATCCCCGTTAAGAAACGGAATTTCCAAAAAGAACTTTCCCAATCTCTTTTTTCACCGAAGGATTCTACATTCCAAATTTCAAGTTTCTGGGACCATTATATCAGGAAATAAATAACTTTTTATTCCTTTTAACCCCTTTATTTTCCGACAGGCGAACCTTTTCCAATTTCAAGTTTCTATGTTAATTATTTCAGGAAATAAAAAAGTACCAAAAAGTGTACTTTCCGTACTTTTAACAAAACGTACTTTTTATAAAAGGTACCTTTTCTAAAAGGTACTTTTTATAAAAGCTGCTTTTGATAAAAGGTACTTTTTATAAAAGGTTCTTTTTATAAAAGGTACTTTTTATAAAAGGTACTTTTTATAAAAGGTACTTTTTATAAAAGGTACTTTTTATAAAAGGTACTTTTTATAAAAGGTACTTTTTATAAAAGGTACTTTTTATAAAAGGTACTTTTTATAAAAGGTACTTTTTATAAAAGGTACTTTTTATAAAAGGTACTTTTTATAAAAGGTACTTTTTATAAAAGGTACTTTTTATAAAATGTACTTTTTATAAAAGGTACTTTTTATAAAAGGTACTTTTTATAAAAGGTACTTTTTATAAAAGGTACTTTTTAAAAAAAGGTACTTTTTATAAATGGTACTTTTTAAAAAAAGGTACTTTTTATAAATGGTACTTTTTAAAAAAAGGTACTTTTTATAAAAGGTACCATTATTTCAGTAAATTAAAAAAAGTACCAAAAGTACACTTTTTTTTATTTTAGTCCCGTAGACTCAACATTGGCAAAAACCCAGCCTTGGTGAATATTTTTTCCGGGAGGTGAACCTACATTGCAAATTTTAAGTTTTTAGGACCATTATTTAAAAAAATATAAAAGGTGCCAAAAGTACAGTTTTTTGCCTTTTTTACCCCTTAGAATCAACATTGGCTAAGTCCAGCCTTAGTAGATTTATATTCCGGGAGCTGAACTTACATTCAAAATTTCAAGTGTCTAGGACCATTATTTAAGGAAATGTAAAAGGTACCAAAGGTCAATTTTTTTACCCCCTTAGAATCAACATTGGCAAAAATCCAGCCTTACTGGATCTATATGTCGGGAGGTGAACATACTGTCCAAATTTCAAGTTTCTGTGACCATTATTTCAGGAGATATAAAAAGTACCAAAAGTACAGTTTTTTACCCTTTTTCCCCCTTAGAACCAACATTGGCAAAAAACCGGCCTTACTGGATCTTTATTCCAGGAGTTGAACATACAGTCCAAATTTCAAGTCTTTGTGACCATTATTTCGGGAGATATAAAAAGTACCAAAAGTACAGTTTTTTACCCATTTTGTCCACTTAGAATCAACATTGGCAAAAATCCGGCCTTACTGGATGTGTATTCCGGGAGGTGAACATACAGTCCAAATTTCAAGTCTCTATGACCGTTATTTCAGGAGATATAAAAAGTACCAAAAGTACAGTTTTTTACCCTTTTTTAGCCTTAGTGGATCTATATTCCGGGAGGTGGACCTACAGTCCAAATTTCAAGTCTCTAGCTTCAGCGGTTTGGGCTGGGCGATGATGAATGAGTATTATCGCGTCCCGAATTCAATTTTTTTTAGCTTGCCCCCTCAATCGATGGGTATTTAGGACCCTTTTACAGGAAAAATAACAAAAAAATGTTTGGACAAAAAACCAGTTGGCTACCAGCAGCTAAAGATTGCAATCTTAGTGCATTTTGAAAAAAAACTTTTTTTTTTGTTTTCCAAAAATTTGACGCCAAAAGTTCGGCAATATAGAGTACATTCCAGGAAAAATATTAATAAAATTTCCATGGAGTAATTTTGGTGCAGCATTGCATCTCAAAGATGAAAAGGTGAACTTAATTTTTACTTTTTCTTTCTTTTAAGCTAAATTAGTCTCAAAATCTGCTTTGACACAGTTTTAATGAATGTGCTGTATTTTGCACAGCTTTTGAGACCAATTTTAAAAGAAACAAGTAAAAAAGTTAAATTCGGCCTTGCCGAATGTAGTGATACCCTCCACAATTTCAAAAAGATTATTGCAAACAACTTTATTTAAAAGGAAATTACTTTTGAAAAAAAAAAAATTTTGAAAAAAAATTTCCGCGAAAAAAAATTTTGTTAAAAAAAAAATCCGCGATTTTTTTCGTTTTGTGTCAAAAAATATGTTCGTACTTGTTTAAATACCATTTGGTGTTCAATTATGTTAACATATGTCAACCAGAAGCCGAATTAAAGCATTTTGTATTTTTAGGTTATGTTGAATGTACTGAAATTTTTGAGGTGTGCTTACATTTTCGTTCATAACTTTTGAACCGCTTAACCGATATCGCTCAAATGCAATACCAAACTTCTCGGGAGAACTTCCAATATATATGTTAAGTTTCAGTTATCTCTGTGCAATATTTTGTCCGCGAGAGCATTTTCAACAGACAGACAGACGGACAGACGGACAGACGGACAGACGGACAGACGGACAGACGGACAGACGGACAGACGGACAGACGGACAGACGGACAGACGGACAGACGGACATCGCTAGAATGTCTTAAAATCGATCGAGCATCATGAATATATATACTTTATGGGGTCCCAGACCGATATTTCGATGAGTTACAAACGGAATGACAAACTTATATATACCCTCTATCACTAAGTGGAGGGTATAAAAATAAAAAAAAAATTTAAGTACACACTTTTCATCTTTAAAATGCAACGCTGCACCAAAATTACTCCATGGAAATTTTATTAATATTTTTCCCGGAATGTACTCTGTACTGCGCAACTTTTGGCATAAATTTTTTAAAAAACAGAAAAAAATAAAAATTTTCAAAATGCACTGAGATTGCAATCTTTAGCCGCTGGTAGCCAACTGGTTTTTTGTCCAAAACTTTTTTTGTTATTTTTTCCGTAAATGGTTCCTAAGTCCCCATCTTTTGGGGGGGCAAGCATTTTCAAATTCGAAAAAAAAGCCGAATTCGGGACGCGCTAATGAGTATGTCAGTCAGTCAGTCACATTACTCCTTTATTTATTTAGATTAGAGTTAATTTTGAAAATTTGATCTGCGGGTATCATAATTTTTTTGAAGGATTTAGGGGAACTAAAAATAATGGCAGTATTTTTTTTAGAAAAAAATTCGTTACTTGGGGTGGTTCTACGCATCTGAAAACGCGAATTTTGAGCTGATTTTTCTGCAAAGCAAAAACTGTTGAATATATCGCAAATATGATTTCACCAGTCGATTCTACAGCAAAAAATAATACAATGGTAGTTTTACAAACTCTTAAAAAAAGTTCCAAAAACCCACCACAGAGGTCGGAAATATATGGTTTTCCATTTTCTTTTTAAATTAATATTTTAAAAATGCACAATTAAAGGGCTTTTTTAGCTTAACAAAATGATACCAAATTTTCCGTTCTATCACAACCCGTTAAAAAGTTATAAGCTCTCAAAAATGTACAAAAATACGTTTTTTGAGAACTTTGACCTCAATTTTCTCGAAAACATGACGTGATAGAAAAATTTGAAAACTAGATTCAGAATCAGCATCGAAATGTTAATCGAAAACAGGTTTTATGATCCCAGAATATCATCCAAAAACATCACAAAAAAATGCTCTCAATAATGCACAAAAATGCTTTTTTTTTTGTTAACTTTAAACTCAATTATCTCAAAAACCTGACGTTACGGAATATTTTGGAAACCATATTTGGAATCAGCATTGCGAGGAAAATCGAAAATGAGTGTCCAGACCGCTGACCCATCCAAAATTTTTTAAAATTTCGGTCAGTGTTTTATAATTTTGCCACTAGAAAAAAAAACTTTGAAGCCTTATAACTTTTTAATGGGTTTTTTGAGAACTTTGACCTCAATTTTCTCAAAAACATGACGTGATAGAAAAACTTGAAAACTAGATTCAGAATCAGCATCGAAATGTTAATCGGAAACTGGTTTTATGATCCCAGAATATCATCCAAAAACATCACAAAAAAATCCTCTCAATAATGCACAAAAATGCGTTTTTGTTAACTTTAAACTCAATTATCTCAAAAACCTGACGTTACGGATTTGGAATCAGCATTGCGAGGAAAATCGAAAACGAGTGTCCAGACCGCTGAAACATCCAAAATTTTTTAAAATTTCGGTCAGTGTTTTATAATTTTGCCACTAGAAAAAAAACTTTGAAGCCTTATAACTTTTTAATGGGTTGTGATAGAAAGGTGCTTTTTGTACCAATTTTCTTAGCAAAAAACTGCCTTTTCATCGTACATGATTAAAAAATAATTAAAATTTTTTTTTTTTAAATCGATTTTTCCGCCCCCTGCTGTGGATTTTTGGAACTTTTTTTAAGAGTTCAAAAAACTGCTATTGTATTAATTTTTCCTGTAGAATCGACTTGTGAAATCAGATTTGCAATATATTCATCCGTTTTTCTCTGCAGAAAAATCAGCCGAAAATCCGCGTTTTCAGATGCTTTGAACCACCCCAAGAAGTAAAAATTTTTCCAAAAAAAATACCGGCATTCTTTTTATCTCCCCTAAATCCTTTAAAAAAATCATGATATCCGATAAACAGATGAACTGACTTAGTCACCAAACGAACTCTAATAAATATATATCTAAGCATTTTTACTCAGGCATTCCCGATATATTTATATGTAATCATATACGATCATATATCCCTATTATTAATATTAAAAATCTGATTGTTGGTTTGTCTGTCTGTCTTTCTGTCTATCTGTCTGTCTGTTCCGCAATAAGTAAAGAACGGCTTAACCGATTTTCATGAAATTTTCACCACCGATAGTACTAACCGAGGCGGGAACTATAGGCCATAAGCGACCGCGATCGGACAAAGGGGCGTAAAATGCCACGCCCCTTTGTACCATGCTAAAGCTATATCTGCCTGTACGGCAATAACAGAAAAACGGCTGACCGATTTTCATGAAGTTTTCACCACAGATAGTACTATCCGAGGCGGGAACTATAGGCCATAAGCGACCGCGATCGGACAAAGGGGCGTAAAATGCCACGCCTCCATGTACCATGCTAAAGCTATATCTGCCTGTCCGGCAATAACAGGAAAACGGCTGAACCGATTTTCATGAAATTTTCACCACAGATAGTACTAACCGAGGCGGGAACTATAGGCCATAAGCGACCACGATCGGACAAAGGGGCGTAAAATGCCACGCCCCTTTGTACCATGCTAAAGCTATATCTGCCTGTACGGCAATAAAAACGGCTGAACCGGTTTTCATGAAATTTTTACCAAAGATAGTACTAACCGATGAGGGAACTATGGGCCATAAGCGACCGCAATGGGACAAAGGGGCGTAAAATTACGCTTCAACGGCTGAGATGATTTTCATGTACTGTTCACCACATATAGTATTTACCGAAGTGAAAACTATGAGCCACAATAGAGGGCGATAGAAAAAAGTGTCGTAAAATACCATGCCCCTTTGTATTACATTAAAAGTTATTTCTTCCTGTTTCGTTATCACGTATAAATGGCTGAACCGATTTTAATGACATTTTTATCAAAGATAGCACTAACAGAGGCGGAAACTATAGATTATAATAGAGCGCGTATGGACAAAGGGGCGGAAAATGCCACGCCCTTTGTACTATACTGAAAGTTTTCTCTGCATGTTCCGTAATCATGCTTAAACGACTATACCAATTTTAATAAAAAATAAAATAGCGCGCTCCTCTTTTTTTTATTGAACGCTATTTCTGTCTAAAATTAAATGAAATATTTACCACCGAGGCGGGAACTATAGATTAAAATAGAGCGCGTTTGGACAAAGGGGCGTAAATTGACACGCGCCTTTGTACTATACTGAAAGTCTTTCTGCATGTTCCTTAATAACGCTTAAACGACTAAACCGGTTTTAACAAAATTCTTTGCATAGATAGTACTAATAGAGGCGGGAACTTTAGTATGGTATCAACTGCCACGCCTTTTGCAATGTACTGAAAGTTCATTCTGCCTTTCCGTAATCACGCTTAAACGGTGAACCTGATGTTATTATAATTTTCACCACAGTTAGTTAGTACTTATTGAGGCGGAAACTATAGACACGACCAGACAAAGGTGTGAATTGCCACGTCCCTTTGTAATACATTGAAATTTATTTCTGTCTGATCCGTACTCACGCGTTAACGTTGAAACCAATTTTAATCAAATTTTCACCACAGATGGTATTTACCATGGCGATCGGGAAAAGGGGCTTAAAATGCCGCACCCCTTTGTATTAAACTGAAAAAATATATTTTCCTGTTTCCTGTTGAACGATATGCTATATTAGCCCGCGATTAGAGAAATGGAAGTAACGCTATTTCTGGCTTATTTTCTATCATGCAAAAACGGCTTAACCAACTCCTTTAAATACTACTGTTAGAATTAACTGAGCTCGAACTATTTCAATGAAATCTTCAACATAAATAGTGCTTTAGACAATATTAAACTGCGATTTATAAAAAGACATATAATGGCACGCCCCTTTGTACTTTAGTGAGAGTTGAGCAAATTTAATTGCAAATTTCTTCACGTGCTAACCAATAGGGGAACTATAGGTCACATGAGACCAAAATTGAACTAAATGCGTTAAACGCCACACCCACTTGAACTACAGTGAAAGTTATGTCTTTATTGATGTTTTCGCTACATAAAGTGCTAACCGAGGAGGGAACTATAGGTTCCTTTTAAATTCCATTTAAGAAATACATTAATATTAGGTTTGTTTCCATGACGGAGGAACACGTATAACCATGTTCCCGACGCTAAGCAAAATCGAAAAAAATTTACTAAACCTCATGAATAGGTTTATATTCACCAGTGAAAAGCAACGAAGAAGTAGATAAACTGACGAATAAAAAACTCATTCATTACATAATATTTTTTTCAACCCGGGCAACGCCGGGTGCAAAACAGCTAGTAAGTATATATGAACAGAACAGATAAGATCTAAAAAATTTTTACACGGGTAAAAAAAAAAAATAACAAATCATTAAATTAACAGTTATATCCTTAATTCTAGACATGTCATAACAAATAAGTAAAACACATAAATTTATATAAGCTCATATTGAAAACTTTGACACCTGTGCAATTTAGTTATAAATTCATACATAATTTCCCATTTCATTTGCTGTATGATATGAATTCTATTTAGTTGCAGACATTGTAATAACACTTGTCTTTTAACTTCATTAGATAACATTAAGTAAACTTTTGCACTTTAATTTGGAAAATGTTCAAACATTAGGGTGGCACTTTGTTAATATAAATAGTTGTACAACTTTAATCAGCGTTAAAAAGTTTAACAAGGAAAAATGAAAACAATCTGAAAACTGGCCAAATAAATGCAAACTGCTACTTTCGATTTGGAGATTTTTTTGGGTAAATCTAAAAACTTTAAAAAAAAATCTCCTTAGTTTCTAAAATTGTAATCTTCATAAAATTTCGATTTATGATTTTTGTTTTAAATGTTAGAAATTTTTGTTTCAATAATCTCACAAATAAACTTTTTCTAATTTTATTTTTAAATTAATTCTTATTTTTTATTATAAATCTGTTTTTTTTTTCGGTCACACTTGTTATTTTTCACATTATTAAGCATTAAACAACTTTTTTTTCTGCTATTTAACTTTGATGATTCCATTTTTTTTTTGGATTCTAATAGGAAAATATAATAAAAAGAAGACAACAATTTTTGTTTGTTGTTGTTTTGTTTGTTAAGAACATAAAAAACATAATAATTTAATATTATAAATGCTCTTGTTGCCAAGTTTGGGTAAATATTTTTTACTGCCTACAGAAAAAGTTAAATAAATACCACTTCATAATAAAGTTCAAGAAAAGAAAAATTGGTTGCAAAAAAAAAACTGAGAAAAATTGTGAAAATATAATTAAGAAGTTTTAGATATTTTTAAGGTGTTAAAAAAACGGTGATTTGTTTTGTGACGTCAACTCTCGGAAAGAAAAAATTGCAGAGCTTTTCTAATTTTTCTTAAGTTCTCTAAAATTTTCTGAATTTCATATTTGAAATTTTTCAAAAATTTGTTCCACAATTCTTTAAAACTTTCAAGATTTATTAAAAATTATTTTGAATTTATCAGAATTTTGATACACATTTCTTTGGAATTTCTTAGATTTTTCTGAATTTCAATTCTAATTAATTTTTTACTAAAAATAAAAATTGTTCTATATATGGGGCATTCCATGACAAATCGGACACTTTAAAATTTTTTTTTTTAGATTTTCCCAATTTGTTTACAATTTTTAGTACGCTTCAAAAACTCCTTCGTGGTAAATTTTCAGATTTTTTTGATTACCCGTTCAAAAGATATCGAATTTTTAAACATTGGTAGTTTGTTCCTTTACTCAAACTTCTTTTACTCATAACTTCTTCAATATTGGCCCAAATTTCAATTTTTTTTTCAAATTTTTTGTTTGTTTACGTACTTTGTAAAAGTATGGGAGCCTACTTAGGAAGTGGGGATTGGGCGAAGGTATGTTGTAGGGTAAAAATAAATGGGAATCGGTTTCACTAATGACCCCTCTCGGACGCACCATTGGGCCGGTAGAAGCTGATTAAATAAAACAAATTTACAAAAAATAAAAAAAATATATGGACTAAAAAAATATTGTGGGCCTGTCATACATTTTGTTGCTCTAAGGGCACTATTAGGGCAGTTAGAGCGGTTGGAGCAAATTTCAAAAAATGGCGTTTTGTGTGGTAGCCCCCTTAGAAATCGGAGATAAGGTATTAGTTTGTTCAAAAGAAATGTTACGACGTAAAAATTAATGGGGGTCGGTCTTATAAATGACCACTCTATAACGCACCATTGGAGCAGTAAAAATGATTTTAAGATTGGAAAATTACAATAAAATTTTTTCAAAAAATTTAAAAAAATAGTAATAATCGTTATCCCACGATCGTCCTGGGCAAAAAATTTGTAGAATTGACAGAAGTTTTACAGAAAAAAATTTCAAAAAAATCGAAGAGTACAAACATTTTCAAAAATGATATTTAAATGTTAAAACTTAAAAACCGCATACTAGAGCGCTTTTACACTCATAAAAATTTGTTAGTATTCCTTACAAAAAAGTCTGTTGCCATTACTAATAAAGTTTTCAATTTGTGCCCGATAACTTTTTCAGTTACCATTACAAACTTTGGTTTTCAAAAATTAGTAATCTTAAAAAAACTAAAAAAATTAGTATTACTAAATTTTTTTGTAAAAAAATTGTAAATTGTGTATTTTAAATTTTTGGTATTTGTTTACTATATGTAAACTGCGTATTGCGCTTGTTGTCGCCATTACTATTTCAATGCAAGTCAGATTTTGTTTGAATTTTTGATCTGAAATATGTAAGAGAAATATTGAATACATTTTTTTAATACAAAATATAAATTACATACCACATAAAATTAATGCTTTGAAAATTGTGTTAAATAAATTGACATGTTGAATAAATTTGTGTTCTAGAATAAAAAATACATTATATTGATATTATTTAAATGAAACACATAAATATACAGTTGTTACCTGCTTTCATCATTTTATATTTTGTTTTATTTATTGTCCTAAAAAAAGAGTTAATTTTAAACAAAAAATACTTTAATATTTGGTTACCTGTATTTTGTGTTGTATAATTTTGTTGTTTGTACATTTTTTTATTTCTTCCGCTCCGCGACGTTGTCAAATCAAATGCTATTTTTCAACTGAATAATAGAAAGAAAGGCATGAAGAAAAGTACACAAAATTACCAATACTATTTTGAGTATTAAGAAATCAACCCTTTGTGTACATTGTACACAAGAAAAAAAAAATCGCAGATAGCGTAAAACAAAAAAGGACCGCAAGTGGAGAAGAAAGAAAAAAGAATTGAAAAAGGTCGGTGTTTTTTTCAATTTTACATATCTTCTCTTTACTGCATTTGTTCCCTTTTTTATATATTTTTTATTTGAAAGAAAACAAAGTAGTTACAATGAAGCAGACAAATAAGTGTAATTCAATATTGAAAATAATAAACATATTCATACTCATCAAAGCGCAGTTTTACCATTAAAATAAAAAATAACTAACTGTATATTTTTTTTAAATGCTCTTTTTAATTTCCAAATATTTTAATAACATTTTCTTTTTGTATTTCATTAGTGCATTACTTTTCCAGAAAAGAAAACCGAAAAGTTAATACGAAATTTTTAAAAAATCAACTGAAAAAATTATTAAAAAATCAGTAAAAAATTAATAGTTTGTAACGCGAGTTTACTAAAACGAATTACAAAAATATATTTTTTTAGTACAATTTAGTAATAAAGTTGTAAAGTTGGGGTACAAACAATTTTACAAACTTTTTTACTAACGTATTTTTTTGAGTGTAAGAATTTTTTGGAATTTTTTTTTTTAAAGCACGTAAAAAAACAAAAATTAAAAAAAAAAAATTAAATTTGGACTATTACACAGTAAAACAAAATCGAACTTTCGGAATCGGAATGGGATGAAACCAAAAGCAAATGAAAGCTGACGTTTTCTATAACAAAACCCTCAAGGCCTTTTTTTTAGGTCACAGCTAAATTTTATTTTACACGCTTTTAAAGTTGGTGATTTTAAAGTTTTTGTGTACTAAACATGTCCTACTTTAAAGGCCCTGGAGGTGCCCTTATTGGATATGTAGGGTCCAGTTTCCAAACTTTAGCTCAAAAGTACTTCAGCTATGACTGGTATGAATTTTGCTGCAATCGGTCCAGTACCTATTTACTGAATAGCCAAATTATTAAAATAAACCACTGTACACCATTGCGTATGATTGTTATTTAAAGGCAATTATTAATATAAACCACTGGACACCGTTGCGTATGATTGTTATTTAAAGGCAATTACAATATTAATCATTCGCCACTAATACAGTTTTCAAGCATTTATTATTATAATTACAATAAAAGTGCACTAACTTCAAATGCATGTAAAAAAAATCTAGCTCTGAACTAGAAAAAAGCCTTGAAGGGTTTGTTATGGAATATGTCAACTTTCATTTGCTTTTGGTTTCATCCCATTCCGATTTTGGGTGTTGCACTGTGTTATTGAAGAAGTTATGAGGAAAATAAGTTTGAGTAAAGGAACAAACTACCAATTTTTAAAAATTCGATATCTTTTGAACGGGTCATCAAAAAAATCTGAAAATTTACCACGAAGGAGTTTTCTAAGGGCACTAAAAACTGTAAACAAATTGGGAAAATCTAAACAAAAAAAAATTTTCAAAGTGTCCGATTTGACCTGGAATGCCCTATATATTTCTATATATCCACACTTGGCTAGGTGAATAAATGGTATTTGGTATTACTCTTATTTATTTGGCAGGTGAAGGATCTTCTTATTTCACAAAAATATTTGATGTGTTAAACAAATGTAAGAAAACCCTGTAAAAAATCGAATTTTCCAAGATTTTAAGGGAAACTTTTTTACTCCTGGTCCGAGTTTGCCATTTAGGAACATAATCAGCCTATGGCCATTAGATATATTCGTGCCAAGTTTGAGGGGTCTAGCATTTTTGGTTTGAACTGCATGTTGTAGTATAAATTAAGTGATATTTTTAAAGTGCAGTTGCACAAAACGGGCGCTTTTGGTGCAAGTTTCTATGACTGATTCTAGTAAACAATTATACCACATAACACTGTATCAAAATATCTAAGGATATTGTAGGATAATTCTTGACTTTTTGACCTTTGAACTTATGTTTTAAAAATCTTCATAAAAAGAATGTTCTTAGAACGGTTCTAACTACTTTAATATTTAATGAAATTTGGTCAGAATGAATGAAAACATTTTGTGATAAAATTACCTTTAAATTGGTGTGTATAGTTCCAACATCTTTTTTTTTGGTTTACATTTCATTTTGAGTTTTCAACCTGAGACTATTTAAAACATTTTTTTTAATATCCTTTCGAATTTAAAGATTTTTAAATATTTTCTTGCACTTATTGAAAATATTAGGTAGATCTTTAATTATAACAAGAAAAAATTTTAAGATCGTAAAATTCGAAAGAATATCAAAATCGAGCACAATATTACACCCAAAAAAAACGTGGGTATTTAATACTAAAAATTTAACTAATTTTAGTCCAAAAGGACCTAGTGCAGAAATTGGTAACCAATTCTAAAATTTTTAACTAATATTAGTCAAATCCAGTAAAAATTACTAATGTTAGTACTTTGAAGATACTAAAATTAGTAACGAATTAGTAGATTTTGGTACAATATCACTTACTAAACCTTTTAATGTAGAATTATTTTGAGTGTACCTTTACCGAAGTTCCAGCGGGCGTGCTAGTCCTATCTAAAAATTGGGTAAAATTCAACTAATTTTAATGAAAATTTCACAATTTATTCAAACTTTGACCACTGTATGGTATAGTTCTCATTACTGAGAATGAGATTTTCATGCAAATGCATGTTTTTGTCGATAGTCTAAAAACAATATTGACCAATTATCTTTCCGAATCAAGAAATTTGCGTCAAAATGGCATCGATTTGTTTTTGCATATTTTTGCATATTTTGGTGAAAATGAATATTTTGGTTTTAAATGCATATTTTGTGCATATATCCAACTTTTAAGTGCATATTTTTGCATGTTTTGGCATAAATTATCAAAAACACAAATTGAAAATTAATTGTTTCAAAAACTATTTTAAATTTTAAAAATTTATTTTCAAAATAAGAAAAAAACAAGTAAGAGTGTTAAATTCGGCTGTGCCGAATCTTTTATACCCTCCAACACGTTTAAAATTAAAAAAAAAATCGCAGGGGCGTCTTATTCTTTTTTTTGGGGGGGGGTGTCGTCGAAGTTGGTGGGGGATACATTTACCCCCGCTATATATGTTTACAAATTATTTGTTTATGATATTTACGCTTAAATAATAATTTTTATCGTTATTTTTAATTAATTTCCATAACCACGCCCACAAAGGGGGGCGGCCTGAAAGAAATCGAGTTTTCTAGCCCCCTTGGTCCAAGAGCAGGTCTATGAACATAATATAACATACAAATGTTAAATTTGTTGAGCAAAAATTAAAAAAAACTCGTAAAAATATCGTATTTTTCAGGGGTCGTTTTAGTTCTTCAAGGGGAATTTTCCCCCCTGATCCGATTTCGCCCATCTTCGAACTTAACCTTACCAGTTACATAAGAGATGTTCTTGTCCAATTTCAGGGGTCTAGCTCTTTTGGTTTGGACTGCATCGTTATTTCTACAGACGGACGGACGGACGGACGGACGGACGGACGGACATCGCTAGAATGTCTTAGATTCTATCATGGATCAATAATATATATACTTTGTGGGGTCCCCGACCGATATTTTGATGTGTTACACACGGAATGACAAAGTGAGTATACCCCCATACTGTGGTTGGAGGGTATAAAAAGTTAACTTTTTTATAGATTGTCTTAGTTTCTAAAAAAATCTTACTTATATAAATTTTTAAATGTTACTATTTAAACCCTGAGATATTTTTTGCTTTCTAAGAAGTTTTTCCTATAAAAACAAGATTTTTATTGGACACATTTTACTTTTTAGTGAATATTTTTAGGTTTTTTAGTGCATATTTTTAATTTTTTAGCGCATATTTTAGCGCATATTTTCGATTTTTTAGTGCATGAAAATCTCATCCTACCCGTGTAAAAAAATAATTATATCAAAACATATCTCCTTTGATAAAAACATATATGGATTATATATAAATAGATGTAATCAGATCTACTCCATATATATTTATATCTGCTTCAGATATGTTTTGATCCGTAAATTGAGTCTATCTGACAATTTTACATATATGAACATTAGAGTGGCACTTAAAAATAAAATTTTCGAATTTCAAAATGCGCGGGTTGGAATATTGTGTAATTGCGTCTAAAAATGATTGTGTAAAAATTTCAGGAAAATCGAATAACTTTAACCCGTGCCGCTTTGAGGTCAAAGTTTCGGGTTTTTGGGGAAAAAGGACGATGATTTGAAAAAAAAAATAAAAAAATCTTTTTATGAAATTAATTGAAATAAATTTTTTTTATTTAGCTTTTACTCAAAACTGCTTGGAAAAAATTATGTCAACTTTGTATGACATCATTAACCCGTTCAAAATTTTAAGCTAAAAATTACCATGAATTTAGGGGGGTACTTCAAATGAGTATTTTCGATTTTTTAAAAATTTTATTAAACAAAATTTTTAAATTCAACATTTCTATACAAGTCACTTATAAAAAACATTCTAAAGATCAAATATTAAAAAAAATGGGGATATACACCGACTCAATTTGTTTTTGGAGCCGTTTGATTTTGTGGATTTCAAGGAAATTAGAATTTTGTGTAAATTTTTTTTTATGAAAATCGATTTTCGAATAAACTGACCAAATTTAAATTTTTTGTTGCTTCTTTTGATCAAATTAATTCAGTTAAGAACTATTAACTTTATTAGACATCGTTAACTGTAATATACGATTTTTATTATTAACCTTTATTTAGAAAAATTTTTATTTTTGTGTTTCTAAATTTTTATTTTTTACAAGTTTTGATTTTTGTTTAACTAACATTTTTTCTCGGGTGTAGATTTTATATTGCTAAAATATTTCAATTTGATTTTGTTTACCACTTTTTGTGTATACCAACAACAATTAGTTTTTTTTTTCGTTCCGCAACATCTATATGCAAAATGTGCATGAATGTTCTCTCATGCATTCAAATGTTTAGCAACATTATATCCAAGTTCCAAACCTTTTTGTTAAATTAAGTTCTCTAACGTAATTAACAGTGATGGACTAATAGCACACAAGTGGGTTTTTATGATAAATAAATTGTGGAATATTAATCATGAAAATAGGTAATTTATACCTAAATTTACATTTTTTTTTAAATTATTTACATTTATTTCGATTATTTATCATACGAAACGACCAAATAATGAAATTTATTAAAGTGTTTGTTCAAAGGGTAAAATGGGGAAAAAGTACTAGTTTGGCTAAAAAGTACCTTTTAAAGATATAAAGAGGAGGGTAAAAAAATTCCATCAAATTAGATGCGGGTACTGGTTACACATTACTTTTGCTAAATTTTCTCATTTAAATTGAGATTTGGATTCTGCTATACCTTTCGAGGTAATAGAAAAACAATTTCAATTTCCTTTTTCTGCAACCTTTCAACGAGAATCAACGTGATTATTGAAATTAAGTGGAAAAAAAAATCTGAGTATTTTTTTAACATCAGTTTAAAAATTTAATTTAAACCAAATTTTCTGAATCTGAAAACGGATTTAGAGGAAAAAGAAGGTAATATTTATATATTCAGTGAAAATCGTTTTTATATAACACTGTGTAAAATTACCACATTCCAATAGATTTTTACTGCCATTGGGAATATTTTACCAATTTATTTTTCGAACAAGACGTATCTAAGCATCAATTTATTATTGTCAACGCTACCAGGAAGAGCAACTGCAGTTTTGTGGAAAAGCTCCATTGGTAAAAGAGTGCTATATATACCCCATCTTGGAAGAGTGTGGTAAATTAGTGACATTTGTAACCAATTGGCATCAAGGTGTCTTTAAAAGGTAACCAACCTCGTGTTATTCAGGAATTTGGACAAGTACCTAACTGATTTTTGCCCCAAAAGCCAAATCTTCAGAGATTGTGTCTATCGGGGCTAAATTTTTATTCATATCAACCGCACATGGTACATTTGCAAACGAGGCACAAAGGGTTAAAAAAGTTTTGGAAACACAATACGATATACCAAAGAACACTTGTGGTAAGAATCAAGAAAGTAGTTTAAATCAAATCGTATACCCACTATTTTTTTATATATTTTTTTTTTCTAATCTCTGGGTCAGGTCTAGCATATACAGATCGTCAAGTGTTCTTGCATATATTTCATTTACTCCATTCATCAGGAATGAATCAATCACCAAATTGGTGTCATCATGCCCAAAGAATGAAGTAGCTAAGAGAAGTGAATGGAAAAATTTGATAGTTAGTAAACGAAATTCTTTAGCAACGTAAAGACAAAACCGAAAGGAAAATCGAAATATTTAAGTAAATAAGTAAAGTGTAGTGATAGAAATTTTTGTGAAAAAAAACAATTATTAGAAACTAAAAAAATTAAAATCAAAAATGTGCTAAATGTGTTAAATTAAATCACATAATATTCTAAAATATTATAAAAGTTAAAATCTTAAATTCTAAATAGCAAAATGTCCGTTCTACTTAAATAAGAAATTTTTTAATGAAAAACTAACTAAAGTTACTCTAAAAGTCCGTCCGTCCGTTCCAAAATTAAAAGCTAAAAAAATTATTAAAAAAAATTTTAAAATCTTACCATCTATATTGCACAATGTCCGTTTTACCTAAATAGAAAATTTAAAAAATACAAACATAATTAAAAAAGTCCGTCCGTCTTAATTAAAAACAATTTTCAAAAAATATCTAAAATGCCCAATATATTTAAATCTTAAATCCTAAATTGCACAAAGTCCGAAGTTAATAATAATGATCATTCATAAGTTAATTAAGTTGAGTTATTTTCTTTAAGTGCCAAAGTGTAAAAATCGCGGAAAAATGAATTAAAACCTACATAATTTCCTAAATCTATAAAAAAAAAATAAAACTTAAATTAAATAAAATTACCTACAGCTAATAATTAAATATAAAAAAATAAATCATGCAAAAACATTAGAACTAGGTAAAGTGTAAAAGAAAAAGAAACAAAATCTATATATGCAAGAACATAATCATCTTTTTTAGCAACATCATTAACGTCATCATTATCATCATATAACTAATCAACCACAACAAGATCGCTGAGGCCTCATCTTTCTTCAATAAATGGTTTGGTGAGTCAAATAAAAAAAATATTAATTAAATTGATAATATTCTTGCATATTCCTTATAAAATCGAGAAAAAAAAAAAATAATAACTAAAAAAAATTGTAATAAAGGGAGTACAAAATATATATCTATGACGTCATTACATTGACAATTTTAGATCAACAACAAACATTGTTGCTAACTATATTTTTTGACATTTTATTCTTTCATAAATAATCTCCACATAATATATGTATTTTTTTTACTCCTTTATTTACTTTTGCAAGTTCAATTATTATACATAATGTACTTTAAATAAAAATTAAATTTTATCGCAAAACGTTACCGTTTAATCGATAGGTTTCGGTTGTTTCTAGTTCGGTGAAACTAATTCGGTTGTTAAAATTTGTTTAGAAGAAAAAAATAATTTATTAGGTTTATTCAAAATCATGAAACTTAAAATATCGTAAATATAAGCGTTAATTCTATGTAACAATTTTTGTTGCAAAATTCATTTAAAAAATATTAAACAAATTGGCACCTTTTTTTTATTAATTATATACTTCTGTCGGTTAATGTGAATTTTAGTATATAAACCTATGGTAATGAAGTATATCTAAATTTTTTCTTATACTTAAAATTAAACTTATTTTTTTATCAATAAGCTATGAAATCTTACTATTTCTATTAAAATTAGTCTTTTTAAATTATCATGTTAAAAATTAAGAGCCAATTTAATGGTTGAAATAAAAATTTATAGAATTCAAAAAATGAATTGCTAAACTTTATTTAAACGTTTTCTTGTATGGACTGATAATGTGTTAGGGTAAGTTCCTCTGTGGGTTCCTAGAAACCAAAATTAAGTCGTCACTAGGATATGGTAGGTGTGGGTAATGAGGCGCGGATCTCTGACCAACTATGAGATCACTTTAGAGTAAATTAAGACCAGTACCTTTTTTTTAGTTATACTCCAAAATTAATCATAGAATGGGGCTTTTCTTGTTTTGTTTAATCTATGGTTAGTTAACTAGGTCCATGTTTAAAGTAGGGATTTTAATAGTAGTTTACTTTTTTTTAGGGAGTCTATAATAATAAATATCTGTAATGGGACAGAAGTTTTACAATGGGAGACACGAACCCCCCCAAAACCGACTGATCGCTAGCGATATAATGGCTCCCTCGCCTTCTTGCGTATTTCTTTAAATATGGGTTTTGCTTTTGTTCTCAAAAGTAATTTTTCCCATAAGAAAAATATGGAACTTTTCGTGAGTTTTCATTTTTGCAATCTTTTTGTGTTACGTTACATTACAGTGGCGCCCAACGTGGGGCCGGGAGTGACCCAATAAAACGGTTCATTTTCGGTTCCGATTTTTTTTTATTTAATTTTTAAAATTTCAGTAAAAGCCTGGTGCTAAACAGTTGTGTTTTTATTGTCTCTTCTTGCGAATAAATGAGAACGCTTTTATGGAATATTAGTTATTTGAGGGACAAAAGATCGAATAAACTAACCTATTAGCCTCTTCCCATTTCTTTCGTACGTTGGGAAAATTTAAACGTAATTAGTTTTCCACTAATGCAGATTTTCGTGGAACATCTTTTTACGATTTATTTGTAACTTAGTTATCGGTCACTGATTTTTATATAGGAAAACGTTTTTGTTGCTAAAAGCGAATTAACGTCCGATAAATATCAGTAAGTTAATAGAATTAAATAATGCGACTTTTGACTGGTTTGTTACTTTATTTTTTAAATATTTTATTCTACAAAAATTTTTTTCAATAGACCGGTTATTTTTTTTGTATTGATCTTAATTTGCTTATTCAAACCCCTAGCCCAAAATCACCATACAAGAAAACAACTTTTTGAATGAAATTTTGTTAAAATACAAATTATATAAATATTACTTTTTATTCTTTTATAAAAAAAAGAAGATTAAATAACTTTGGTTATTTCAGAATTAATTGTCTATAATTTTTAGAAAATTAAATTTTTCTATTATAATTTTTTCAACTAATTAAACCGCATATAATATATAAAAGTTCTGATCTTTTTCTTAAAAACCAAAATCCAACTTTAGTTTATTTTTTTTTTTTTTCAAATCTTGGTAAAGATTTCAATTGATTTTTCTCACTTTATTGAGATTTTCGTATAAATTGTACAATCAAAATGCCTTTAGAGTATTCTCCATTGACAGGTGCGGAACAGGAACAAGCTCGTAGCTTACCTCCACCTCCTGCAGAGGATCAGGCATCAGGTCCTTTAATCCAAGCGGATTCAACTTGTCACATTTGCGCTGAAATGATGAACGAGAAAATTGCATGCCTTGTTTTAGTTAATTGCAATCACGTTTTTCATAGGGCTTGCATAGAAAATTTTTTATCGACTGATAACAAATGTCCTGTATGTGGTTCAGCCTGTGAATTAGCTGACTTACAGAAGGCTTTGTTCGCAGCAAAACCGTCCAAGGCTAATAGAGGTAAACCTCGTGGCGCTATGGCCAAACAACACCACACGAGATCCTTTAGTAGAACTCTTTTTCAAGATCCCCAAACTCCGTTAGTAGATATTAGCACTAATGGTATGCAAGGGCAAAAAACGCCTCAACCTAATCGTGATGGGCAAGGAAACGGTAATCAGTACAGAAATCAGCCGTTAGCTCAATCTGAAGTTGATTATAATCGAATTAACGAAATGATGATGTCTAACATCACACAAATTTTAAAAAATTTGAATTTAGTTCCAAGTGACCCTGTTGAAAACACAACCCAAAATAATACACCACCCTTACGAACTCAAAATCAGTCGAATTTATTGAGACAGAATAATTCACAGAATAGAACTTTGCGTACTACTCCCATGACAAATCGTTCTTTGTCAACTAATTATTGTAATATGAGTCCGGATAAAATAACTTCTACCATTCAAAAATGGAATTTCCAATTTGATGGTACTACGAATGTAACTGAATTTTTATATATATTAACTTCTTTGACAAACACCCATTTTGATGGTGATTTTTCCGTCATATGTAAAAATTTGCATATCCTGCTCTCCGGTAAAGCGAGAAATTGGTTCTGGAGGCACCACAAAAAGGTTGACGCTATTGTTTGGGATGAGTTCAAAGCCGCTATCGAGGAGGAATATAAAGATTATAAATCCCCATTCGCTGTTCGTGCAGAGATTCGGCAACGAAAACAGAAGCCTGGGGAGTCATACGATTCTTTTTATGAAGCGATCTGTAATATTATGGACCGACTTAAAAAACCGTTAGAAGAATCTGAACTTATAGAAACTATTTTACACAATTTAATACCTGAAATAGGTCTCGAACTACTTAGGTCCCCTATCACCTCACTTTCTCAGTTAAGAGAACTGGTAAAAGTGCGTGAGAGCTTCCTCGAAGACGATTACGTAAAAAAATATTTTGCTTTTAAGAATCAAAAAAATTATTTTGTACCCAGAAAGCAAGTTTCTGCGATTAATGGCGATACAGATACTAAGACTTCTGACTCGACCATAAGTCAAGAGACTTTTATAGATGCACTGAATCACCATGATTCAATTCCACAGTGTTGGAATTGCGGTGAAGCAGACCATTATTATAAGGAATGCCTTACTGATCGGGGCATATTTTGTTATGGTTGCGGGGCGAAAAATACATATTTACCTAATTGCCCGAAGTGTTCGACTCGTAAGTCAAAAAACTTCAGGAAACAAATTCCTCCAAAGGATCAAACGTAGCTTGCAAAAGCAATGCAAAATTGCCTGATTCTTTAGACAAAATAAACCCTGATAATGACCATAATATACCCGATAAGACCCCTGATTTACCACCTGATTTGACAACTAAATTTTCCCCTGATATTTCTAATAAAAATAAAACAGATTCGAATTTATCTGCTAATATTGAAAGTCAAGTTTCTACAGGTTTTAAAATTTTAAAACGAGAGCATAATAGGTTTTCAGAAAATACAAATTTAGAGCATTCAAAAATTATATACCCGAAACTACCATACCACAAACGGTGGGAACTCTATGTTGCAAAACGCAATGAAATTTTCCAAGATTCGTCTATAGCTCAATTAAGTGTAAAACGTCAGAAACGTTCCACTGTACGTTTAAGAAGATTTTTTAAGACCCGTAAACTTTGCTCTAAACTTCTTATATCTGCTATTGTGAACAACCCTAATGATCAACGCTATTATGCAAAAATTTCATTTTTAAATTATACAGAATACGGTTTGCTTGATACTGGTGCAAATATCAGTTGCATAGGCGCTGATTTAGCCAAAGAAAATTTTACGAAATTTAAAAATTTTTCTAAGTGTACATCTTATGTGAAAACTGCAGATGGAAGCTCACAGCGAGTCATCGGATGGCTTAATGTTGAAGTTTCTTTCAAAGATAAAATTCAGACAATAAATTTATTCGTCATTCCAACAATATCACAACGGGTGATATTGGGAATTGACTTCTGGAAGGCTTTTGATTTAATGCCGAATATTATTGAGTCGGTAGATTTGATTGACAAATCTCTTTTTAGTCTGAGTCCGTCTGAGTCGTCCGTTTTAAAAACAATTTCCGATTGTCCGTCCGACAACAAAAACAAGACTGAATCAAGTGATTCAGTTGAAAATTATTATCCTTTAACAATTGGTCAACAACAACAACTTAAAGCGGTTATCTCTCTATTTCCGAATTTTGAAAAAGAAGGGTTGGGAAGAACCAGCTTACTTAAGCATGAAATCGACGTGGGTAACACCAAGCCGATTAAACAACGGTTCTATCCGGTTTCTCCAGCAGTGGAGAAACTGATGTTTGAGGAAATAGACCGCATGTTGACAATGGGTGTAATTGAACTATCAAATTCACCTTGGAGCTCCCCAATGAGATTGGTAATAAAACCGCATAAAGTCCGCCTATGTTTAGATGCACGTAAGGTGAACTCAGTCACCATCAAGGATGCTTATCCTTTGCCATCGATTGAGGGAATATTTTCGCGCCTTCCAAAAGCCAATTTGATTTCCAAACTGGATCTCAAAGATGCTTTTTGGCAAATCGGCTTAGCCGATGAATCTAAGGCATTAACGGCATTCACAGTCCCTGGTAGACCACTCTATCAGTTTGTGGTCATGCCATTCGGACTGTGCAATGCACCACAGACCATGTGCCGATTAATGGATCAGATCATACCAGCTGATCTCAAAACATGCGTCTTTGGTTATCTTGACGATTTAATTATTGTGTCTGAGAATTTTACCCAGCATTTAGCATTTCTCGTTAGAATTTCGGAACAATTTCGAAAAGCGAACCTGACTTTGAATGTTTCAAAAAGTCATTTTTGTGTAACCAGGGTAAAGTACCTCGGTTATGTAATTGGCGATGGTGGAATCACCACTGACCCGGAAAAAGTAAGCGCAATTCGCAACTGGCCCGTTCCTAAAAATTTAAAGCAGGTGAGAGGTTTCTTAGGCATAGCAGGGTGGTATAGGAGATTCATTGAGAATTTTTCCACAGTTGTGTTCCCTATAACCGAAACCCTTTCTAACAAGAAAAAATTTACTTGGACACCTGAAGCTCAACTTGCATTTGAAAAAATCAAGTCTCTTTTAAGTTCATCGCCTGTCCTTGTAAATCCTGACTTTTCAAAAAAGTTTTATTTACATTGCGATGCCAGCGATTACGGCATCGGTGCTGTGCTCGTACAATTAGATTCGGATGGCCAGGAAAAACCTATAACGTACATGAGCAAAAAGCTAAACTCGGCTCAAAGAAACTACAGCGTTACCGAACGAGAGTGTCTCGCTGCTTTAGAAGCCATTCAAAGATTTAGGTGCTACTTAGAACTACAAGAGTTCGAAGTGATCACAGATCACTCGAGTCTCGTGTGGCTAATGCGGCAACCAAATCTAAGCGGCAGGTTAGCTCGTTGGGTGCTGAAACTACAGGCCTTTAAGTTCATTGTGAGTCATCGCAAGGGCAAGGACAACGTTGTCCCTGATGCTCTTTCGAGAATTCCTAGCGATGAGATTTCAGCATTTGACCTTAGTGGTCCTGAAGTGGATTTAAATTCTCCTATGTTTGATGATCCAGAGTATGAAAGTTTGAGAGTAAAAATTCGTGAAAACCAGGAAAAATACCCTGATATAAAACTTGTCGATCGTTTTGTTTACATTCGTACAAGTCATTATGATGGTGTTGAGGAAAACGAGCAAAATTGTTGGAAGTTATGGATTCCATATGGGTTAAGGGATGATTTAATTGCACGGTTTCATAATACTCCTACTACTGCTCACGGTGGTATGTCTAAGACCCTCGATCTTTTGAAACGTTCATTTTTCTGGCCTGGTATGGTTCGCAATGTTCGTGATTTTGTGAGAAATTGTACAATTTGTAAATCTACAAAAGCTCCGAACTTCATAATGAAGCCTGAAATGGGCAAACAGGCCATTTCAGAAAGACCTTTTCAAAGGCTTTATATAGATTTATTAGGACCATACCCCCGAAGTAAATCTGGGCACATTGGCTTGCTAATTGTATTGGACCATATGAGTAAATTTCATTGGCTTCAACCTCTTAAAAAGTTTACTTCAATTTTAATAAAAGATTTTTTGGAAAAACAAATTTTCCACGTTTACGGGGTACCCGAAATAATCGTTAGCGACAACGGGTCGCAATTTAAGGCTAACGACCTAAACGCCTTTTTCACATCTCTTGGTATTCATCACGTTTACACTGCTCTATATTCGCCACAGGCAAATGCGTCAGAGCGTGTAAATCGCTCCTTAATTGCAGGCATTCGAGCGTTTTTAAAAGGTGATCATACAAGATGGGACGAAAATCTGACTGCCATCAGCTGTGCGTTACGAAATTCGTGTCATCAGGCGATTAAGATGTCACCCTACCATGCTTTATTCGGGTTTGACATGATAACTCATGGATCATCTTACGCACTTCTGGAAAAATTAAAATTATTAGACGAGCCTTCATATAAATTAAGTAGAGATGACAACTTGCAACTTATCCGTAAAGATTTACAGAAACACGTAAAGCAAGCTTATGAACAAAATCAGAAAACTTATAATTTACGTACAAGACCGCAATCTTTCCAAATTGGACAAGAGGTCCTGCGGAAAAATTTTGTTCAGAGCAGTTTAGGAAAGCGATTCAATGCCAAATTGGCACCTTTGTTTGTAAAAGCTCGTGTAAAAGAAAAACTGGGAAATCATTATTATGTCCTTGAGGATTTATCTGGAAAACTTGTCGGTACATTCCACGCTAAGGACATACGAACATAAATTAATATTACTACTCGCTTTGAAACGTATTTGCTTAAATTTGTTTAGTAATTTTATTTTTACATATAACTTTTTTTTTTGCAAGATTTAATCATTTCAATACTCTGGCAAGATCGTTTAAACTTTCACATTGATTGGTTATCGAATTTAAGGAAAAGTTTTGCAATAAATTACATTTTTTGCAATTCTTACATCAATCGTCCTTTTTTTTTTTAATTGTTTACCTAATGTAAATTATAAAGAAAAAAAGAATATTTACTTATTCAATCGTTTTTTGAAATGTGTACAATATCTGCTAAATACAAAGTTTTTATTTAACTTCCAGTTTTAAAATCGTCTTTTTCTTGAAAATATTTTTTCTTAAAAAGATAATATTTTCCAGTTTTGTAATATACGATTTTTATTATTAACCTTTATTTAGAAAAATTTTTATTTTTGTGTTTCTAAATTTTTATTTTTTACAAGTTTTGATTTTTGTTTAACTAACATTTTTTCTCGGGTGTAGATTTTATATTGCTAAAATATTTCAATTTGATTTTGTTTACCACTTTTTGTGTATACCAACAACAATTAGTTTTTTTTTTCGTTCCGCAACATCTATATGCAAAATGTGCATGAATGTTCTCTCATGCATTCAAATGTTTAGCAACATTATATCCAAGTTCCAAACCTTTTTGTTAAATTAAGTTCTCTAACGTAATTAACAGTGATGGACTAATAGCACACAAGTGGGTTTTTATGATAAATAAATTGTGGAATATTAATCATGAAAATAGGTAATTTATACCTAAATTTACATTTTTTTTTAAATTATTTACATTTATTTCGATTATTTATCATACGAAACGACCAAATAATGAAATTTATTAAAGTGTTTGTTCAAAGGGTAAAATGGGGAAAAAGTACTAGTTTGGCTAAAAAGTACCTTTTAAAGATATAAAGAGGAGGGTAAAAAAATTCCATCAAATTAGATGCGGGTACTGGTTACACATTACTTTTGCTAAATTTTCTCATTTAAATTGAGATTTGGATTCTGCTATACCTTTCGAGGTAATAGAAAAACAATTTCAATTTCCTTTTTCTGCAACCTTTCAACGAGAATCAACGTGATTATTGAAATTAAGTGGAAAAAAAATCTGAGTATTTTTTTAACATCAGTTTAAAAATTTAATTTAAACCAAATTTTCTGAATCTGAAAACGGATTTAGAGGAAAAAGAAGGTAATATTTATATATTCAGTGAAAATCGTTTTTATATAACACTGTGTAAAATTACCACATTCCAATAGATTTTTACTGCCATTGGGAATATTTTACCAATTTATTTTTCGAACAAGACGTATCTAAGCATCAATTTATTATTGTCAACGCTACCAGGAAGAGCAACTGCAGTTTTGTGGAAAAGCTCCATTGGTAAAAGAGTGCTATATATACCCCATCTTGGAAGAGTGTGGTAAATTAGTGACATTTGTAACCAATTGGCATCAAGGTGTCTTTAAAAGGTAACCAACCTCGTGTTATTCAGGAATTTGGACAAGTACCTAACTGATTTTTGCCCCAAAAGCCAAATCTTCAGAGATTGTGTCTATCGGGGCTAAATTTTTATTCATATCAACCGCACATGGTACATTTGCAAACGAGGCACAAAGGGTTAAAAAAGTTTTGGAAACACAATACGATATACCAAAGAACACTTGTGGTAAGAATCAAGAAAGTAGTTTAAATCAAATCGTATACCCACTATTTTTTTATATATTTTTTTTTTTTCTAATCTCTGGGTCAGGTCTAGCATATACAGATCGTCAAGTGTTCTTGCATATATTTCATTTACTCCATTCATCAGGAATGAATCAATCACCAAATTGGTGTCATCATGCCCAAAGAATGAAGTAGCTAAGAGAAGTGAATGGAAAAATTTGATAGTTAGTAAACGAAATTCTTTAGCAACGTAAAGACAAAACCGAAAGGAAAATCGAAATATTTAAGTAAATAAGTAAAGTGTAGTGATAGAAATTTTTGTGAAAAAAAACAATTATTAGAAACTAAAAAAATTAAAATCAAAAATGTGCTAAATGTGTTAAATTAAATCACATAATATTCTAAAATATTATAAAAGTTAAAATCTTAAATTCTAAATAGCAAAATGTCCGTTCTACTTAAATAAGAAATTTTTTAATGAAAAACTAACTAAAGTTACTCTAAAAGTCCGTCCGTCCGTTCCAAAATTAAAAGCTAAAAAAATTATTAAAAAAAATTTTAAAATCTTACCATCTATATTGCACAATGTCCGTTTTACCTAAATAGAAAATTTAAAAAATACAAACATAATTAAAAAAGTCCGTCCGTCTTAATTAAAAACAATTTTCAAAAAATATCTAAAATGCCCAATATATTTAAATCTTAAATCCTAAATTGCACAAAGTCCGAAGTTAATAATAATGATCATTCATAAGTTAATTAAGTTGAGTTATTTTCTTTAAGTGCCAAAGTGTAAAAATCGCGGAAAAATGAATTAAAACCTACATAATTTCCTAAATCTATAAAAAAAAAATAAAACTTAAATTAAATAAAATTACCTACAGCTAATAATTAAATATAAAAAAATAAATCATGCAAAAACATTAGAACTAGGTAAAGTGTAAAAGAAAAAGAAACAAAATCTATATATGCAAGAACATAATCATCTTTTTTAGCAACATCATTAACGTCATCATTATCATCATATAACTAATCAACCACAACAAGATCGCTGAGGCCTCATCTTTCTTCAATAAATGGTTTGGTGAGTCAAATAAAAAAAATATTAATTAAATTGATAATATTCTTGCATATTCCTTATAAAATCGAGAAAAAAAAAAAAATAATAACTAAAAAAAATTGTAATAAAGGGAGTACAAAATATATATCTATGACGTCATTACATTGACAATTTTAGATCAACAACAAACATTGTTGCTAACTATATTTTTTGACATTTTATTCTTTCATAAATAATCTCCACATAATATATGTATTTTTTTTACTCCTTTATTTACTTTTGCAAGTTCAATTATTATACATAATGTACTTTAAATAAAAATTAAATTTTATCGCAAAACGTTACCGTTTAATCGATAGGTTTCGGTTGTTTCTAGTTCGGTGAAACTAATTCGGTTGTTAAAATTTGTTTAGAAGAAAAAAATAATTTATTAGGTTTATTCAAAATCATGAAACTTAAAATATCGTAAATATAAGCGTTAATTCTATGTAACAATTTTTGTTGCAAAATTCATTTAAAAAATATTAAACAAATTGGCACCTTTTTTTTATTAATTATATACTTCTGTCGGTTAATGTGAATTTTAGTATATAAACCTATGGTAATGAAGTATATCTAAATTTTTTCTTATACTTAAAATTAAACTTATTTTTTTATCAATAAGCTATGAAATCTTACTATTTCTATTAAAATTAGTCTTTTTAAATTATCATGTTAAAAATTAAGAGCCAATTTAATGGTTGAAATAAAAATTTATAGAATTCAAAAAATGAATTGCTAAACTTTATTTAAACGTTTTCTTGTATGGACTGATAATGTGTTAGGGTAAGTTCCTCTGTGGGTTCCTAGAAACCAAAATTAAGTCGTCACTAGGATATGGTAGGTGTGGGTAATGAGGCGCGGATCTCTGACCAACTATGAGATCACTTTAGAGTAAATTAAGACCAGTACCTTTTTTTTAGTTATACTCCAAAATTAATCATAGAATGGGGCTTTTCTTGTTTTGTTTAATCTATGGTTAGTTAACTAGGTCCATGTTTAAAGTAGGGATTTTAATAGTAGTTTACTTTTTTTTAGGGAGTCTATAATAATAAATATCTGTAATGGGACAGAAGTTTTACAATGGGAGACACGAACCCCCCCAAAACCGACTGATCGCTAGCGATATAATGGCTCCCTCGCCTTCTTGCGTATTTCTTTAAATATGGGTTTTGCTTTTGTTCTCAAAAGTAATTTTTCCCATAAGAAAAATATGGAACTTTTCGTGAGTTTTCATTTTTGCAATCTTTTTGTGTTACGTTACATTACATAACCCATATTGGCAGGGGGCAAATGTGACCCAAACAGCAAATTCAAAGTTTGTTTCTAGAATTTTAAGAATTTTATTGTTTCAAAATCATTTTGGTGGTCTATTACATACTAATTTATAGTGTCCGACCGAATATTTGGCTTCGGCATTGGCCAAAGAGCAGCACTCGGCCAGTATTTGGCTTCGGCTACATTTTTGGCCAAATATGGCCTTATACCGAATAATTATATAAAACTTGTACGAACGTGTTAAAAAATGTTTTTGTGGAAAAAACAAACACTAAAAACAAGCTCTTTGTCTCCCGCTCTTAAAATTTTGGAACTTGATAACAGAAGGTACGAAAACTGTTAGACGAGGAAAATACGATAATGTTAAATTAACATTGTTGGTTTGACAAATAATGCTAACTTTTTATATCGAAAAAGCGCTTAATAAATTTTGAAACAATGTAACAATTTATAATTATTATGGTAATATTATTTAAGAAATACCTTTAAAAGTGTTTAAAACAAATTGTCAGCAAATAAAAAGTCATTGGATTTCCCGATAACCCTAAAAAAAAACTTTTCTTACAGCTAGATGAAAAAAAAAACGCTAGCTTTAGTCTGAAAATCGCCAAACTGCAACACTTTTTTATTTATATCAAACTTAAGGGATTTGTTTTGGTTTTATCAAACGTCCAGTTCGATGGCGGACTTAGCAAAGGGAATTTAAGAGAGGGTTTAACAGAAGAAGGGAGACTTCACATATCTTTAAGTATTGATAGTCTTTGCTAAAAAAAAGTCTTGCACTCAAAAAAAATTTTTACTGAAAACAGGTTTCACACTCGAAAAAATGTGCACTCAAAAAAAAATTATTTTTACAAAAATTAATAAAAAAAAAACATTTACGGATTCGGTCAAAATATATTTAATATATATGAATTCATAAATGTTTTTTTAGTAGTTTTTGTAAAAATAATTTTTTTGAGTGCACATGTTTTGAGTAAAAATTTTTTTTTGAGTGCAAGACTTATTTTTAGTGTTTGTTTTTTCAAAAAAACATTTTTTAACAGATTTGTACAAGTTTTATATAATTATTCGGTATAAGGCCATATTTGGCCAAAAATGTAGCCGAAGCCGAACACTGGCCGAGTGCAGCTCTTTGGCCAATGCCGAAGCCAAATATTCGGTCGGACACTATAAATTAGTATGTAATAGACCACCAAAATAATTTTGAAACAATAAAATTCTTAAAATTCTAGAAACAAACTTTAAATTTGCTGCTTGGGTCACATTTGCCCCTGCCAATATGGGTTAACGATGTCTAATAAAGTTAATAGTTCTTAACTGAATTAATTTGATCAATAGAAGCAACAAAAAATTTAAATTTGGTCAGTTTATTCGAAAATCGATTTTCATAAAAAAAAATTTACACAAAATTCTAATTTCCTTGAAATCCACAAAAATCAAACGGCTCCAAAAACAAATTGAGTCGGTGTATATCCCCAATTTTTTTAATATTTAATCTTTAGGATGTTTTTTATAAGTAACTTGTATAGAAATGTTGAATTTAAAAATTTTGTTTAATAAAATTTTTAAAAAATCGAAAATACTCATTTGAAGTACCCCCCTAAATTCATGGTAATTTTTAGCTTAAAATTTTGAACGGGTTAATGATGTCATACAAAGTTGACATAATTTTTTCAAAGCAGTTTTGAGTAAAAGCTAAATAAAAAAATTTATATCAATTAATTTCATAAAACCATTTTTTTATTTTTT
>OY992536.1:85619107-85685899 GCA_963921195.1 Pegoplata infirma | reverse complement strand
TATTAAAAACTAAGGCCTTGAGCTTAATTATTCGTTTACTTATTGAAGTTAAAACAAAAAGGTCGAAAAAACATACATAATAATTAGAATTACGGAGAGCACGCCGTTAAAAATAAACTAGAAAAATGGTTTATAAAAACATAAAGAATAAACACCAAAATATTAGAGGATATATAAATAAGCACAAAACTTTCAAACTAAGACAACTTAACACGAAATCAACGATAACGTTTCTTATTAGATGTAGAAATTCTGGTATAACGCCAAATTTCATTTACAACACAACAAAAAACATTCATGGTATTTTTGAATCAACAGAATTAGTTCTTCCAAAAATTAATAGTGCCCTTAATACCATTTTACAAAATTTTCATATCAAAATTCTTAATTTGTTAATCAAACAAAAACATGAGCTTGATAAACATAACCAAAAAGTCATAATAGAATTAGAAAGCAATATCAACAAATATTTGTCAACAGAAGAACAAAAACAATTTTGGGAAAACGAAAATAAACTTACAAAAATAAACAACTATGCTATTAAAAACAGACATTTAAGGAAATTTGAAGTACTTAAATCTGCACAAAGAAGAGAATTAGATATTGTAAAAAACGAAAATTGGTTTGTGAACAAAACGAATATAGAGATCCCCGAAGACATCCAGTGGCTTCTTTCATTAGGACAAAAGCATGCATTGCCTACAACAAGGGAACAATTTCCGATGTTTAAATATATAGCCGACGGAGAAGACTTCATACAAACCTTAAATGATAAAGAGGACCAAGAGATGGCAAGGGCAAAATTTACTTTTATGTTAGAAAATCATGTAAATAAACATACACTTAATAAGAGAGAACGTTTCATACACAACACAGTGGGACAAACTCGTACATTTTTGAGGAAAAATAAAAACATATTAATTTTGAATGCCGATAAAGGGAATGTCACAGTGGCTATGGAGAAAAAAGACTACGATATAAGAATGAACAACATTTTAAATGATATGATGACATACAAAAGATTGAAAAAAGATCCAACATCAGCATTACAAAAGAAAAACAATGATCTTGTAGATGAACTCCATAAGTGCAATATTTTAACTGTGATAGAGAAGACAAGACTGAAAAATGACGCGGCATTTGCTCCAAGATTATATGGATTACCCAAGGTCCATAAAGAAGGACTACCTCTTAGACCAATATGCTCTTCGGTGAACTCCCCATCTAGCGGTCTATGTAAGTTTTTGACCAATATATTAAAGAAGCTTACAGAAAACTCGGAGTTTAATGTAAAAGACGCGGTGCAATTTAGAAATAAGATCAACAACAGTGCAATATGTGACGACGAGAGGATGGTATCATTTGACGTAATATCTTTATTCCCTAGTATTCCAGTGGAATATGCAATCGATCTGATCACAGGTAAATGGGACGAGATTCAACAACACACAACAATGTCGAAACAATTATTCGTAAAGATATTAAAATTTTGTATACAGGATAACAGATACTTTAAGTATGGCGATAAAGTATACGCGCAATGCAGAGGTTTGCCAATGGGATCACCAGCATCTCCCATAGTAGCGGATATAGTTATGGAGGAACTATTACAGAAAAGTATTGGGACTATGGAGAAAAAACCAAGACTATTAACGAAGTATGTTGACGACCTTTTTGGGATTGTAAACGAATGTGCAATAGAGGAAACGCTCAATAAGTTAAACAGCTTTCATAATAGAATAAAATTCACAATAGAGGAGGAGAAGAACGAACGATTGCCATATCTTGACACTCTAGTGGTAAGAAGAGGTAACACGATTAAAACGGATTGGTACCAAAAACCAACATCTTCGGGAAGGATAATAAACTTTTACTCATGTCAGCCTAAAAATATTATAATAAATACCGCGAGAAACTTCATAAAAAGAGTACTTAACATAAGCGATCAACAGTTTCATAAAGAAAATTTGATAAAAATAAGGGAGTTATTACGGAAAAACGCTTTTCCAAATAAAATTATAGAAAAACTGATTAAAGATAATAAAAATCAAAAAGAAAAAAGAAGAGAAGAGACACCTAAGATTTACAAGTCATTAACTTATGTTCCCAAAATATCAGAGAGAATTCAGAAATCCGGAATATATAATAAAGAAAAGTATAAAATAGCTTCAACGACCAGGAATACACTTAAACAACTTTACTCTAACACAAAAACAAAAATTGACAAAATGGAAAAATCCAATGTAATATATAAAATAAAATGCAACGGCAACGAAAATGAAAAATGCGAAAAAGTATACGTCGGAACAACCAAGAACAAATTAAAAACCCGAATATCTGGACACAAATCAGATTTAAAATGTAAAAATAATTTGTCTACACAAAAAACTGCACTGCTGGCCCATTGTGTGGAGAGAGAACACTTGCCAAATCTAACTGATATTGATATCCTACACACAGAAGACAAATATAAGAGAAGACTTACATTAGAAATGCTATATATTATAAAAACAAAAAAAGAGCATAGGATGAATTTTAAAAAAGATGTGGAAAACAATTGTGCAAGCAGCTTTCAACACATCATAAACAAAACGACTAATTAGTACAATAAAGATCGGATTAGCGGGCAGTCGTTTAATGTGTGTCTATTGTTACTCGTTTTAATAAAAATTTCTATATTTTTGTGAGTTTATGTTGTTGCTTTATTCTTTTTATGTTTGCAATTTTGTTTGTTACAGTGTTTTATGTAGTGAAAAATTTTGTGTTAATTTTTTGTATTTTCTTTATATTTATTTAAGATCCTGAAGATGTTTCCCGTCGGGTTACGAAATATTGACTATTAAAATAAATAAATAAAATTTATTAAAAACTAAGGCCTTGAGCTTAATTATTCGTTTACTTATTGAAGTTAAAACAAAAAGGTCGAAAAAACATACATAATAATTATGAAAATTTTTAATTTCTTTGCACGAAAAGTGACCGGTCCTTGACATGTAACACGGAACCGAATGACCCATCACAAACTTTGAATCCTTTCATATAAAAAGGCCTAGGATTTACAATTAGAAAACTTTCAAAGTTTATTTCAGAACTTCGAAATTTAATTTTAAAATAAATTTTTTCTCAAAGCATTTTTAATGAATTTTTTAATTCCAAAACGCAAAAAAAAAAGAAAAGCCAAGTGTCAGAAAAAAAATTTTCGTTAGAAAATTGTGTAAAAGATTGTTTTTTTTTTTTTTTAAGAAAAATTTTAAACGTTTTTTTTTATTTTTTTTTAAATATTACTAACTTTCTTATGCTACTTGTAGTATAGGGTTTTTATAATTTGCAATATAGTCTTTACAAGATCTTGAAGAGATCTAAACACGTGCTTCTTAAAAAATATATCTAATACTTATGTAAGACTTAATTTTTGTAATTTACGATTTTAAAACAAAAAAAAGATTTCGTAGAATATAGAAAACTTTTTCTAAAAAATTAGAATGTTTACGAAATAATTTCGTGAGCAAAAAGTACGAAATTTTTCGTAAAATGTACGAAACATTTCGTAAATCATAAATTTTTATTGCACACCTTTTTTTGGCATATATTTTTAGGTTTTTTAGTGAATATTTTGAATTTTGTGATAATTTAAAAAAAAAAAATAAAATTTTGCTGGAAATCGATGTTTGGATTACCCAGGCAAAAAGATAAATAAATTTACCATAAGAGAAAAAATATTTAAAAATTAAAAAAAAAAAAATTCAAAATTTTCATTTTTTTTTTGGAATTAAAAAATTAGTTTGGTCTGTAAAATTTTTTTGTGGTTCAAATTTAAATCCCCGATTTTGCTTAAAATTAAATCATATACGCTCGTATTCATAACAAAAACCGAGTGGCTATCATCAAGCTGCTAACTTTTTCAAACCCAATTTTCTGGAAGGGAAAGCTTGGCTTTTGATTTTAGGCACTTTTATCCTTATTATAATGATAAAAGGAATGTGTTTTATCAAGAATATTCCTTTCCTTTATTGAAAATTGCGAATAAAAAAGTTAGCAGCTCGATGATAGCCGGGTAATTCCAAAAATTTTCGCCCCACTGTTCGGAAACATGACTTTGGACGCCACTGAGAATTTGGCTCATAGATATCCACGTTTATATGAGATATGTTGCATTTTTGGATTTTCAAAATTTTCTGTAGTTTTCAAATTATCGCGGGTCAAAGTTCGACTTTTTTAGCAAAAGTCAGAAAAATACATGACGTTTAACGTGCTCTAACTTTTTAACTAGTAATCCGATTATCACAAGTAATGGCTCATACACAGAAAAAAACAGCCCGTTTTTTTGTTGTTTTGTCCAATAAAAAAATATTTTACAACATAAAAGAAAAAAAAATTGGTCAATATGAAATGTAATTATGTAAGAAACGAACTACTTTAAATTTTTTTAATTTTGGTTCAAAATTACGCCTTCTATTGGAAAAAAATAAAAAAAAAATTAAAAAAATCAATTACGAAATACACCGATTCAATTACTTTAGTATTTGAAATTCCTCCGAGCACGAAAATTGTAATATTGATTACTCAAGTAATTGGTCCAATTACTAAAGTAATTGGTTCAATTATTTTAGTAATTGGCCCAATTACTTGAGTAATCTATATTACAATTTTCGTGCTCGGAGGAAATTCAAATACTAAAGTAATTGAATCGGTGTATTTAGTAATTGATTTTTTTTAATTTTTTTTCATTTTTTTCCAATAGAGGGCGTAATTTTGAACCAAAATGAAAAAAGTTCAAACTAGTTTGTTTTTCACTTAATCACCTTGCATATTGACCAAACTTTTTTCCTTTTATGTTGTAAAATATTTTTTTATTGGACAAAACAACAAAAAACAAGCTGTTTTTTCTGTGTATGAAAGCTTAATTCTTCTTCTTTTAGGAAATATTTTCAAAAGCATACGGATTTTTTTCAGAAGTGTTGCAAAAATTTAAAAACATTTTTTTTTGCGAATATTTAAAAAAACACATCTTCGATTTTTTTTAAAAAAAGTTTGGTGATAAACAATACTGTTTTGTACAACATATCCAAAATTCAGAGTGGGATCCCAATGGGATCAAAAAATATTCTGGTTTTAGTACAAAGTTCTGAAATTTTACCTTAGAAAATTAAAATTTTAATGCCCTTACCACAAGAAAACAAAAAGTCTATTTTAACAAAAGTTTTATTTTAAATTTTAAATTTTCAATACATTTTTTTAAAGTCGATTTTAAAAACAAAAACAATTTGTATGGAAATAAAATTAAAAGCTCATTTTAAATTTATTTTATTTTATTGTGGTAAAGCTGTATGTTTCTTCAATATAAAAATTTAAATTTTCAAAGAAAATTATACTATTAAAATTTTGAAAACATTCAGAACATTAGAAATTTAAATTTTCTAAGGGAAAAATATGAGAACCTCGTACTTAAAACAGAATATTTTTTGATCCCATGGAGATCCCACTCTGAATTTTGAATATGTTATACAAAACATTGTTATTTTTCACCAGAATTTTTTAAAAAAAAATCGAAGTTGTGTTTTTTTAAATATTCGAAAAGAAAAAATGTTTTTGCATTTTTGCATCATTTCTGTAAAAAAAAACCGTGTTATTTTAAAAATATTTTCTAAAAGAGAACCCCAGCTTTCACATGAGCCTAAATTTGTGAAAATCGGGTCATTGGTTAAGAAGTTACAGCTCTTTAAACGTGATGTATTTTTCTTACTTTTGCTTAAAAAGTCAATCTTTGACCCGCCATAATTCGTTAAATACACCAAATGTAAAAAAACGATATATGGTACATAAATCATATTTATGAAGGCTATCTATGTGTCAAGGTTCAAATTAATCTGAGACACCATTTCCAAAAATGACTAAAATTTGAGCTAAATTTTCTAGAATGGCCCAGCCACTCGTTTTTTTTGTTATGAATACCTGTGATAGCTTTTAGCACAAAAAGAACCATAGTTTATCCGACAATCGAAGAAATTTGAAAAAAGTGATTATTCGTACCACCCTAGTGCATATTAGTTTTGCTCTAAAGAACCAACATGTCTGCCAAAGTAGTAGGTATTAGTCTATTTTCCCATAAACTATATTTGTCTAAAAAAACTACATTTTCTAAATTTAACATTATGTTGTTTAATTTTTTCGTATTTAAAAACATAAATAAAATCAATAAATTTTATAGATTTTCTTTCAATAGACCCAATTAAGTAAATTTTTAACCAAATATATTTTTTTTTTTTTATTTTCTATAATTTATAGAAATAGTTTTTTCCTTAACTTTTTTTTCAAAGGACAATTTACTTTAAATGAAATGTTCTTAAGGGCATTTTTTTCTCCTAATAAAAAGTTTTTTCTGCTGGCTAAAACAAAAAACAAACACATATTTTTGTGTCTCCATAAATCTTTACTAACACATTTTTAAAGTAGACAAAAAAAATAGAAAAATATATAGTTTTCTTAAAAATAAATTATGTTATTTGCAGAGATAAAGTTAACAAGCAAAAAATTTAGCACAAATAATTTAAAATATTTTATGTGTCATATAATAACAAGTAAGAAAATTATAGTCGGTCAAGACCGACCATATAATACCCTACACCAGAGTTTCCCGGGAAATGGGTCCCAAGTTGAAACATGGACTGATTAGATCTATATTTTGTCAATTCTATAATAAGTGTAAAAAGCACTCACAAATCAAATTTGAGTGGAATAGGCCTCTTTTTGTTGACAATAAACCGCTTCAACTGAATATCGGGCGAAATTTTCACATGGGACCTAATCCAAAAATGGTCCAATGATAATCAGATTTGATAAGGTTATTAAAGTACGCGTTTAACACACACAAACAAAATTTTAATTAAATATTTTCTATTTTCATGAAATTTGAGAGATTTATGTGAAAATCGGGAATGTGGTTTGTATGGGGGCTACAAGAAGAACTGGTCCGATTTCTTTAAAATTCGGAACGGTGACTTCTGTGGACGAAACACGATTACCTGCCAAATTTCTAAAAGATACCTATTAAAATGCGGTTATTAGAGTCATTTTAGCCAAAACTAAAGAGGACCTTTTGTATTGGGACTAGGTCTAAATATGGACCGATTTTTTCCAATTTCAATAGGCTTCGTCCTTGGGCCAAAAGAGGCTTAAGTTTTAAATTTCAAGTCAATTGATTGAAAATTGCGACCTGTATCGTGTTTACACCGTTTACATGGACAGACAGACGGACGGACGGACGGACATCGCTAAATCGACTCAAAAAGTGATTCTAAGTCGATCGGTATACTTAAAAGTGGGTCTTGGACCAATATTTCGGGTACACTCAAAATAATTCTACATTAAAAGGTTTAGTAAGTGATATTGTACCAAAATCTACTAATTCGTTACTAATTTTAGTATCTTCAAAGTACTAACATTAGTAATTTTTACTGGATTTGACTAATATTAGTTAAAAATTTTAGTATTGGTTACCAATTTCTGCACTGGTCCTTTTGGACTAAAATTAGTTAAATTTTTAGTATTGAATACCCACGTTTTTTTTTGGGTGTAGTTACAAACATCAGCACAAACTCATTATACCCTGTACCACAGTGTAGTGTTGGGTATAAAAATAAAACAGATTTTTACTTTTGTTTTCCATAATTAAAAAAATACCAACACTAGACACCAGGCGTATGAATAATATATAATTTTAATTGTACATTAAGTATACGCATACGTAGTTTAAAAATTCAAACAAAGAAGCAGTGCTGTAATGTTAACACAAATTCAAATAGAAAGCAGTGCCGTAATTTTTAAATTTGTATACCCTCTTAGGGAGGGTATATATGGGGCATTCCATGTCAAATCGGACACTTTGAAAATATTTGTTTTAGATTTTTTCAATTTGTTTACAATTTTTAGTACCCTTTGAAAACTCCTTCGTGGAAAATTTTCAGATTTTTTTGATGACCCGTTCAAAAGATCTCGAATTTTTAAAAGTTTGTTCCTTTACTCAAACTCTTTTACTCATAACTCCTTCAATAATGGTCCAAATTTCATTTTTTTTTAATTTTTGTTTTTTACGTACTTTTAAAAAAGAATCCCAAAAAATTCTTAAAAGCGTTCTAGTATGCGATTTTGAAGTTTTAAAATTTAAATCTCTTTTTTTGAAAATGTTTGTACTCCTCGATTTTTTTGAAATTTTTTTGTGTTAAACTTCTATCGATTTTAAAAATTTTTTGCCTAGGAGGATCATGGGATAACGATAATTACTATTTTTTTAAATTTTTTGAAAAAATTTTATTGTAATTTTCCAATCTTAAAATCATTTCTACTGCTCCAATGGTGCGTCATAGAGGGGTCATTTATAAGACCGAGCCCCATTAAATTTTACGGCTTAACATTTCTTTGAAACAAACTAATACCCTATCTCCAATTTCTAAGGGGCTCCCTCACAAAACGACATTTTTTTTAAATTTGCTCCAACCGCTCTAACTGCCCTAATAGTGCCCTTAGAGCAACAAAATGTATAAGCGATCCACAATATTTTTTTAGTCCAAACATTTTCTCTGGGCACACATACCCTCTATCTCTAATTTTGCAGGCGGTTCCCATACATTTTTTTTTTTTTTTTGTAAATTTGTTTTATTTAATTAGCTTGTACCGGTCCAATGGTGCGTTCGATAGGGCTCATTGCTGAGACCCCCATTTATTTTTTCTCTCCAATTTTTTTTATTTTTTGTAAATTTGTTTTATTTAATCAGTGGTCATTAGTGAGACCGACCCCCATTTATTTTTATTCTTCAACATTTTTGTAAAACATACCTATCTCCATTCCCAAGGTGGGCTTCCATTCAAAATTACATTTTTATAAAATGTGATCCAACTATTATTTGTATGGGAACCTACTTAGGGAGTAGAGATAGAGCGTAGGTATGTTTTAAAAAAATGTTGAAGAATAAAAATAAATGGGGGTCGGTCTCACTAATGACCACTGATTAAATAAAACAAATTTACAAAAAATAAAAAAATTTTATGGGGAACGTCTTAACAATTAGAGATAGAAGGAAGGCGTGTTCAGAGAAAATGTTTGGATAAAAAAATATTGTGGGTCGGTCATACATTTTGTTGCTCTACGGGCACTATTAGGGCAGTTAGAGCAGTTGGAGCAAATTTTATATAATTTCGTTTTGTGTGGGAGCCCCCTTAGAAATTAGAGATAGTTTGTTCCGAAGAAATGTTTAGACGTAAAAATTAATGGGGGTCGTTCTTGGAAATGACCCCTCTATGACGCACCATTGGGGCAGTATAAATGATTTTAAGATTGGAAAATTACAATAATTTTTTTTTAAAAAAATTGTAATAATCGTTATCCACGATCCTAATAGACAAAAAAATTTATAGAATCAATAGAAGTTTTAAATAAAAAAATTTCAAAAAAATCGAAGAGTACAAACATTTTCAAAAATGAAATTTAAGTTTTAAAACTTAAAAATCGCATACTAAAGCGCTTGTAAGAATTTTCTGGGATTTTTTTTTTTAAAGAAGGTAAAAAAACAAAAATGTTGAAAAACAAAATTTGAAATATGGACCATTATTGAAGAAATCTGAAAATCAAAAAAATCTGAAAATTTACCACGAAGGAGTTTTCGAAGGGTACTAAAAACTGTCAGCAAATTGGGAAAATCTAAAAAAAAAATATTCAAAGTGTCCGATTTCACATCGGAATTTTTAAAGTGTCCGATTTCACCTCCACTCAGTGGAGGGTATTAAAAATCCCCAACAAAGCTAAAAAAATGTATTTAATTTCTTACATCTATTAGTTGTAGAGTTTGCAAAACGATTAATCGCACCAATTAATCGTAATCGTAATCGACAAAAAAAATCATGCGATTACGATTAATAATTTTCTATGAAATATACTGTTTTTATAAAGAATTTAAATCAGTTCCAAAATTTTTGAACCCATTTTGAAGTTTTTATTTAAAATTATTTTTCAAAAACACTAAATTACTCTAAAAACGATTACTTTCGGAACAATTTCAAACAAAAATCATTGATTCTGGAATATTAAGTAGAATCGATTGCAGGATGATATGATGCATTCTGGTACCGATTATTTGGAACGGAAAATTTTAATGGGTTGGCCATGATTCATTTAACTTGCTTGCGATTTTTATTTCCTTTTCTTGTAAAAGTCATTCAAATTTAAAGGAAAATTTAAATTCTGATATGAGTATGTTTAAAAGAGGTTTGTTTTTAAAATATACTCAAAAGGCTTTGGTCGGTTATGGTCGAAAAATTTAAACATGATTTAAAAAAAAAAAAAAAACGTAATTTTTTCATACTGTGACCGCTGTTGCCGACTAATGATGAACTGGAAGCTGCTTTTGGAAAGGAATCACGAGCCAAAGAGCGAATCCAAACTAGTCACAGTTTAGAGTACTCTTTAGTTGCACAGTTAAAGAGCTATTAAGACGCAGTAAAATCATGTATCTTTTCAGTGCTGATTGAATCACTCTTTGTAGAGTTAATTTAAGCACAATGAAGATGTAAGAAAATCAAGTATTTTTCTCAAAAAATCTTTTTGATGTTGAAGATGTCCAAAATTAAAGAATGCGTAAAATTTTATCAACAAAGAATTTTAATGATAAGATTTAAAAAAAAAATGTCTTAACAAAAACTCTCAAGGGCGCTCGAGCATTCTTTCGATGCGCAAAATCTCGAATTATTTTTAGTGGGAAAGTTCGAATGTTTTTAATATTATTTCTTAAAAATAATAATTTTTGTATTTTCGTACTTTCTAAAATGTAAATTTCAAAAGATTTTTTAAAGCTATTGCAACTCAAATTATTTAAGAAATTCGATTAATCGTAATCGCGATTAACGGCAAATTTTTTAATCGTAATCGCGATTATGAAATATCTCGATTATTTGCAAACTCTAATTAGTTGGTATCTTTATAAAGGGAATTTAAAGATTCGGTAAAGCCGAATATAGACTCTCACTTGTTTTATATAATTGGAATCTTCTAATTTCAGTTCGAATTTTCGAATAACAGTTGGTATATTTAAATTACAAGTGAAACCTTCGAATAAAAATTGAGATTTTTCGTATAACATCTGTTAATCTTGTAGCAATGTCTGTCCGTCTTTCAGTTAAATCTTCTTTAATTGAAAACAAGTTTAAATTTAAATATCATTTAAATTTTATTGGACAGTAATGCCCCAACCAATTCATTAAAAAAAAATTATCCACCTTAATTTGTATATTATTTTTTAATGTTATTTTCTTAATTTTATTGCCAACCAACAACTATAACCATAACATTTATAATTATTTTTTTTTTGTCTTTTTTTATTACGCTTTTTTTACACTTTTATCTTTTAAATGAAATGTCTCCCATAGTGAGCATTAAAAATTCATTGAATTTTATGAGTTTAAGGGAAAGAAAAAAATTTCATGATACAGCAATTTACACTCAAAAGATAAACTCTATTATAAAATCTTGAAGACAACTATCAAATAAAGTTGGTAAATTGATGAAAATATTTTTTTTCCGAAATCAAGATTGTAATCAAATCATATATTATTCAATTTCAACAAAAAATTATTAAACCGGACGTTACTACCATGAAGATTTCAATTAAATTCCCTGTTTTTAAATATCAACCTAAAGAAAATAATATTATTAGCATTTTAATTAATTTGGTTAATTAATTTCCAAAAGTTTTTGAACTGATTTTGCCAAATAGTTTTTATATGTTAATCAAGATTCCAACCACATTCTCTGTTATTAAATGTCACCATAATTTAATAATTTCGTCCGTATTTTATTTTTTTCAGTTTGCTGAAACTTGTACTGATTTGCTAAATAATTTTGCTATATTGACATCAAAACGGCTACATCCATGGCCTATCCATGAATAATAGTTATTGTCCCACTCATTTCGGTTATAGCACTGAAAATCTAGTCCATTTTGACTTATCACCGAAATTTAAGTACATGAGAATTTGACCACACATATTTTGCTCACATTTTTTGCTTCATTCTTAAACATTTTATTTTGAGTGTACATAACAATAAATGTATTTTTATCTTTAACAGCAAAAAAAAATAACTTCGAGAAATTTACTTTAATTGCAAAAGAATCAACTGAAAAAAATTTATATACATATAGGGAATTCACATGGGTATCGTATTTGGTGTTGTATGTTGTATGTCCTATCTAAAAACAGGGTTGGTTAAACTTTAAATTAATAATACGACACATACACGATATGACGATACAACATTTATACCTATGTTTTGTGTGCTATTTTCAAGTATGCTAACAAGAAGAGAATCTAAGAGAAAATTATCAAATGAGCGATAAATAATTTTTACTAACCCTGTTTTTAGATAGGACATACAACATATACAACAAATACGATACCCGTGTGAATTACCTAATAGTTTTATTGAATTCTATAAACACTAAAAAAGTTAAATTCGACTTTGCCGAATTCATGGATACCCTCCACAATGCAAAATAAAAAACATTTGTTATACAAATTAATATGAGTAAGAAGAAACTTTAAAAGCTATTTTATTAGACGTATGCTGGATTACTCAATGCTCCGTTATAAAATAACTCTCCGTTAAATTAAACTTTTTCATACAAATCTATATATATAAAAGAGTAATGTGACTGACTGACTGACTGACTGACTGACTTATTGACTGATTCATCATCGCCCAGCCCAAACCGCTGAAGATAGAGACTTGAAATTTGGACTGTAGGTTCACCTCCCGGAATATAGATCCACTAAGGCTGGATTTTTGCCAGTGTTGATTCTAAGGGGGTAAAAAGGGTAAAAAACTGTACTTTTGGTACTTTCTATATCTCCTGAAATAATGGTCACAGAGACTGGAAATTTGGACTGTATGTTCACCTCCCGGAACATAGATACACTAAGGCCGGATTTTTGCCAGTGTTGATTCTAAGGGGGTAAAAAGGGTAAAAAACTGTACTTTTGGTACTTTTTATATCTCATGAAATAATGGTCATAGAGACTTGAAATTTGGACTGTATGTTCACCTCCCGGAATGTAGATCCTGTATGGCTGGACTTTTGCAAATGTTGATTCTAAGGGGGTAAAAAGGGTAAAAACTGTACTTTTGGTACCTTTTATATTTTCTCAAATAATTGTCACAGAGACTTGAAATTTGGACTGTATGTTCACCTCCCGGACTATAGATTCACTAAGGCTGGATTTTCACCAATGATGATTCTAAGGGGGTAAAAAGGGTAAAAAACTGTACTTTTGGTGCCTTTTTTATTTCCTTAAATATTGGTATTAGAAACTTGAAATTTGCAATGTAGGTTTACCTCCCGGAAAAAAAATCACTAAGGCTGGGTTTTTGCCAATGTTGATTCTACGGGGGTAAAATGGGTAAAAAAAGTGTACTTTTGGTACTTTTTATATCTCCTGAAATAATAGTCATAGAGACTTGAAAATTGGACTGTATGTTCACCTCTCGGAATAAAGATCCATTTAGGCTGGATTTTTTCCCCAATGATGATTCTAAAGGGGTAAAAAGGGTAAAAAACTGAACTTTTGGTACTTTTTTCATTTACTTAAATAATGGTACTAGAAACTTGAAATTTGTAATGTAGGTTCACCTTCCGGAAAAAAGATTCCATAAGGCTGGGTTTTTGCCAATGTTGATTCTACGGGGGTAAAAAGGGTAAAAAAGTACGTTTTATAAAAAGTACCTTTTAAAAAAAGTACCTTTTATAAAAAGTACCTTTTATAAAAAGTACCTTTTATAAAAAGTACCTTTTATAAAAAGTACCTTTTATAAAAAGTACCTTTTATAAAAAGTACCTTTTATAAAAAGTACCTTTTATAAAATGTACCTTTTATAAAAAGTACCTTTTATAAAAAGTACCTTTTATAAAAAGTACCTTTTATAAAAAGTACCTTTTATAAAAAGTACCTTTTATAAAAAGTACCTTTTATAAAAAGTACCTTTTATAAAAAGTACCTTTTATAAAAAGTACCTTTTATAAAAAGTACCTTTTATAAAAATAACCTTTTATAAAAAGTACCTTTTATAAAAAGTACCTTTTATAAAAAGTATATTTTATAAAAAGTACTTTTTTTATAAAAAGTACCTTTTATAAAAAGTACCTTTTATAAAAAGTACCTTTTATAAAAAGTACCTTTTATAAAAAGTACCTTTTATAAAAAGTACCTTTTATAAAAAGTACCTTTTATAAAAAGTACCTTTTATTAAAAGTACCTTTTATAAAAAGTACCTTTTATAAAAAGTACCTTTTATAAAAAGTACCTTTTATAAAAAGTACCTTTTATAAAAAGTACCTTTTATAAAAAGTACCTTTTATAAAAAGTACCTTTTATAAAAAGTACCATTTATAAAAAGTACCTTTTCTAAAAAGTACCTTTTATAAAAAGTTCCTTTTATAAAAAGTATTTTAAAAAAAAAATACCTTTTATAAAAAGTATTTTTAAAAAAAAATACCTTTTATAAAAAGTACCTTTTATAAAAAGTACCTTTTATAAAAAGTACCTTTTATAAAAAGTACCTTTTATAAAAAGTACCTTTTATAAAAAGTACCTTTTATAAAAAGTACCTTTTATAAAAAGTACCTTTTATAAAAAGTACCTTTTATAAAAAGTACCTTTTATAAAAAGTACCCTTTTATAAAAAGTACCTTTTATAAAAAGTACCTTTTATAAAAAGTACCTTTTATAAAAGTACCTTTTATAAAAAGTACCTTTTATAAAAAGTACCTTTTATAAAAAGTACCTTTTATAAAAAGTACCTTTTATAAAAAGTACCTTTTATAAAAAGTACCTTTTATAAAAAGTACCTTTTATAAAAAGTACCTTTTATAAAAAGTACCTTTTATAAAAAGTACCTTTATAAAAAGTACCTTTATAAAAAGTACCTTTATAAAAAGTACCTTTTATAAAAAGTATCTTTTATAAAAAGTTCCTTTTATAAAAAGCACCTTTTTTAAAAAGTATCTTTTATAAAAAGTACCTTTTATAAAAAGTACCTTTTAAAAAAAGTACCTTTTATAAAAAGTACCATTTATAAAAAGTACCATTTATAAAAAGTACCTTTTATAAAAAGTACCTTTTATAAAAAGTATCTTTTATAAAAAGTACCTTTTATAAAAAGTACCTTTTTTAAAAAGTACCTTTTATAAAAAGTACCTTTTATAAAAAGTACCTTTTATAAAAAGTACCTTTTATAAAAAGTATCTTTTATAAAAAGAACCTTTTATAAAAAGGAATGTAGGATTTTTCGGTGAAGAAAAAAACCTTCTGGAAGAGGTACTTTTTGGAAATTTCGTTTCTAACGGGGGTAAGAAAGTGTACTTTTGGTACTTTTTTTTGGTTCCTATAATAATGACCGTTGAAGCTTGAATTTTGGAATGTAGGGGACTTCGGTGAAAAAAACATTCTGCTAAAGTATTTTCAAAAAATTCTGTTTCTAGAGCTGTAAAAAAGTGTTTTTTGATACTATTTATATTTCATGAAGTAATTATCCTAGGCACTGAAATTTTGAATGCTTTAAAAAGTTAGTTTTTGGGAATTCTGTTTCTAAGGGTCGCGACCGATCGTAAAGGGGATAAAAAGTACAAATTTGGTTATTCTTATATTTCTTGAAATAATGGTTCATAAACTTGATGTTTTAAATAAAGGATCACCTAGCACAAAAAAACAGTTTTTGGAAAATATAATTTTACGGGGAAAAGGGGGCAAATGGTTATTTTGAGATATCAAACTATTGAACTAAAAGCCGCAGAAATAACACCCAAGACAAGGACATATTTTAAAATTTTAGGGTAAAAAGGGGTACCTAATAACAATGGTATAAAATGGTACTTTTCATATCTACAATATAAAGACAATAGAACTTTTTATTTTTTTAACGCATATTATACGGAGAGGAATGAAACTTACATGGAACGAAAGGAGATGGACTTGGAAGTGAAATGGAATAGAACGGGGAACGAAGTGGAATAGAGCTGGGAACAATATGGCATGATACTTTTTACTTAAATTTTACATATTTAACTTTTTTTGACTCCATATTTTTTCTCTCTATATGTTTTTCCACTCAAACTTTTTTTTATTCCAATTTTTTTTCACTGAAATATTTATTCATTCAAAATCTTAAAACCCGATATAAGGGCTCGAAAATTGTCAATATATTTTTTCACTGAAACGAGCATGATGACGTACCAGCGAAGTTATTCAAATTTTATTGTTTAAATTATTCATTAAAATATTATTTTATGAAAGACTTAAACGTCCACAAGGAAATAAAACAAAAACTATGTAGAGGATTTTTTTTTAAATCGATAGAATAATCCTGATCCTTTTATTATCCGGCATTCAATACAACCGGTAACGAAGTACCGGGATGGTAAGCTAGTTATGACATAAAGCTCCTTTAAATCGGCAGTTAGCAGCTAACTTTTCATTGAGTAATCCGCCTATAGATGGAAAAAAACTGTACAAAATCCGCCTATAGATGGAAAAAAACTGTACCTTTTATAAAAAGTACCTTTTATAAAAAGTACCTTTTATAAAAAGTACCTTTTATAAAAAGTACCTTTTATAAAAAGTACCCTTTTATAAAAAGTACCTTTTATAAAAAGTACCTTTTATAAAAAGTACCTTTTATAAAAGTACCTTTTATAAAAAGTACCTTTTATAAAAAGTACCTTTTATAAAAAGTACCTTTTATAAAAAGTACCTTTTATAAAAAGTACCTTTTATAAAAAGTACCTTTTATAAAAAGTACCTTTTATAAAAAGTACCTTTTATAAAAAGTACCTTTTATAAAAAGTACCTTTATAAAAAGTACCTTTATAAAAAGTACCTTTATAAAAAGTACCTTTTATAAAAAGTATCTTTTATAAAAAGTTCCTTTTATAAAAAGCACCTTTTTTAAAAAGTATCTTTTATAAAAAGTACCTTTTATAAAAAGTACCTTTTAAAAAAAGTACCTTTTATAAAAAGTACCATTTATAAAAAGTACCATTTATAAAAAGTACCTTTTATAAAAAGTACCTTTTATAAAAAGTATCTTTTATAAAAAGTACCTTTTATAAAAAGTACCTTTTTTAAAAAGTACCTTTTATAAAAAGTACCTTTTATAAAAAGTACCTTTTATAAAAAGTACCTTTTATAAAAAGTATCTTTTATAAAAAGAACCTTTTATAAAAAGGAATGTAGGATTTTTCGGTGAAGAAAAAAACCTTCTGGAAGAGGTACTTTTTGGAAATTTCGTTTCTAACGGGGGTAAGAAAGTGTACTTTTGGTACTTTTTTTTGGTTCCTATAATAATGACCGTTGAAGCTTGAATTTTGGAATGTAGGGGACTTCGGTGAAAAAAACATTCTGCTAAAGTATTTTCAAAAAATTCTGTTTCTAGAGCTGTAAAAAAGTGTTTTTTGATACTATTTATATTTCATGAAGTAATTATCCTAGGCACTGAAATTTTGAATGCTTTAAAAAGTTAGTTTTTGGGAATTCTGTTTCTAAGGGTCGCGACCGATCGTAAAGGGGATAAAAAGTACAAATTTGGTTATTCTTATATTTCTTGAAATAATGGTTCATAAACTTGATGTTTTAAATAAAGGATCACCTAGCACAAAAAAACAGTTTTTGGAAAATATAATTTTACGGGGAAAAGGGGGCAAATGGTTATTTTGAGATATCAAACTATTGAACTAAAAGCCGCAGAAATAACACCCAAGACAAGGACATATTTTAAAATTTTAGGGTAAAAAGGGGTACCTAATAACAATGGTATAAAATGGTACTTTTCATATCTACAATATAAAGACAATAGAACTTTTTATTTTTTTAACGCATATTATACGGAGAGGAATGAAACTTACATGGAACGAAAGGAGATGGACTTGGAAGTGAAATGGAATAGAACGGGGAACGAAGTGGAATAGAGCTGGGAACAATATGGCATGATACTTTTTACTTAAATTTTACATATTTAACTTTTTTTGACTCCATATTTTTTCTCTCTATATGTTTTTCCACTCAAACTTTTTTTTATTCCAATTTTTTTTCACTGAAATATTTATTCATTCAAAATCTTAAAACCCGATATAAGGGCTCGAAAATTGTCAATATATTTTTTCACTGAAACGAGCATGATGACGTACCAGCGAAGTTATTCAAATTTTATTGTTTAAATTATTCATTAAAATATTATTTTATGAAAGACTTAAACGTCCACAAGGAAATAAAACAAAAACTATGTAGAGGATTTTTTTTTAAATCGATAGAATAATCCTGATCCTTTTATTATCCGGCATTCAATACAACCGGTAACGAAGTACCGGGATGGTAAGCTAGTTATGACATAAAGCTCCTTTAAATCGGCAGTTAGCAGCTAACTTTTCATTGAGTAATCCGCCTATAGATGGAAAAAAACTGTACAAAAATTTTGACTAGAAATCATTTTTTTTATGGTAAAAATAAACAACATTTTTGGAATGTAAAATTTTTAGTGGTAATTTTTTTTTGTAGTTCAAGCTTTTTTTGGTGTATAAATTTTTGGAGCATTTGTAAAGTTTTGGCCATAACCTTTTAACCATTAGACTTTTGTTGGGACCACCTTAAGAGTAAAAGATGGAGGAGGTTTATAAAACACACCTATCAAATAAAAAAATATTATGGGTCGGTCTCCCATTAGACGGCTTAGAGGGAGTCTTAGGGCAGTAAGAGCGGTTGGAGAAAATTAAAAAAATTGACATTTTGTGTGGGGAATTGGAGATAGAGTATTAGTTTGATTAGAAAAAACGTTTAGGGGTTAACATTAATGGGGGGTTAGTATTTTAATTGAGCCCTTTAGGATGCACCATTCGAGCAATATATCTGATTTAAAGTTTGGAAAATAGAAAGTTTTAAAAAAATCAAAAATAAATAGTTATTACCGAATTCCCAAAATCTTCCTAGACAAAAAATCTGTAGACCCAATAACACCAAAAATTTTCAAAAAAATCAAAGATTACAAACATTTTTAAAAAAGTGATTGAAATTTTGGACCATTTATGAAGAAGTTATGAATAAAAGAGTTTTGAGTAAAAGAGCATGCTTCGATTTAAATTTCTTTATCTTTTGAACGGGTCTTCAAAAAAAATCTAAAAATTTTGCAGAAAAAAGTTTCTAAAAAAAATCTACTTTATGTTGTCCTAGAACGATATTTCGATGCCTTACAAACGTAATGACAAAGTGAGTGTACTCCAATATATTGAACCCTTTCATAATTTAAAAAGTTTTATAAAACCTTATTTGAAAAAAAAAAATTAATGGGCAAATGATCAACATATATTATATCTTATCAGTAAGTGAAGAGTATAAAAATCAGAAAATTCCAGGAATGTAATCAAAATTCAGGAAAATTCGGAATAAGGTTGAAAAACTTAGAAATCCTCTGGAAAATTTAAAAATCCTCTGGAAAATTCAGAAAAAAAATAAATTGAAATTTTTTAGAAAATTAAAAAAAAATCTTAAAATTTAAAAAATAGTATCAAAAAAAAAAAAAGTAAAAACTTCAGGGAAACTAGAAAAAAATCAGAGAAATTTTTTATAATCAGTGAAGTTTAGAAAAAAACATGGCGATACATTTGTGGGAACACTATAAACACTTGTTTTAAATTTACTTTTCAATTTTTTAATTTTTAAAAAACACATTTTCTTTGATTTTATTATTTTAGTTTTTTTGATTTTTGAGTTTTAAAAATAAATTTTATTCATTCTTTTATTGCCTTTTGTAAATAATATTTGTGTTTTATTTAAATAAATTTATTACACACACATTCCACGAACCGATTGCCAGATTGTGGTAGAATGTCTTACAAGGAAGGTCTTTCAAAGGGCACAAACCGATTTTTCTGAAACTTGCATATAGGAAAGAGGGGAGCAAAATAAGAGTTACCTGTTTTTTTTAGCTGCCTTATCTCATATTTAGCGGGCCAAAGGGGAGGGGGGAAAACGGGATTTTTTTCGTTTTTTGAGGAATTTTTCCAATTTCTTCAAAAGAAACTATATGAACCTTTTATACAGATCAAAAGGTTTTTTGAAGGCGTATCCAACCGTGTATCAGTCGTGTCCAAATTTGGCTTCGTTAAGTTCGTTATTATCAAAAATGAATAATCGTAGGTGTAATTTATATGGAGATGTATATACATACGTACGACCGCCAAAATCATAAATAAAAACCTCTATCAAAATATCGTTTGCCGAAATTCCTGCTAGTTCGGCTTTTATACGGATTTCCCGAAAGCCCTCATTTTTTCATAAGGTGGCAACCCTTTTTTAAATTTTAGATTGGGCAGCTAAAAAAACAGGTAACTCTTATTTTCCCCCCTTATTCCCATATCCAAGTTTCAGGACAATCGGTGGGTGCTCTGTGAAAGACCTTTCTTGTTAGTATTTCTCAAGTATCCATTAGGTATACATTTTGTGAGCTCTACACCAATATTTCGATGCGTTACACGCGTAACAACAAGTGAGTATTCGCTCATAATGTGTTTGAAGGGTATAAAAAATTAAAAAGTTGTTTTTAATAAACTTTTACATAATCAGCTCTTTTATGCGTATCATTTGACTGTATATGGGGCATTCCATGCCAAATCACTCACTTTTAGGCCCGACCCCCTTCGATTAATTTTATTTTTGGATATGTTTTAGTACGTATTAAATGCAACTTGCAGCCAAATTTTCAGCCTTTTATACCAAGGTGGTGTTGAGTAATCAATTTTTCAAAATGGCGATTTTTTCCAAAAAATTAAAAAATTTAAATTTTCAATCAATTTTGACCAGTAAAAAATATAGATATTTAAAAAAAAGTTGGACAACGTTTTGTTGGTATTTAAATGTAGTTTTAGAAAAAAAATGTGAAAAAATTATTCGAAGTAATTATCACTTATTTTTTGACGTTTAAAAATTAAAATCGACTTTTTGAAAAAGTCCGAAACCTTCGATTTTTTTGTAAAAAACTAAAAGAATTCTACTCTAAATTATGCAACTTTTAAGCCATAACTCGAGATGTGATCACAATTCTTTCTATTTTTTTTTTTAATTTTTAAAATTGCACCTTTTATGTTTTGGCTCTGATTTATTTTATATGGAGCTCCAAAAAAAAAAAAAAATGGTAGATACTGACCCTAACTTACCCTAAATATATTCATTTGGAGGTAAATATACGTCTCACAAAAATTTGGGACGATCGGACATGTGTAAGGCGCTTAGCATGGTCCTTGAATTTTAAAAAAACGGATTACAAGGAAAAATATGATTTTTTTTCTGTTTTCGCAATTTCTTTGGTATTTTAAGTTAAGTTTTAATCCAAGTGATTACAGAATTATGATGTGGAGTAAAATGCCTTTCTAATAAGGTACTAAAAACTAAAATCGGTTGAAAATCAGCCAAGTTATTACAACTTCCCCAGGCATCTAGCGTGTGCCATACAACTTGATTAAAAAATACGAGGCCCTTTTTTTAAATTTATTGAAATTTTCTACTGTAATAACATTTTTTCATTATTCATGTTTCAGTGTAATATTTTTTTGACTTTTCCAGATTTTAAAACAAAAAAAAATATTTTTTTTTTTAAAATAGAGATTTCAAAAGGGTGTGGAAAATGCAGGCATTTTTAGCACTAATTTAAAAAATGTTAGCAAAACACAATATGAAAAATACTTGTCATCTAATAACATTTGAACTTGAAGAATAAAAAAATGTTATTACAGTAGAAAATTTCAATGAATTTCAAAAATCGGATTGTATTGATTAATCAAGTTGTCTGCCACACGTTAGATGCCTGGGGAAGTTGTAATAACTTGGCTGATTTTAAACCGATTTCGGTTTTTATGACCTTAATAGAGAGACATTTTACTCTACATTTCAATTCTGTAACCACTTGAATTCAAAATTAACTTAAAATACCAAAAAAATTAAGAAAACAGAAAAAAATGCATATTTTCCCTTGTAATCCGATTTTCAAACTTCAAAGCCGATGCGGCACGCCTTACCCATGTCCGATCATCCTAAAATTTTCTGAGACGTATTTTTACACCCAAGTTAATATATCTAGGGGAAGTTACGGTCAATATTTACCAAATTATTTTTTTTGGAGCACCATATAAAATAAACCAGAGTCAAAAAAAAAAAGTGCAATTTTCAAAATTTGAATAAAAATAGAACGAATTACGATCACATCTCGAATTATGACTTAAAAGTTGCGTAATTTAGAGTAGAATTTTTTGACATTTTTAAAAAAAAATCGAAGGTTTCGGACTTTTTCAAAAAGTCGATTTTAATTTTTATACGATAAAAAACAAGTGATAGTTACTTCGAATAATTTTTCATATTTTTTTTTCTAAAACTACATTTAACTACCAACAAAATGTTGTCCATCTTTTTTTAATATATCTATATTTTTTACTGGTCAAAATTGATTGAAAATTTAAATTTTTTCATTTTTTGGAAAAAATCGCCATTTTGAAAAATTGATTACTCAACACCACCTTGGTATAAAAGGCTGAAAATTTGGCTGCAAGTTGCATTTAATACGTACTAAAACATATCCAAAAATAAAATTAATCGAAGGGGGTCGGGCCTAAAAGTGAGTGATTTGGCATGGAATGCCCCATATATTAACTTAATTAGGGAGACACTTTTTATATATTTTTTTTTTTACAAAAAAAATTATATAAAAAAACCTTGTCAAGTTACTTGAAAAAGTCCCGTAATCCGATTTTAAAAATATTTAACAGTTTTCCTTGTTTTTTAAAAAACAAATTTCGATCGAAATTTGAACTATTCTCTGTAATTTTAAATTTTTTTCGTAAATGTACATTGTACAAATTTCCAAGGTTTTTTACAAAAAAATATTTTGATAAGTCACGAGAATTCTTGTATCGAATCAAAAGAGTTTTAAATTTACCATTTTATTGGTAAAAAACTTGTAAAATAACAAAAAAGCTCGTAATTTTTACTAGAAATTCTCATAAAATAGGAAGTAGCACAAAATCTAGTAAAATCACATAAAGTTCTTGTAATTTTTATCGAGTCAAAAAAGTTGTAAATTTATTTGATTTAACCCAAAACAAAAGAGCTAGAACGCTGAAGTTGTGCGGCTGGATCTTATGGATTATGGGCGAAAAAATGCACCTTGGAGATATTGCATTACTTTGCCCGCCACTTCTCCAAAACACCCTATCAAATTTTGTTTTATTTTATTTAACCATTCTGGAGCGACTCGGCATATCGTATTTTAAAACTCTAATTGTTTTTTTTATTTTGTTATTTAATAAGTTTCTAGAAAATATTTTATAAAATATATTTTTGAGTCGACTGTATGTGATATTACTTATGTCGTGTGTAAATTTACACAATTGTGTGTTTCCTATACTAATTAAAGTAAATAATAATAAAACAAGTAGAAAGGTTAAATTGGACTTGGCCGAATCTATGAATACCCTCCACAATGCTCGTTTTAAGTGTAATAGTAAATTTTCTAACGTGGAAAAAAATGACAGTATTGATTAGAAATATTTTATTTTGTGTAAAAAATTTTTGAAAAAAAAAAATTACAAATTTTTTTTGAGTGTAAATTTTTTTTTTGAAATTTTTTTTCGAGTGTGTATTTTTTTTGTTTTTGTATAAAAATATTTTTCAGTGACGAAAAAACGTTGTAAAATATTTTTGTGACTTACCAATGTTTTTAAAACATGTTTAACGGGTTTTCAACACTTGAATTTAAGGTGAAGCTAATCTGAAATTGACTGGACCGATTTGGCTGAAATTCAAAACGAACTAGGCTAGAGGAATGACAGTTATACATGCCAAGCTTCAGCATCCTTAGAATTACCTTTCGAAAGTTATAGTGTTTTTTATCTCGTAAATTCACGAAAAACCCCTGCCGAAATTCAGTATTTTGCTCATAACTTTGGAACCACTGGACCGATTTCGCTGGATTGCAACACCAACCTGACCAGATAAATGCCCAATATATATTCCAAACTTTAGGAGCCTCCGTGAAGTCTTTTAAAAGTTAGCGTGTTTTTAACCGACGGACGGACGGAAGGACGGACGGACATCGCTAGATCGTCTTAAAATCGATCGAGGATCATGAATATATATATACTTTATGGGGTCCTAGACCAATATTTCGAGGTGTTACAAACGGAATGACAATTTTATATATACCCTCAGTCACTAGAGTGGAGGGTACAAAAAAGTGAAGTGTAGATTAACAGAAGCGGTTGCCATAAAACGTGTATCCCTAATATAGAAATTTAATTTCATTGCACAATATTATGATATTGTAATAATGACTGAGAATCAATTATTTTTGTAAAGAATCCCACATTATAGCTAATTATTTAATGAAAAAATAAAAATAATAATTTCATTGTGAACACAAATTTAAAAAGAGACATGAGCGGTTTATAGGCTTATGAGGTGTTTAAATAATAATTTCATTATTTGAAAAAAAGCTTAAATTCCTTAAAATTTAAAAAAAATGTGAAATAACAAAAAAATGTTAAACATATTATATTTTCTTTTAATTTAACATACGTACTTTTTTTTTTATTATAATGAGTTTTGCATTAAGAAACTTACTTCTCATAATATCATTTTTAAGTATTCTTTTTTATCGTTATTTACACTCAAAGGGGATTATATAAATACGATAGAAAAAAACGCTCAAAGTATGGAAACATAAGAGAACAAAAACGATTTTAATCTTAAAATAATTTTTTAAACCACAAACGATTTCATTAAAGCTTTGTGTAAAATTAAAATAAATTTCCTTATTTGAAAATTTCCTTTGAAATTAATTTTGTTGTCAATCTAGAGAATACCATACCCACTTTCTGTCTTTAATTTAATTTAGTTTTAAATTATTTACATCAATTAATCGGTTAAAACAGGTGATGTTCAATTAACGAAATTAAGGAAATGATATGAGCACTAGGGTGACACGAAAAATGTTTTTTTCACTTCATCGATTGCTGTGCAAATTACACAGTGCAACAAAAGTAAAGAAAAAAAATTTAGGCAGAGGTTCTCATATAAAAGTTCGGGTTGGCTGAAGTCTATAGAGTACAGAAATATAGTTTTTCTCGATCACTTCGTTTAGTACCAACTTTTTTTATTAGTTGAAACCCGAAATTCTTAAATCAAAATTTCACTGTGCAACAAATTTGGTGTCACTGAGTGTTTATTGAATGGGACGAAAAAAAAGTATACCAAGAGAAAACTAGTAAATGCCTAAAAAGTTAACTTTTTTACTCTCTGATTTAAAGCCATTTGAATAGGGAACATTTTAATTTGTTCCCGATGCTGGTCCAGTTTTTCGGAAATATCTTGGTCACATAGCGTTCGATTTTTTTTCAAACATAAATTTTTAGTTAACTAGATAGTTTTGTGATATTTCAAAACAATAACAAATAAAATATCTTGTTTTGTTAGAAAGTACTATTTTAAAGTTGAAAAAAATGTGTCAAAATTTTTTTTTATACTCTCCAGCCTCATGGAAAATTGACCCATTTTTAATACAAATTTCAAATTTACACCCCTGGGGAAAACCGTGTACGCCTCTGTTGTCCCCACCAAAGCAAACATAGATTCTTTAATATGTAAGTAGCTTACAACATAAATAGCTAATATAGGCGTGGCAGCAAAAAACTGTTGGTATTGAAAAAATATTGGAGGTCTGTCATACACTTTGTATGGGAGCCCTTATGGCTTGGATAAAGGGAGAAGTCTTGCTCAGAAAATATGTTGAGGTGTAAAAATTAATGGGGGTCGGCCTTACATTGCACCACTCTAGGAGCGCCTCCGAGGAAGGGTTGTTGTGTTTTTTACCACCAAATTTTCTACGATGAAGAGCCATTTTCCCCACAATTGCCTCGGTAGGGACAACAGAGGCGGGAACTTTTTTCCAAGGTTTGTAATGATGGAATTTGTGTTCAAAATGGGTAAACTTTCGATGAGTTTGGGGAGCACAAAATAAAAAATTTTGACACACTATTTTTTTAAACTCATCTACGTGATATTGATTAATTGAAAAAAGTTACATGCACTAAACGAAACTTTTTAGATGGAAGCAAACGAGTGTTGGTACTTATTGGGCAAAAAATCGTTTGTTTTTTTATTTTAACTTTAAAATAGTGTAACTTTTCCCCCAAATAAGATATTTTATTGGTTATGGTTTTAAAATATCACTAAGCTATCTAGATAACTACAAATTCAACATTTGACAAAAATCAGACGTAATCTGATAAAGCTATTTCTGAAAATCTGGACCAGGACCAGGAACAAATTAAAATGTTTCCCAAAAAAATGGCGATAAATCAGAAAGTCATAGAGATAACGACCACTTCAAGCTTGTTTTTTAGGCATTAACTAGGGATTTAAAAAAATCCAAATTTCATGAAAATTAGATAATAAACAACAAATTGGCAAGCACTTATAGCTTTTGTGTGCAAAAGGTGTCCAACTTTAGGGCCCCCTGAAGGTGCCCCTTTGGGACATGTGGAGTCCACACTAAAAAAAAGACTTAACTTAAACTGTGGAAAAATTTTCTTCAAATAGTTTATAAATTTTCCCAGTGTTAGGAAAAAATTTAAGTTCATGTACTGTTAAATAGTCCATTATTTTCCTTAAATGGAATTCCCAAATACATGGAAGAAATTCTTACCGCCAAAGAAATTTTCCCTAAATATATGACAAAAATCTTTATTTTTATGGTATATTCCTCTACTTTAGTTTTAGGACACAATTTTTAAAAATTCTATTTTAGTAAAATTTTAATAACTCGGGCAAATTTTTTTTTTCAAAAAACTTTAAATGGCGATATCTCGAAAACTAAGCCAGATAGAGCAAAATGGAGGCCATTTTCGGTTCTTTGGATTACCATAGTATTCCCTTAAATAATATCTCGGTAAATATTGCCAACACAACAAAAACTTCAAAAGCATTTTTGTAGCCCTTGACACGCACCCAGAAAAGTTTTACAGTAACTATTTACGGTTATTCAAAAAGTTTTTAGTTAAAGTTGTTTTAAACGTTTTGTCGTTTGTTTTTCAAGGAAAATAAAATATTGAATTATTTATACAGTTGTAAAAACCATAAACTACAAAAGTTACGGAAAAATTTTTTATCAGTTAAATTATTTGTGACTGATTCTTCCGTATAATTTTACTGAAGTACGTTTTTTGTAGTTTGTTATTAAAAAAATTGTATTTTTACTTCACAAAATAAAAAAATATAAACAGTTAAAATAACTGAAATATCGTTTTATATTATTTGATTTTATGACCAATTGTTTGAAAATATTTTTTTTTTTTTGTTGGGCTAATTGTGGTCAGTTAGATTTTTGATGTAAATAAAAACAAATTTATTGCATTATTTTTTCTCGACGTTTCGTTTTTTTCTCGATCGTTTGTTTTTACGGAATGTTTAGTCATTTATTAATGTTTAAAAATAACTGAAAAATTATGTTGTTTCAAATGAAATATAAGTAGTCCGTTTTTTTATGGGCCCCCGCACAGTGTTGTGACCTTGGCCATAAATGGTCAAACTAAATGTCTTAAAACTTAAGGTTATATGAATTTTATTTTAAGAAAACATCATAAATAAAACAAATCCAAAACAGTTTATAGATATCTATTCGATTAGAGTTTTATTCTAGTTCGAGGCCCAAAAATATTTCTATTTATGATATTGTCATAATAGAGTATTTTTAATTTATTGCTTTAAAAAAGTTACTATCTCATAGTATGTCTGTACTGATCAGTTTCATCCCCACTAAGGAATCTTCAGCAGACTTTAGAGAATCATCGTTGGTCAATCAAACATCAAACCAGACATAATATTTGATATATTTCCCAAGTTATATGAGAAGTACTATTATGAAGGTCCGAAATCTGTTTTCCAACAAAAATAACTCTTTTAAAGCAAAAATTGAATACTAGAATAAAACTCTAATCGAATATATATACATTAGAGTAAATTTCGAAAATTTGATTTGCGGGTATCATCATTTTTTTGAAGGATTTAGGTGAGCTAAAAAGAATGCCGGTATTTTTTTGGAAAAATTTTCGCTCCTTGGGGTGGTTCAAAGCATCTGAAATCGCGGATTTTGAGCAGTGTTTTCTGCAGGGAAAAAACGGCTGAATATATTGCAAATCTGATTTCACCAGTCGATTCTACAGCAAAAATTAATACAATGGAAGTTTTTTGAACTCTAAAAAAAAGTTCCAAAAACCCACCACAGAGGGCGGAAAAATAAGGTTTTTCCATTTTCATTTTAAATAAATTTTTTAAATATGCACAATTAGAGGGCATTTCCAGCTTAACAAAATGGTACCAAAAATTCCGTTCTATCACAACCCGTTAGAAAGTTATAAACTGTCAAAAATGGCAAAAACACATTTTTTTGAGAAATTTGACCTCAATTTTCTCGAAAACATGACTTGATAGAAAAATTTTAAAACCAGATTCAGAATCAACATCGAAATGTTAATCGAAAACTAGTTGTACGATACCAGAATATCGCAAAAAAGTGCTCTCAGTAATGCACAAAAGTGCATTTTTTTTTTGTGAACTTTAACCTCAATTTTCTCAAAAACCTGACGTTTCGGAAAACTTTGGAAACCAGATTTGGAATCAGCATTTAGAGGATAGTCGAAAACGAGTGTCCAAAACCGCTGACCCATCCAAAAATTTTGCAAATGTCGGTCAGTGTTTTACAATTTTGTCATTGAAACAAAAACTTTGAAGCCTTACAACTTTTTAACGGGTTGTGATAGAAAGGTGCTTTTTGTACCAATTTTCTAAGCAAAATCTGCCTCTTCATCGTGCATGATCAAAAAAATAATTAAAATTTTTTTTTCAAAAAATCGATTTTTCCGCCCCCTGCTGTGGGATATTGGAACTTTTTTTAAGAGTTCAAAAAACTTCCATTGTATTAATTTTTGCTGTAGAATCGACTGGTGAAATCAGATTTGCAATATATTCAGCCATTTTTCCTCTGCAGAAAACTCAGCTCAAAATCCGCGTTTTCAGATGCTTTGAACCACCCCAAGGAGCAAAAATTTTTCCAAAAAAATACCGGCATTCTTTTTAGCTCCCCTAAATCCTTTAAAAAAATGATGATATCCGATAAACAGATGAAGTGACATAGTAACCAAACGAACTCTAATATACATATATAAAGGCCGAATAAATACATTTTATTTTTATGTACCTTTTGGTACTAAAAATAAAAAAACAACGTTTATAGATATCTTTAATAGTTTTTAAGTTACATGTCTCTAAAGTTGAACTTTTTGAAATATATCATATTTTGGCTTTAAAATCTTTGAAATCCACATGTACTTTTAACGGTTAAATAATTATATTGCATTTAAAATTCGACCTTATTGGTAATGAAGTTTTAAGTTAGATATGTTGCTTATATGATAATGCTGTTTTGGTCGACATAAGTTAATCATATGGCAAGTAACGCTGTTATAAAGTGAGTTCCAAAGAAAATACTAATTTATTTTGCAAACTTCATATTTGATAGTCAGCCATTTTTGTGGCCCTCATTGGCGCGCTTAGTTCTTTGCAGAAAATATTGGTATAAGTATGTAGATTACAAATAACAAAAGAACTCGTCCACGTTTTTCCACTTTTTTTTTTTAATCAATTTTTTTTTGTGGGAACCCGAATATAAATTTGGAAATTTTTTTAACGAAAACACCAAGATGCTGCAGTTGTCCTTGATAATTTGAAATGTATTGCGAAAAATAGTTATGGAACACATATACTAAATCGGAATGCAAAATGAATTGGTCGATTAAAATTAAAATTTTATTTAAATTGGTCCAAGAACCATTATTTGTCATCCAGGCCTGACACAAATTAGATGCTTGACTAGACACCAGTTGTACATTAACAGATGCAGACTTTTATTTAGAAAGATTTTGTTGAGGAAGTACGTTGTACTATATTTTTACTTGCTTATTTTATAACGGTCTTTTTGAGATAGGCATATCCCTGCTTAAACTTAAAAACAATATTCAACGTATTGTAAATACTACGTGCAAAAATGTTGTGAATTATTGATAGTTTTAAGGTCAAAGGATTTCCCTGAATTTTCTCAAGTCTTTAAAGAAGGATATTTATGCGCTAAGAATATCCTAAGGATAGGTTAAGGATAATCCTTGCTTCAATTATACTAAAATAAGGTATTTTCAACATTATCAGAACAGCATTTCATGAAGAACGAAGGATTTTTTAAACTTTTTTTAAATTTTTTAAGGACATTTTTAATATATGTATTACATCCATGCTTCAATTTTTTCATTTGATTAAGATTTAAGGTATATTCTAAGTGTTGCGGATGCAAAAATTCATGAAGGAATTTTAGTTTTTAACTTTTTCTTGACTTTTTTAAAAAAGGACATTTTCGAGGAGGGCGTATCCTTGTTCCGATTTGCACAAATTTTGGAAAATACATTGAGCATATTATAACAGTTGGATTTTCAAAATTTCATGAAATAACTTCCATTTTTACCCTTTTTCTGAACGTTATTTTAAAAAGGACATTTTTGAGCTATGCATATCCTTGCTCCGAATTGGACAAAATTTTGTAGAATAATTAATGGCATTATAGGTAATAACTACAATAAATAACATGAAGATTAAAGTGTTAGTTTTCGTTTTATGCCGTATTTTAATTTCAGGATATATGGGAAGGATACGAATCCTTGAGAGGATATTGACCAAATTCAAAATTTTTCTTGATCTTATCGATCTTAACAAGTGTTCCAAATTTTAAAGCTCTAACTTAACTCCTTCTATTTTTGGCCACTCTTTACATGAAGACGCAACACTGTGCCCCGTAGGCTAGTTGGTAGCGTGCTAGCCTTTCAACGTGGGGGTCGTGGGTTCGATTCCCACCAGAACCCCTTGGTTTTTTTCGCTACAACGAGACGACGGTCATTGTTAAAAGTTCTCGGTTAGGTGGAATTTATTAAAAACGAGTTGTAAATAAATAGAAAAAATAAATAAATCATATGATCAAAACTATTATTATTATTATTTATATTAGTCCGTTTTTTAAAAGGAAAAACGATTGTTTTAAACGTTTTTTCAGTTGAATTTACTTACAAAATATTTTGAGTGCGGAGAACAAGAAAAGCTCTCCAAGTAATACTTAGTTTTAAAGTTATCGAGTTTTTAAAATTCTAAAGACCCCTGTGGTCCCCTAAATTCACGAATCTCAAAAACTAAGCAAGATAGAGCGAAACGGACAAAAATTTTGGATCAGAAATATTACGATTCTGGGTCTGGGCCCATCGGGGTCTGAACCTACTGGGTCCGAACCCAATAAGATCTTCACCCAATCGGGTCCTCAAATGTGTATGAACAAAATCGAAATACAAATTTTCACATTTTTTACTTCAAATTGGCATAATATTAAAATTTTTTTTCTTTCCTTATTTTTAAGAAAAATTTGAACTTAAAGAAGGAAAACATGGCAATGGAGCTAAATCATTATCAATATTCATTAAATTAAGATAGTTTTCCCATTGTATAGTTAATTTTTTTTTCTGAGTGCACCTTTCAAATTTAGGCTTGAAATTACTTTAACTGGTAAAAATTTTACTGCATTCGGTCCAGTACTTATTGAATGGCCGAATTATTTTCGTGCAGTGTTATTAACTCAAATTTTTATTTTAATTCTTAAGTAAATTTTTATTTGAGTTAATTAAAAAATTACTTATTAAAAAAAAAAAAAAAATTGAGTTGTTTAAGTGTTACTCAAATTGCTTTTCTCGACAATTTTTTCTGTGCATGGACTAATACCGAATCGAATTTTTATATAAGAACCTCTGCATATTTTTATACCCTCCACTCTAGTGATAGAGGCTATATATAAGTTTGTCATTCCGTTTGTAACACATCGAAATATTGGTCTAAGACCCCATAAAGTATATATATTCATGATCCTCGATCGATTTTAAGTCGATCTAGCGATGTCCGTCCGTCCGTCTGTCTGTCCGTAGAAAACACGCTAACTTTTGAAAGAATTTACAGAGGCTACTGAAGTTTGGCATATATGTTGGTGATTTACATGGTCAGGTTGGTATTGCAATTCAGCCAAATCGGTCCAGTGGTTCAAAAGTTATGAGCAAAAGAGTAAATTTCGGCAAGGGTTTTTCGAGAATTTGCGAGATAAAAAACATGATAACTTTCGAAAGACAATAATGAGACTCCTGAAACGTAACATGTATCTCTGCCGTTCCCCAGGTCTGTTTGATTTTAAATTTCAGCTCAATCAGTCCAGTGGTTCAAAATGTATAAGCAAAACCCCGAATCTCAGATTGGGTTCATCTTAAATGCCACGTGGTAAACAAGTTTTAAAATCATTGGTGGTAACTTAGCAATGCTTTTCAAACTTGTTTAGTTTTAAAGCAATGCTTTTTAAACTTGTTTAGTTTTAAAAGCATTGGTAACCTAAAAATTGCACTCGAAAAAAATTTTAAGCTCAAAAAAAAATTACACTCAAAAAAATTTTACGCTCAAAAATTTTGTTTTTTTTACAAAAATGTCATTATTTTGTGTACGTGAATTCACCCAGAAATATTTTTACAGTAAAAAAAACATTACACTCGAAAAAAGTTTTACACTCAAAAAAAAAAAATTAGTTATTTTTTTTTTTTTTTAAATGACAAAAATAATTTTTTACTAAAAATAAAATATTTCTAATCAAAATTGTTAATTTTTTCTCGTTAAAAATGTGCTATCCTTAAAAAAGGCATTGTGGAGTGTATTCATAGATTCGGCAAAGTCGAATTTAACTTTTCTACTTGTTTTCTTTCGCTTTTGTTTCACTGTGTAATATAAATGTTTATTTTTAGAATGTAAGGTTTTTTGAATATTTAAAATTTAAATTTTTTGAGAAGAATTGCTGGAATTTATCATGATAAATAAATTTTAACCTCATTTTTTAGGTCATTTAGCTGCTTCGGTAGAGCTACTTATGAATCAACCCTCGTTATAATTGTGCTCACATTTGCTTTGCTTCAAACACAATTAAACAACAATTGGATATGTAATATACAGCTGATGTCAAATCCAAACAAGTTCATATGAACTAACATCATCTAACCCCAAACACTATTAACATCTACAGCATTTCCTATTGAATTTTAAATTGTTCAAATGTATTTTAAAACAAAACAAATAGAATATAACGAAGCGAGTTTTGTTTGGGCGCTATGCGGGATTGGTAAAAATAGATGCGAAAACGATGTGGTTAAAATTTCAGGAATATCTCACTACATCTTTGGGTTCCCCTTCCGCGCCGAATTTCAACTTTTCTACGCCAAAGATCATTTAAAAAAAAAATATCAAAAAATCAAATTCGATCAGATCTTCTTAATTTTGGATTTTATTAGGTCTAGTTAGTCACATCTATGTAGATTTTTAATATCAGCTTTATTTTTCACCTCTGGTTTTGGAGGTAAGCGGTACCCTAGACTAGAAAAAATCTAAAATTAAGAAGATCTGAGAAAATTTGAATTTTGATAATATTTTTAAATTACAATTAGAAAAGGTAAAACTTCAACGCTGAAGGGGAACCCCAAGATAAAGTGCGATATTCCTGAAATTTTAACCACCCGGCTAAAAATGTTGTATATCATCATATATGATATCATATATGAGACCATATACAGTATCATATATAGTATCAAATATGGTCTCATATATGAACATATTCCAAAATTGGCGCTTATATAAGACACGATCATATATGATGCAATATATGTGATCATATATTAGATCATATATTGAATCATATATTGGATCATATATTGAATCATATATTGAATAATATATATTATGTTTTTAATTTGTTTTACATTCTTTTTTATGTTTTTTATTTATTTTTTCATCTTAAACTATATGTAATAGGTTATTATGTATATATTCACCAGAATTGCAAACGATGTACGCAATATTGTTTTATTCATTACTGGTGTTTTTGATATATTTGAATGAACACCTTTAGTTTCATGATTTTGATTTTTTAGTTACTATCGTTTGCATTTTTGGTGACCATATAAAAATATATAATTAAACTTATAGATACGAGAATACATTTTGATATTAAAAAAAAAATAAATTGAACATAAAAGATCTAATATATCAAGTTTTTCAATTGATATCAATTACGAAAGATGCGAACAAAGGGCTTGTTACAGGAACGATGATTTCCTTTGTGTTTTCTTGTTTTAGTGTTAATTTCGATTATCTTCGGACTTAGCGTTTTTGTTAAAAAAGTCAAAATCTAAAAAAATTGATAGAAAATAATATTAGTATGCATACAAGATATTTCTAGAATTTTTATTGTATTGAATTATTACCAACAACAGCATTTGGTGCTAATGGGCTAATGATAACACGAATATCCTTTAAAGATTGGCTTGATACTGCTAGACACATACATACATGTTAATGGAGTGTATTTTGTAAGGACCATGGGTTGCTTAAGACCATGAATGCTTTTTACGGAAAGGTATATTGTCTTTCAGAACTCCATCTGATAAAATATTAAAATTACTCCATATTCTTTTTTTTATTCCAGAAAAAAAGAACTTGCTACTACTAAATGCATGCTTTTTACTGAAAATTTTTAGTAGGTACATAATTACTTAAGACTTCGATTAAAAGCAATATATTAGTAGTACGTATTTTATCTTTTTGGGTTATGTGTGTAACGATGTTTGAAGGATAGGGATAAGAAACTATTTTTACTTACATCATGGCGACAATGTGCCAGGTTGTCACTTTCGCTAATTGACAGCTTTCGTGTGATTGTAAGTAAAAACGTTGTCTTTTCGAAATCGTTACTCAACCCTAAAACTGATGATACGTTTTTTTCATTTCAATTTTCTATGGCGACAGTAAGCGATTTTAAAATATTTTGTAGTGTTGGAACCGTAGTGATAACGTTATGGTGGTGCATATGCCCTCTCCTCCATCTTGAGCTAGCTTAACGTAGCTCCTCATGGTTGAATTTTCTTTAAATAGTAACTCGGCCTCCAAACTTATACGTTCTTTCCATTTCAAATTTGCTATTGCGACAGTATGGGATTTCAAAATAATTTATAGTGTTGGAATCGTATTGATAACATTTCTGGTGGTGCATAAGTCCTCTTCTCCAAGTTGAGTGAGCTTAACTTAACTCGGCCTTAAAACTGCTTATACGATCTTTCCATTTCCAATTTGCTATGGCGACATTAATGGTTTTTAAAATAGTTTGCAGTATTGCAATCGTAGTGACAACATTATGGTGGTGCATATGACCTCTCCACCAAGTTGCACGAGATTAACGAAGCTGCGTAGTTTAATTTTCTTCAACATCAAATTACTAAATAATATTGTATTTGCGACGTATTTACATTTACTCATTTTGAATATGATCTTGTTTTGGAATAAAATGTCCACGCTTAAACTTGTTATGACGATGAACTGGAAAAAATTAAAACATGATTTTAAAATTCAAATACATATTAATGAAAGCTTACCTTTTCCAACATTTTTTTCATGTAAATTTACATCATGGCGACAATGTGCCAGGTTGTCGATTTCGCTTATTGACAGATTTCTTGTAATTGCAAGTAAAAACGTTGTCCTTCCCAAATCGTTACTCAACATTAAAACTGATCAAACCTTCTTTTCATTTCGATTTGCTATGGCGAAAGTAAGCGTTTTCAAAATAGTTTGTAGTGTTGGAACCGTAGTGATAGCGTTAGGGTGGTGTATATGCGCTCTCCTCCAAGTAGCTCCGCATGGTTAAATTTTCTTCAACTAGTAACTCGGCCTCCAAACTTCTTATACCTTCTTTCCATTTCCAATTTTCTATTGCGACAGTAAGGGACTTCAAAATAATTTATAGTGTAGTAATAACAGTTCTGGTGGTGAAAATGTCCTCTTCTCCAAGTTGAGCAAGCTTAACGTAACTTGGCCTCAAAACTGCCTATACGGTCTATTCATTTCCAATTTGCTATGGAAACATTAAGGGATTTCAAAATAGTTTGCAGTATTGAAATCGTAGTGAAAACATATTGGTGGTGCATATGCCCTCTCCACATAGTTGTACGAGATTAACGAAGCTGCGTAGTTTAATTTTATTCAATATCAAAGTACTCAATAATATTTATTTATTTTTTTTATTTTTATTTCAAATTTAAGAACCAAGCCTTTAAGGCCAAATATGGTTCAAATACTACTCCATTATCAATAATTACAAATTAAGAAAAAAAAAAAAAGTTGTTTTTTAATAAACAATTTCTTAAAACTAAAAAGTTATATAATTAACCTAAATACTAGAAACTAAAGGCCCTAACTAGCCGATAACAGAAATTTATATAAAAAATTATATGGTGAAGTGTGGAGGAGGGGGGGGGGGGGGGGGGAGGGTAAATTAATCAATTAATTAAAGAGCATCAAAATGTTGTTTAAGTTTACGCTTAAAGGTGGTATCTGTGAATTGAAATAATTTTAAATTTATGGGTAGGATGTTCCATACCCTAGTTATACGTACATGAAAAGATCTTTCATATATAGATGAGGATATACGGTGACATATTATCTGAGGGTTTCTACTTGATCTAGAAAATCTAAAATCATCTCTAATATTGTATTTGCGACACACATTTACTTAATTTAAATAGGATCTTGTTTTGGATAAAAAAAGTCCACGCTTTTACTTGGTATGACGATAAACTGGAAAAAAATAATACATATGATTTTAAAATTCTAAATACATATTAATGAAAACTTACCTTTTCTAAAATTTTTTTATGCAGAATATTTTGCAATATTTGTTAAATTATTGATATATATTAAGGTATGTCAATCGATGGTAAAGTAATAATATAATTTTAACCTAAAAAACTTTTATTTTGTAATTCTGGTACAAATTTAACATTTTATTATAGCATATATGGTTCCATATATGATATCATATATGGCACATATTTTAAGTACGACCACATATATGGGATCGTTTCTTGCATATATGATCACATATATGTTTCCATATAAGTCATATATGATCATATAAAGATCTTTATATAAGCATATATGAACATACACATTTATTTTTAGCCGGGCAGATAGTTTTGGCATCTATTTTTACCAATCCGCATAGCGCCCATGCGAAAAAAACTATTCTCGCTTCGCCCTATTGTATAATCTGAAATTTTTAAGAGACAATTTTTATCAGAAAAAGAAAATTTAAATAATTACAAAATCCTTTTAAACAGTTTCAAGTTAAACTTGGAAATGTTGTAAAAGTTTTTCATTTTATAGTTAAAGAAGAAAAAGGTTTGAAATACACATATATGTGTGTTTAACTACAGCAAAAGTGTTCATATGCCGTGGAATGGTAATTTGTCCTAAATTGGATTAAAATGACTTTGTACTTTGTAATATTTTATGTAAAATGTTTACAATGTATTTTCTTTTTTGCTTATTGGGAATGGAAGTGTAAAGGTGAAAAAGCTGTAAAGGTTAAAAGTAACTTTGTGCTCTAAAAATCTTTTGTAGAAACTTTGTAAGTGTTAACATGTGTAATAAAATTAAAATGTTTGAGAAACTCATATGGATGATATTCTTTGAGATGCAAGTTTAATTTAAAAGTAAATTGGGGTTTTTTTTTAAATATATTTTTTTAAATTCTTTTATTGAATGGAAGAAGGGACCCAGCAAAAATTTGCTGAACTAGGAACAGATTTTGGAAGGAAATTACGAGTCAAAGAGTGCATTCAAACCACCAGAGATCATCCATGATTTCTACGTTCTAACAGTTTAGAGCACTGTTTGGTCGCACTGAAAAAGTGTTATGAAAATGCAGTGAAATAAAATACATTTTGGCCTCGCCTCCTAAACACGAATCTGTTATCGGAAAAATTACACCGAATCGCCTCCAAGGTATATAGACATTTTTATTTCTTTTGCGGACCCTAGAAACCAACAAATTTCTAGATATTGGAACCCTCCAACCACAGTATGGGGGCATAGTTATTTTCTCATTTTGTTTGTAAAAAAATACTAAAAACTACTTTTAAATCAAAAAACTTAAAAATGAATGTGGGTGTGGAACAAGGTGCTATAATCCAAAAACCAAATTGTTCAGGAGAAGCAAATAACTAAATAAGTCGCGAAAAAAATTAATTTTTTGAAATTTCTTTTTGCAGTTTGACGAAGATGGACCATATGCATCAGTGTACAAAATTTCATTAAAAACAAATAAGCGGAAGTAGCAAAAAAATGCACGTTAAATTTTGTTCTAGTGGAATAAGGTGCTATGTTACAATTTCTACTAGGAATTTCAATACATTTGCCAAGTAGTTTTAAGTTTTTTGGGTTATTTATTAAAAATTTAAACTTAGCGTGATGAATTCAGCAAAATTTAGACGGGGTCCAGCAGTACTCATTTTTATAGCAAAATAATAAAAAGCAGTTAATATAAAACAAAAATAACTGCTATATGGTTTATTTTAAACAACTTTTCCCATAATGGGTTAAAAAATTTTCACAATTTATTATATATGTTACTAACCATTAAATTTTTAAGTCTGAACTTAAAAATTTGATAGATTATCAAAATCCACCATTAATATTACGTAAAATAATATTGTGTTTTTATATGGATATAGCACCTTTTTCCACATTTACACTTTAACTATAGATAGATTAGATTAGAAAGCGTTTTTTGCCAAACCAATGGGCTGATGTTGAAGCCTAGGATGTTTTCTACACGCTAACCATCTCACATGTAAGAATTTTTATATACTATCTTTAGTTTAACTGCAAAATACATGTAAGTATCCGAGAAAAAATAAAAATATTCCCAAAAATAGTTAAAACTGAACTTTTAAGGTCACTTTTATGACCGAAAACGATCAAGTTTTTAACAAATTTGTTTACAAATAGGTCAAACTATTGTAGGAAGATACGATTTTGCAAAAAAACGCGATTTCCAAAAATTGGATTTTAGCACCTTGTTCCACACATACATTCAAATGGCAAAAAAAAAACTGCTAAAATATTTTAGAAAATAGTTAAAAAACGGCTAGGAGCTAAATGACTTTTTAGCTGTCTAAACGAGTTCAAAAGGAATAAAATCTATCCGGAAAATGGCTAAATTGCCAACACTGTCTACAGCCAATATTTTTAAGACTCAACATTTTCAGAAATGGAAATCAAATGTGAACTTCTTAAATGCCCAAAATTAAGGATTAATGGTAAATTAAAATCTTTTTTTTTGGCATTTTATTGAATGGGTATAAATAATTTTAAAATATTCTTAAAAAATTCCTAACATATTTTTTTAAAACCCCAAAAAATCGAAATTCTCAATTAATTTTCTACCCAACTTTGGCAGCTCTGATCGAATAAAGTGGTACAACGTGTCGTATGAGTATTAAAATTAACTTGCACTTAAACATAATAAATAACACTCATACGCATAGACAAAAATCTTTATTTTAAATAATTTTTTTGTGCATTTCTATTTTAAAAATGCCTGCGAATTTTGTACTCTTGCCCAAAACATTAAATCATGATAAAGTTTTGCGGAAGATTTGGGTGTACTTGCCCTTTACTTACTTTGCTATTCCATGCAAAACGAGTTGAAATATCAGTCGAGGACCCCATTAAAAAACCAAAAGAGCTGTACATTTTGTAAGTTAGTGCAAAGATAAGTGCTAAAAAGTGTTTTTACATTTTGGAGAGTATAAAAGATTCGGCACCAAAGAATATAACACTCTCACTTGTTTTATGTACATTTGATAAACAAATGGAAAATTTTTATGCGAAAAGCTTAGACTTGGTGAAAAAGTAGTTTTGGTAAATATTTTTTTTTTTCTTTTTCACGAAAAACAAAATTATGTTAAAAAAAAATTTAATGATCCCAAAATTTTTGGTGAAAAAAAAATTGATGAAAAAAAGTTTTTGATGAATTTTTTTGATGAAAAGAAAAAATTTTTGATGTAAAAAACTTGATGAAAAAAAAAATATGAAAATTTTTTTTTTTGGTGAGAAAAAAATTGATAATAAAAAATTTGATAAAAAAATTGATGGGAAAAATATGATAAAAAAAAATTTATGAAAAAAAAAAAAATTTTGATGGGAAAAAAAAAAATTGATGAAAAAAAAAAAATTAATCTATATATATAAAGTAGTTACGTGACTGACTGATGACTGACTGACATACTAATCACGCATCATCCCACAGCCCAAACCGCTGAAGCTAGAGTCTTGAAATTTGGATTGTAGTTTCACCTCCCGGAATACATATCCGCTAAGGCTGGGTTTTTGGAAATGTTGATTTTAAGGGGTAAAAAGGAAGAGTTGAAAAAGGGGAAAAAGCGACTACTTTGGTACTTTTTATTTTTTCTGAAAAAAAATCCAATTATTTTGAAATTTGAAATGTATGATCCTATAACGGAAAAACATTCCCAAAAAAATGGACTTTCTGGAAATTCGGATTCCTAACGGGTAACAAAATGGTACTTTGGTGCTTTTTATATTTTTTTGAAATTAAGTACCCACTCAGAAATTGCCAACCGTACCAAAAATTTTGTGTTGGTACAATATCGGGCTTGCCAAAAATACAACATTGTATTGTGTAAAACAGTTTTACTAAAAATATTGTGTTGGTACAACTTTGTGTTTACATAAAACACTACACTATAGATTATAATTTAAAAGTTTAACATTTTTATTTTTTTAAAAAGTTTTCGATTTACATAAACCTCGACTCTTTTATCTAAGTGAAGACTTAAGTAGTTGCTTTTTCAACCAATTTGTACAAAATGGGTGCTAAAAAGCACTACATCGATATTTTCAATACATCCCTAAGCAAAAGTTAAATCCAATGTCGTAAATTTGTAAAATCAATGTTAACCCAACGTTAAAATAAAAGTCGAGCGATCGTTGGCCACTGTTATCATTTCAACCTCGGAATGACGTCGTAGACTTAGAAACGGGTATGATTCGCCAACGTTGGTACCGTCGCCGCAAACTTCATTCCAACGTTGGCCCGTTTGTATTTTTCTGACTGGGTACCTACAAAAATATTCCAACAACGGAAAAAATTCAGAAAACGTACTTTTTCGAAGTTCCAATTCTAAGGGGGATAAAAAAGCGATTACTTTGGTACTTTTTATTTTTTCTAAAAAAAAAAATCATATTAATTCGAAAATTAGAATGAAGGATCCTCTAACGAAAAAACATTCACAAAAAAAGAACTTTCTGGAAATTCGGATTCCTAAGGGTAAAAGGGTAAAAAATTTTACTTTGGTACTTTTTTTGTTTTTTGAAATTAAAGTCTTACAAAAAAAATAAAATTTGGAATGTTTTTTCCAACAACGAAAAAAATTATGAAAAAGTACTTTTTCGAAATACCGATTCTAAGGGGGGTAAAAAGCGAGCACTTTGGTACTTTTTACTTTTTCTGAAAAAAAAAATCCTATTAATTTGAAAATTGGAATGTAGGATCCTCTAACGGAAAAACCTTCCCAAAAAAGTACTTTCTGGAAATTCGGACTCCTAAGGGTAAAAAGTGGTAAAAAAATTTACTTTGGTACTTTCTAAATTTTTTAAAATTAAGGTACTACAAAAAAATTTTAAAATGTTAGTTCCAACAACGGGAAAAATTTTGAAAAAGTACTTTTTCGAAATTCCGATTCTAAGGGGGGTAAAAAAGTATATTTTGGTACTTATTATAATTACTGAAATAATGGTTCTGGAAACTTTAAATTTGGAATGCAGGGTCATTTAGCGAAAAAAAATTTCTAAACAAGGCAAAGAATTTTTTGTTTTTTAGCGCATGTAAGCGCATATTCTGAACGGAAACGAGACTTATCGGAATGGAACAGGGAATCAAATGAAATAAAACAGGGAACCAAATGGGGACTTGAAATTTGGAATGGAGGTGCGCCTCCCGAAGTATAGATCCTTTAAGGCTGAGTTTTTGGAAAGGTTTATTCTAGGGAATAGGGGTAAAAAAGGTATTTTGGTACTTTTTATAATTCCACAAACCATTGAAGTTAGAGACTTGATATTTGGAATATAGATGCACCTCCCGGAAAAAAGGTCCACTAAGGCTTGGGTTTTGGAAGTGTTGATTCTAAGGGGGAAAAATTTGCAAAAAGAGGTACGTTAGTACTTTTTATAGTTTCACAAACCAATGAAGCTAGAGATTTGAAATTTGAGATGTAGCTGCATCTCCAGGAATATAGATCCATTAAGGCTGGGTTTTTTGAAATAATGATTCTATGGAGGTATAACGGCTAAAAAAGGTATTTTGGTACTTTTTATATATACTTAAATAATGGTTTTATTAGCTTGAAATTACGAATGTTGCATCCCATGCTTATGTAAAGGTCATAAAAACTTTAAATTAGGAATGTTGGATCCAATAACAGAAAAAAACAATGAAAAATGTACTTTTTAGAAATTCCGATTCCGATCTAAGGGGATTAAAACGAGTAATATGGTAACTTTTTTATTTTCTGAAATAATTATGATGAAAATTTGGAATGTAATATTGTCTAGCGAAATAAAATATTCCCAAAAGAATCACTTTTGGAAATTCTGATTCCTAAGGAAGTTAATTAGAAAAGGGAATTATATATTCTTAAATAATGAGCCTATTAACTTGAAATTTGGAATGTAGCATCCTCTAACGGGAAAAAATCCAGCAAAAAATTACTTTTTGGTACTGTTTATATTTTTTTAAATAGAGGTCATAAAAACATAAAATTAGGACTGCAGGATCCAACAACAGAAAAAAATCTGTAAACAGTACTTTTTTCGAAATTTCGATTCTAAGGGAGTAATAACGAGCACCTTGGTACTTTTCATATTATCTGAAATAATGGTACTGGAAACTTGAAATTTGGAATGTAGGATCGCCTAGCGAAAAAAAAACATTTCAAAACAATTTTTTTTAATTCTGATTCCTTTGGAGTTAAAGGGGTACTTTTTATATTTTCTGAAACAAAATAAGTGTAAAATGATTATTTTTAATGATCTTATCCCTAGAAACTCTTTTGTTCTTTAACGGATAATATTCGAAAAGGAATGAACACTACATTGAACGAAATTGAATGGAGCAAATGGAATAGAACATGGAACGAAATGGAATGAAACTGGGAACGAATTCAAATGAAAATGTTCTCAATTTTTTTTTAATTTTTTTTTGTACTAAAATTTGTTTATCAATTAATTTTTCAGTATTTTTTTTTTTGTTTCATTCATACATACATATTTGTTTATATTTTTACAAAATTTTTTCATTCAATTTTTGACTCAATGTTTATTTTATTTATTTTTCGCTCAAATTAATAAATCACTATTTTTTTTTTGATAACATAAGACCGTCTTAAAGTTGACGTAATATTTATTATATCAACTGATGTATTTGGTATTTATTGTAAATGTTGTGATCATCATAAGCACAGTTTTTGTAAAGGATTAAGACATATATATATTTGGAATGTAGGATCGTCTAGCGAAAAAAACACTCACAAAAAGTTTTTTTTTTTTTTAATTCTGATTCCTACGGAGTTAAAGGGGTACTTTATATATTTTTTTTGAAACAAAATAAGGGTAAGATGGTTATTTTTAATGATCTTATCCCTAGAAACTCTTTTGTTCTTTAACGGATACTATTTGAAAAGGAATGAACACCACATTGAACGAAATTGAATGGAACAGGGAACCAAATGGAATATAACATGAAACGAAATGGAACGAAACTGGGAACGAATTCAAATGAAAATATTTTTAATGTTTTTTTACTAAAATTTTTTTGTACTAAAATTTGTTTATCAATTAATTTTTCAGTATTTTTTTTTTGTTTCATTCATACATATTTCGTATTTTTACAAAATTTGTTCATTCAATTTTTGACTCAAAATTTTATTTACTCAATTATTTTTTGCTCAAAATAATAAATCAATGTTTTTTTTTGATAACATAAGACCGTCTTAAAGTTGACGAAGTGGTTATTATGAGAACTGATGTATTTGGTATTTATGGTAAGTGTTGTGATCATCATAAGCATAGTTTTTGTAAAGGATTAAGACATATATATATAAAGATTCCATAGCGAAAAGTACCAAAAATGGGTCATTTATTATCATTATGAAATTTTTCTGTATTTGCGGGCAACTAAATACCCTGCGCACGCTAGTGAAAAATAAAAAATTGATAAAAAAACAAAAAAAATTATGGAAAAAAATGTTGATGAAAAAAAAGTTTTTGATGAAAAAAAATTTATGAAAAAAAAAAATTAATGAAAAAAAAAAAATTAATGAAAAAAAAAAATTGATGAAAAAAAAAAAATTTGACCAAAAAAAAAATTTGACCAAAAAAAAATGATAAAAAAAAGTTTGATGAAAAAAACAAACAATTTTTATGAAAAAAAAAAAAAATTTTTGTGAAAAAAAAGTTTGATGACAAAAAAAAAAAAAAAAACAAGTAAGAAAATTATAGTCGGTCAAGACCGACCATATAATACCCTACACCAGAGTTTCCCGGACCATGGGTCCCAAGTTCAAACATGGACTGATTAGATCTATATTTTGTCAAATCTTTAATAAGTGTAAAAAGCAATCACTAATCAAATTTGAGTGGAATAGGCTTCTTTTTGTTGACAATAAATCGCTTCAACTGAATATCGGGCGAAATTTCCACATGGGACCTAAGTCCAAAAATGATCCGATGATAATTAGATTTGATAAGGTTATTAAAGTACGCGTTTAACATACACAAACAGAATTTTAATTAAATATTTTCTATTTTCATGAAAATAGAGAGATTTATGTGAAAATCGGGAAGGTGGTTTGTATGGGGGCTACTAGAAGAACTGGTTCGATTTCTTTAAAATTCGGAATGGTGATTTGTGTGTATAAAACAGTAATTCCTGCCAAATTTTGAAAAGATACCTATTAAAATGCGACTATTAGAGTCATTTGAGCCAAAACTAAAGAGGACCTTTGTATGGGGGCTAGGTCTAAATATGGACCGATTTTTTCCAATTTCAATAGGCTTCGTCCTTGGGCCAAAAGAGGCTTAAGTTTTAAATTTCAAGTCAATTGATCGAGAATTGCGACCTGTATCGTGTTTACACCGTTTACATGGACAGACAGACGGACGGACAGACGGACGGACGGACGGACGGACGGACGGACATAGCTAAATCGACTCAAAAAGTGATTCTAAGTCGATCGGTATACTTAAAAGTGGATCTAGGACCAATATTTCGGGTAGTTACAAACATCAGCACAAACTCATTATACCCTGTACCACAGTGTGGTGTAGGGTATAATGATGGGGAAAAAATTTATGGAAAAAAAAATTTGATGGAAAAAAAAATTGATGAAAAAAAAATTTGATAAAAAAAAAAAATTGATGAAAAAAAAAATTTTTTTTTGTTCAAAAATAATTATGTTACTTTTTATTCACCAGCTGGTGAAAAACGGGTTTATTCACCACGAGGTGAATTATTATCCAAGTTAAAAACTCAAGTTATTAAAATTTTTGGTTTTAAGAAAATGAAAATAGTAATTCTTGTTTTCTTTTTTGAAATATTAAAAATAGAAGACCTTTCCCAGCAGAAATTTTGCTGAACTGGCAGCAGCATTTGGAAAGGAAACTCGACTTAAGGAGCGCATCCAAACCTGCTGTATTCATGCATGATTCTCTAAGGCGATGTCACACTTTAGAGCGCTAGTTGGATACACCGAAAAAGCGCTCTTAAGATGCAGTGAAATCACGTGTCTTTAGAGCGCTGATTAAAGCGCTATTAAGATGCAGTGAATTCATGTATCTTTTAAGATCTGATTTAAGCAGAATAAAGATGAATGAATACATTTGGCTATTTCTGAAATACAATTGGAAAATCTGAAATTCAATTGACTATATTTGATATACAATTGGAAATTTCTAAAATATACATGGATTTTTTTAAATTAAAAAAAAAAAAATTCTTAAAAAAAATTATAAAATTTTGCAATCTAAATGGAATTTTTTGAAATACAAATGTTATTTTCTGAAAAGCATTTAAAAAATTTTGAAAATAAAAATGTAAATTTCTTGAATACAGCTGGAAATTTATAATTTATGAAAAATAAGCATTTACTGTTTTTTTGTTGGCCTTTTTATCATCATTCAAAATGTGTTAAGATATTATGATTGAGGCACTCTTTGCAGCGCCGATTAATGCGCAATAAGGATGCAGTCAAATCATGTGTATTTTTCCAAAACTCATGTTTTTCACGCAAAAAGTGTTAAAAATATTTAAAAGAAAAGCAAGTGTTCAATTTGATCAAAAAACTATTTTATATTATAAGTTTAATATAAAATATCCTCACAAAAAATTAAAAATGTTTCCTGTAAATGGGAATGTCTAAATGGGTCCATAGGGTCTCTTTATACGCAATATGAAAAAAATTTGAAGACACCTTGTCAAAAAATACCCTTTTTCTCGTGCTGTTTGATGGAAAGGTGATACACTAAGAAAATTATGTCATTAACTGTTAGTAGGTTATTTTAAAAATTAATCAGTAATTTTATTTTAAAAGAAAAATCATTAATTTTATTAAGGACTTCTTATTTTCTACTGTTTCTGTTGTTTAAAAAAAATAATTTACTGTATTAAAAACGAATTTTCTGTTTCATTTAATTTAGGCAGTAAAAAATTTCTTCTATAGTTTTACTGTTTTTCAATACAAAATAGCTGAATATTCACTAGTTTTTTAATGTTTTGGTTAGTCGTTAAATTAACATTTAAAATTGACTGTAATATGTTTGTATTTTAAATGAAAAAACAGTGGAATGGTTTTTAAATAAAATTTCATTTGTTTTAAGTGAATATTCACTGGAATTTACCTACATAATTTTTTGAGTGTATATATTAAGTTTCACGCAAATCCGTTTCAGATACTTCCCTTGTAGGAGCTAAATGACTTTTTCTCCAGCTAAACGAGTTCAGAAGGAGCTAAATATTGCCGGAAAAATTACTAAATTCTAGGGATGTGCGATTAATCGATTAATTAATCAGTTCGATTAATCGAAATCCTGATTAATCAATTAATCGATTAATCGTACTTTCTGATTAATCAGAACTATGATTAATCAATTAATTTGAATTTTGATTAATCAAAATTGAATAATTTTATTCAAATCTGTTAACAAAACAAAATAAAAGAATATTTACAAAAAAATATTTAAAAATGAAAACAAATTTTATAAATTTATAAATTATTAAAAAAAAGCGAAATTTAATGTGTATGTATGTATGTCAAAATCAAACAAAATTTTCTAAAATTTATGATCAATGTGCATGCACGGCTAATTTCAAACTTCTATCTATCATGGAAGACTGAAGATGATATGAATAATGTGCCACCAACCATGTTCAAATCTAGAAAATAAACATATCTAAGACTCCCAATAACATTCATCCATATTCTGTGCCAGCACTTCGACGGCAATTGGTATTGTATGTACACGAGTTGGAGATCATTTACAATACAAGAAAATAAATGTTCCACACGGACTCAATTTGGTTCTCTTTGAAAGCACTTCGACGACAATTGGCGTTGAATTGTGCATGAGCCGGAAATCATGTGCAATACAACTAAATTAATTAACTTTCGACACAGGCTTATGGTCCTATTTTATTAATTTTAAATTATTGGAGGCATATCCATTTTTTAGATTATGCACATATTTATTTTTGTAATTTGCAGGCACCATGATAATATCTGCATTGTGTGCTAAAAAGAACCATAAAAAATCTATTCGACTGAAATTTAATAAATTTTCCAACAATTTGTCAATAGCCATACAATTTGAATATGTATGTATATATGTATATAAAAAGAAAATAAAAACAAAAAACAAATATTAAATTATTCAAATTTTGAATATTCAACTTCCTGATTAATCAATTAATCATGAATTTTGATTATTCAAAATATAAATTATTCGATTAATCATGATTTTGATTAATCAAAACATTTGATTAATCGATTAATTGATTAATCAGGATTTCGATTAATCGAACTGATTAATTAATCGATTAATCGCACATCCCTACTAAATTCCCATCACTGTCCACTAGGGCGTTTCATCAAAAACTTTTTTTTTTTATTTTTGCTACTCTTGAAGCGGAATATGAATTCTTATGGCCTAAAAGATTTTTGAGATTTTTTTCAGATTTTTGGCGGGCCGGGATCAACTCGCTCAAATCGATTTTATGCTAAAAATGAGGTTATAAAATATAATTTTTTTTTTTTTTTCTTATGGTGCCTTGTTTTTACAAAAGTGGATAAATTACTTCAAAATATTGCTAGCCTCCTAAAAAAAATATTCGCGATAAAAATGATAAGGTCAAAGGTCAATAATTTGACTTTAAAAGTAAAAATTTTGAATTTTCCGACTTCAATGCTCAATAACTTAAGAAATATGCAACGTAGGTTCGTGATGTTGACACTGTTTAATAGATATTTTAAATACCTTTCATTTAAATCCAAAATGACGTCTGTCATTTTAGTAGAAGTATTAAAAAAATTAAAAAAACTAACTTAACCCGTTTTTTTTCTTACATTTTACATGAGCTTAACCAACAAGTACATATGTCAGTATCTTATTAATCGGTAGAATGTCTGAGAATAGATAACTTATCATTTATGTATATGCGTTATGTGGTCCTATACCGATATTTCGATGTGTTACACACGGAATGCCAAAGTGAGTTTACAAAGAATGAGAATGACTTTCAAAACTTACCAAGGATGGGTACCAATTCGATAAAAGTATTGGTATTGGTATTGGTTTTTAAAATTATATTAGTATTGGTATAGGTATTGGTTTTCATTTTTTGTTGAATTGGTATAGGTTTCGGTATTGGTTTTGAGTTATTTAGGTATTGGGTATTGGTATTGGTTTTAGCCTCGAATCGGTATCGGTTTTTAATAAGTATTGGTATTTATCTTATATCGGTTTTGGTATTTGTATGCAAAAGGTTTTGTCGTTAATATTAATTAATTTAACGTAAGTCGTCCTTCTGTCAGCCCCACAGTGCACACTGGGGCGAGATGGTAGGTTTTTTGGCCAAAAGTCTCTACAGGTCGTAAATGTTAACCGATTTTTTTGAAATTCAGAATATAAGCCTATATTAAGGTAATAAATAAGTGCCTTAAAAGTTCTTGAAATCGAACCTACAACGAAACTATTTCAGGGTGGACACTTCATTTTTAATAAAATTTACAGATGTTATAGATCAATGGTTCCCAACCTTTGATTCTCGCCCCACTGGGGGGCAATTTGAAGGTTCCAGGGGGGCAACGAGCAAGATTTGTTTAGTCAAATTAACTACAAAAACTATTTTTTTTACCAAAATTAACTACAAAAATTTGTTAATTGGTAAAATTTTTACTAAAAATTTAGTTTAAATTCTTATATTACAAAAACTTTGCTAAACCAGTAGTAATTTTTCATTAAAAACAAAAATTAGAAAAATTAACAATTTTTTTTTGAGTGTAGGGGAACAAGGCAATTTTTTTAACTTAAAAGTGGGGCGTGGCGTAAAAAAGGTTGGGAGCCATTGTTATAGATGAAACAAATGAAGAGAAACTTGTCTTTTGTTTATGTATTTGAATTAGAGATGGTCTGTGGTCCCGTAATTTGCGTGACTCAAAAAACCACGTGATTCAGGCGTGAGCGATTTTTATTTAAATCACGTGATTATAGAGTGATTTTCATTTAAATTAAGTACTATATTACGGTAATAAATAAGTGAATTGAAACTTTTTGAAATCGGACCTACAAGGAAACTATTTCAGGGTGGACACTTAATTTTTAACAAAATTTACAGATGTTATAGATGAATCAAATGAAGAGACACTTGCCTTTTGTTTAAGTATTTGAATTTTGTTTAAGTATTTGAATTGGGTCTCTGGTCCCGTGATTCACGCGTGAGCGTGAGTGATTTTCATTTAAATCATTTGGTTACAGAGTGATTTTCATTTAAGTCAAGTGACTATTGCTGTGTTTTTCAATAAGTGGATTTATTTTCGGATTAATCTTATTTAGTTTAAAATAAATATTTTAACATGCCAAATCAAATTTGAAATATTTTTTTTCCGTAATCTACGATAAATTAGCAATTATAATCCGAAAAAATGATAAAAAAATTTGGAAAATGAAAAAAGTTATAAATAAATCAAAATTAATCCAAAGTGGACTTATTAAATCCTAAAATTTAATTGGATTAATTTTGATTTATTTATAACTTTTTTAATTTTCCAAATTTTTTTATCATGTTTTCGGATTATAATTGCTAATTTATCATAGATTACGGAAAAAATATTCCAAATTTGTTTTAGCATGTTAAAGTATTTATTTTAAACAAAATAAGATTAATCTGAAAATAAATCCACTTTTTGAAAAACACAGCATATATTAAGGTAATAAATAAGTGCCTTGAAACTTTTTGGATTCAGACCTACAAGGAAACTTTTTCAAGGGTGGAAACTTCATTTTAAATAAAATTTACAGATGTTATAAATTAAACAAACGAAAAGACACTTGTCTCTTGTTTATGTATTTGAATTGGAGATGGTCGCTGGTCCCGTGATGTGCGTGACTCAAAAGAGTGATTTTCATTTAAATCTCGTGATTGTGAGTTGAAAAATTCTGAGTGAGTGTCTAGAGAGTGAGTCGAATTTTTGCGTGAGGGATGTTTTTTTTTGAAAACCCCCTTTTAAAAATAAAATATTTTTTAGCAGTATTTGCATTCAGAATTTAGTCAAACTTTAAACTAAATAGTACATGCTTAACCCATTGTGGACAAAAATTCATTTTTTTTTTTGGAAAAAGGTACCTATTTAGTAAAATTAGCACCAGCTGATCTCAAAACTCTTGTAAAAAAATTGTAATGTTCCGTTATTCCAGAAAAGCCTGTATTTCAACTTTTTTGCAATTTTAATATTTGGATTTATTTGCTATTTTATTAATTTACTAGTCGAATAGCCTGTCCCTGCCAGGCGGAACACCAAATCACTTTTCTTAATAGTTCTAATATTTTACCAAACTTTATAAAAAATTATGTTTGTGCTTCAACAATTTAATATTGCTAGATTGAGTTACATCAATATATTTCCCAAACTGGAACAAAAATTTAATGAGTATAAAAGGTTTTATTGATAAAATTTTAGAACTAAATTTAGCACGCCCATTTCGTCTCTGCGTCCATAAACCAGATATCAAAAATCCATCGTGTGGATCTCTCCCATGGTCACTCCTATATACATGGCAATTTTATCTTTCTTTTTTATCATGAAGGGTTTTAAAATTAGCTAAAATGTTACAAACACAATTTTTCCACCTAAATTTTTCCTTATAATTCTCCGAACACAGTTTAAATATTAAATCTGACTTCATAAGGATATGATCCATTGTCAATACTTTATGCTTTACAATTTTCAGCTTCCTTAGTCATTAGGGGTTTCAGAAATAGTTTAAATATTTAAAAACTAAATTTCGCCGTCTTCCGCCACTCCCCCTGACTTAAAGGCCGAAAATCCGGCTACGTTACAGATTATATATACAAACTGAACAAAATTCACAACGGATTTTTTGTATTTCCGCCCTTTCACTGGATATCAGAGTTGATCTTTGGCATTGTCCGTACCATATGTATTCTAATTTTCATCTTTCAAGGTCATAAGGTGTCTTCAAAATTAGGTAAGATGTAAAAACATAATTTTTCCGCGCCCATTTCTTCTCTTAATTCTCCGTCCCTACACAGAGAGAACAGTTTAGTTGTGCCAGCCGAATTTAGAGCCAACTGCATAGTTTAATAACAACAAGCGAAATTTTCGGTTGCCATAACCAAAATTTGTTTTGAAAATTTAACTTCTGTTGGTCCAAATAAATTTCGGTAATCGCAACCGAAAATTTCAGTTGTTGTAATTAAACTATGCAGTTGGCTCTTAATTCGGCTGGCACAATTAAACTGTTTTTTCTGTGTACTTTATGATAAGCTCCATCGTTAGTACTACACTCGTATCCACGCCCCTTTTCCCTCTCAATTCTCCGTCCACAGTCCAAAAATTTTAAGTCTGACTACTTAAGGATATGCTCCAGTGTCAGGACAATATGCTTGCAATTTTCGGCAGCGTAGGTCATTAGGGCTTTAAAGTTAGTCAAATAAAAAAAATAAAACACAATATTGCCTTGCCCCTTTTTCCTCTCAACTCTCCATCTACATTCCAAAAATGTTAAATCGGACTACTTTAGAATATACTTCATAGTAAGGACTACATGTTAGGGACTTTCAGCTTCCGTATTTATTGGGGCTGAGCTTAAAAATACTCTTAAATGTTAAAAAAAAAATAATTTTGCCAAGTCCCCTTTTTCTCGTAATTCGCCGCCCACAGGCAAAAAATCCGACTTCGTAAGAATCTGTCCCTGGTGTTTTATTATATACATGCCAATTTTAAGCTTTTAAGTCCATCAATGAGATTCAAAAGGCGCTGGATACACAAAAAATAAGAGAAACACAAAAAAATAAAATATATATTCAGAAAATAGATGGAAATAAATTTACCACGCCCTTTGCCTTTCTTATTCTCCACCCATACACTGGATATCAAAAATCCAGGCTCGTGTTGATCTTCCACATGAAACCTTCTATATACATGCCAATTCTGTGCATTTTCCGCTTCCTTTGGGGGCTTCAAAAGAAGTTAAAATGTTAAAAATCTCAATTTTGTCACTCCCCATTTTCCTTTCAATTCTCCGCCCACAGTCCAAAAATTTTAAATTTGACTACTTCAGGATATGCTTCATCGATAGGACTATACGCTAGAAAATTTTCAGCTTCCTAAGTCATTATAGGACTTTAAAATAAGCAAAAATGCCAATTTTCATCTTCATATATCATTTGGGGTCTTCAAATTAAATATTAAAAACACAATTTTGCCACGCCCCATTTTTCTCTTAATTCTCCTTCCACAGTTTAAAAAATTTAAATCCAATTACTTCAGGATATGCTTCATTGTTAGAACTAAATGCTATGCAATTTTCCGCTTCCTAAGTCATTTGGGGCTTCAAAAGAAGTAAAAATTAAAAAAAAAATCCCAATTTTGCCACGCCACTTTTCCTCAATTCTCCGCCTACATTACGAAAATTTTGAATCCGACTACTTGGGGATATGCGCCATCGTTAGGACTATATTCTTGGAAATTTTCAGCTTACTAAGTCATTTAGGGGCTTCAAAAGAAGTAAAAATGTTAAAAAAATCTAAATTTTGCCACTCCACTTTTCCCCTCAATTCTCCGCCCACATTGCGAAAACTACTTGGGGATATGCGGCATCGTTAGGACTATATTCTAGGAAATTTTCAGATTCCTAAGTCATTTGGGGGCTTTAAATTAAACAAAAACGTCAAAAAATTGTATTTTGCCACGCCCACTTTCCCGCTTATTTCTCCGCCCACAGGCAAAAAATCGAAAATCCGGCTACGTTAGGATCTGCCCCAGGTGTTTTACTATAAGCATGCCAATTTTCAGCTTTGTAGCTCATCAGTGGGCTTCAAAAAGCTCTGGATAGACAAAAAAAGAGGAACACACAAATAGGAAAATTATATATCGTGAACCTATATTCAAAATATGCCAACTCAAATTTGACGGAAATGAGTTTCCGATGGCAAATAGCTCCCCTATGTAATACCTATCTGCCATAAAAATTTGAGAGCAAAAAAGTAATTTGTTGTCGTTTTACATCCATTTTTGTTATTCTGCTAACTCAAAGTACATATTTTTTTGGTGAAAATAAATGCCAACTCCCATTGTAAATTTCCAAAAATTTTTCAAAATTTTTTTTAAAAAAAATTAGGCCACATATCTTATTGCATTTGCCATGCTGAACACGAATCTGGTACAGATTTTGATATCTAATGGCTAGTTTTCGAGATATTGCCATTTTTAAAATATCGGTTAATAGTGTTTGCAAAAAAAAAAATTGCTTATATAGATGTAACTTTCAAACTATTTATCAGATTGAAACATTATGAATGGGGCAAATAAAGTCAATGATATAATCTTTCAAAATAGCTAGTTTGGAGTGACCCTATTGCAATACACCGTGAATTACAGAGTGCCAAAGTTGACCACCCTGAGATTAAAAGGCTTTCGGAGCTAGTAACTTTTAAAAATATGCAAAGATTTTTAATTTTTTGTTCAGTTTTTGCAAATACCGTACTAAGGATAACAAAAACCAAAAAAAAAAAAATATTAAAAATTTTTCCAAAAAAAATATATTTTTATTTTCCGACAAAATATGCCAACTCTAAAAAAATATTTGTTTTTTGATATAGTAATAAATGCCATCTCAGAAAAATACGCAAACAAGTGCAAAATATGAAAATTTTTGCATAGGTAAAAATTGTTTAGAATATTTAAACCATCTTGTGGAAGGTACATTGTTTATTTTTGCAATAATATGCGAAATAACTAGTTTTTAAGCTCTCCTGAACAGTAAGCTTTTTCGAGTTGGCATTTATTGAATATAGTTCGACGATATATAGATTTCGTTATTTTCAAAATAAATAGTTTCAAAATGTTTAATTAGTGGAATTTGATAATAAATTAACAGGCCTATTCTCAGTTATGACTGGTTATGACTAATTTTATTATTTTCAAACTTCATATTCCCTGTTTTTGTTGTAAACAAAATCATAAAAAGTCACAAAATTTAAAATTATTTGTCAAATTTGAGACGATGTGGGTAGCAGGTCATTATTTTTTTGAAATTTTCAAACAAAATTTGAAATTTTTTATGATTGTTTACAACAACCACATGGAAAAAATTGAGTTATGATTGAGTTATGACTTTTTTTGTGAATAGGCCCCTAACAGGCCTATTCTCAGTTATGACTGGTTATGACTAATTTTATTATTTTCAAACTTCATATTCCCTGTTTTTGTTGTAAACAAAATCATAAAAAGTCACAAAATTTAAAATTATTTGTCAAATTTGAGACGATGTGGGTAGCAGGTCATTATTTTTTTGAAATTTTCAAACAAAATTTGAAATTTTTTATGATTGTTTACAACAACCACATGGAAAAAATTGAGTTATGATTGAGTTATGACTTTTTTTGTGAATAGGCCCCTAAATCTAAAAAAAATTAATATTAATTAATAAAAAAATAAAAAGCCTAAACTTAAAAAAATGAAAATTTTTCGTTTTTGCTTGAAACAATTTCTGTGCTGATGCACATTGCATTTAATGCACATGTAATTTCCGGTGGTTAAGGGGAGATATTTTTTAATTGCAGAAAGATGAGACTTAACATTTGTAACAAAATTTACCTGAACTTCATCCTTTTCATATTTTTTTGAAAAAGGTGATCAAAATGGGTTATCATGCAGGGGGCCCCTTTTTCGATTGTAGATCTTTTGCCAATGGCGATTACACGGGTAAATTTTTTTCTTAAGCTGCCCATTCACTTGCAATATTATTGTTCAACTTTTCAAATTGTACAATAATATCGCTTGTGAGTATGTAATATTTACGGTTGTGCAATATATTGGAGAATATCAAAACACTTTTGATATTTATTGTACAAACAAGAATACTGCAATATATTTTATCAGTGTGTTGTCTATATTGTACAACTTTTATTATGTTATGTTTATGTTTATATCTTGTACAATATATTGGGTTTAAGTATTGAGCAATTTTATTTGCTGTGTAGGGTAAAACGACAATAATATTGTAAAATAATTTTTTTTTAAGTTGAGCAATTTTATTGCAAGTGAATGGGCAGCTTTATATGGGGTTCACACTAACGACTTTAAACAAGTTGTTTAACAAAACACCAGTAACAGAATAAAAACGTAATGGATACAGAAAAAATAATTTTTTAAACACGTAGCCCTTAAAACATGACTGTGCCTCTAATAAAACAATAAAATTTTTTTCTGGATTCTGGTGTTGTGACATAAAATTTTGTAACGTCTGCTTGATTAAAATTTTGGAATTTCCAAAAAAGGACGTTAGTATTTTTTTTTACAACGCAAAGAAGAGTGCAGTGATATTCAATGTACATATATCAAATATTAGCAATGTTTGCAAAAGAAAAAATTTCATCACAGAAAAGGTTTAAATTTTTTAAGATCTACTTTTATTAGGGGTCATAAAAACTGTGACAAAAAAAAATATTTCTTTTATGTTTTTATGGCTTTTAAAATTCAAGTAGCTATTAGCTAACTCCTTTTTGTTATGTGACATTCACTGTTGCCAAGTTGGAGGTTTTCCCGCTAAATCTAGCGCTTTTTGTTTGGATTTAGCGGGGAAAAATTGGGTTTAGCGGGAACGGTGCTTTAGCGGGAAAATCTAGCGCTTTTTATTTGGATTTAGTGGGACAAATTTAGAGGTTTTTTTCAATCGAAAACGCCAAGTTTGTCTAATTTTAGCGCTTTTTTTGAAATTTAGCGGGAGAATTTTGTATTTTCCCGCTAAAATTTTTTCGACCGTTTCTTGCGGATTTTTAATGAAAAGTAAATTTTCGTAGAAAAAATAATTTGGAGGTTTTTTTTAAATTTTTCTTTTTTGTCAATCAAAAATGCCAAGTTTTTCGGTTTTCAGCGCTTTTTTTTTGTAATTTAGCGGGAAATTTTTAAATTTTCCCCGCTAAATTAATTTTTGGCGGTTTCTAGCGCTTTTTTCGTGAAATTTAGAGGTTTTTGGTTAAAAATAGTTGGCAACAGTGGTGACATTGCATGCAAACGATTACTGATCGATGTAAGGTAGTCAGGTAAAACCTAATAATGTGATGGAAAAAAATGTTTGACGTCACAATTAAAACAAACGAAAATAAGAATACAAAAAACCGAAACAAAACCGAAACGAAAGTAGAAAAAAATGAATTGGTATTGGTTTTTTATTGGTATTGGTTTTGAAGAATAAAAGTATTGGTTTTTAATTGGTATTGGTAGTGGGGAATCGGTATTGGTTTTTTATCGGTATTGGTATCGCACAAATAAAGGTATTGGTTTTTAATTGGTATTGGTTTTCAATTTGAATTGGTATTAACGGGTATTGGTATCGAAAAGGTATTGGTACCCATCATTGAAACTTACTAATTAAATAAATATCACTCATACGCATCGATAAATATTAGTATTTTTAAACATTTTTTTTTATTTCTAATTCAAAACCTTTACAATTTCAATATATTTATTAAATTTCTTTAAATTTTAAACTAAAAAAATAAAACTGAAAGTGTTTTCCCCCATTTAACTAATATTTTCCATTACTTATAATCTGCATATATTTGCATTTAATATTTTTTTTTCTATTATTTAACATTGTTTAGCACTCATTTTTTTCAGTTTTTTGTTCATTATATATAAGAGTATTTGTGCATAATTTAATAATGGCAAGCAACTACTCGGTGAAAGAAGTATAAAATTGTGTTATTGATTTACGCATTTGCACCCAAGCAAGCACTTATGCTAAATTATGCATAAGTCGGTAGTGATTATAAATGTGAGAACATTAGCAGATGCAATTGAAAAATGAACAAGGAAAATGTCTAAAGGAATGTGGAGATTTTTTTTATATATTTTTTTTTTTGTTAACCAAGGAATAAAAATAAAGGAGCATATGAAGTAACTCAGAAAATAAAAAAAAAAAATAAATCAACTTTTTTTCTTTTTTTTTAAATAAGTATGTAAAATAAAATTTGTATAAACTATACCAAAACTGCGGAGACTATATCTATAGATCTAACAATACGACAGGAATAAATTATGATAAAAAAAATTGAAGAAAAAAAAAAAAAATATGATGAAAAAAATATCTTCGCTGAAAACAAAAAGATTTTAATAAAGAAAAAAAAAATTTATGTAAAAAAAAAGTTTCCTAAATTTTTTTTTTGATAAAAAAAAAATTGTTGATAAAAAAAAAAACTTTTTTTTGATGTAAAAAAAAAAATTGATAATAAGAAAAAAAAATAAAAAAAAAAAAATGTTGATGAATACAAAAAAAAAATTATGAAAAATGTTAGCGTGCTAGCCTATTAGTATTGCGGTTATGAATTCGATTCCCACCAAAGGCCTTGGTCTTTTTCGCTACAGCGAGACAATGGTCATTGTAACCCGTATCGGTTAGGCTAATTTTGTATATGATTTATAATTATCCCAGCAAAAACTTGCGTTACTGTGTAATGGGAAATAGGCAATGAAAAAATTATTTAAAAAAAAAATTTACGAAGAAAAAAATATTTAATTTTATTTTTAACCAAAATAATGTGCAGTGAGTCAAAAAGTAAAAATCCAGTTCTGATTTTTTTTTAAGTCCTTATTTTACATTTCAAAATAATGCTAAAGTTAATTTTCTATCATTACTTAATAATGCGAATGGCAATGATGTGTCATTACCAAGTTTATGCTGGGATGTGTTAAAAATTCAATAAATAGCACTGTTTACAAATTAAAAAAAAAAAAAAAAATGCGATCCACGGCATTTTGCATTTATTTTCCATATAAATTCTTAAGCTGAATCTGAAAATTCACTCCAAAATGTTTAAACTAGAACTGATTTTGAGATATTGTCATCTTTTCAAAATTTTCATATTTCAAAAAAGTCGTTTAACGTAAATTAAAGTATATTTAAAACAAATTGATGGTTTTTGGATTCAAATTAAAGGTAATTCAATAGTCTATCAACGCTACATACAACATTTTTCAATCTCAGTATTGCCTTAGAAGCTAATAATCGATATATCGACAATTTTGCTTCAATTTTACCGAAATAAGAGAAAACAAATGACAGTGTTACATTCGGCTGTGCCGAATCTTTTGTACCCTCCAAAATATAAAAAAAAATTTAAAAAAAAATCCAGGGGCTGCTTTTTTTTTGGGGGAGGGGTGTTGGTGGGAGACGTTAGGGAGCACCTTCCCCTTGCTATTTTGAACTTCATCTGAGATAAGAATGTTGCATTTGCTTGGCAAAAGTACAAAAAACTCTGCAAAAAAATTTGGTTTTTCTTAGGTTGGTTTAGTTCTCCAAGGGGGAACTTTTTTCCCCTTGGTCCGATTTTGTCCATTTACGAACTTACCCTGCCTAGGAATATAAGACATAGTGGTGCCAAACTTCGGAAGTCTAGCTCTTTTATTTTGGACTGTATCGTGTCTCCTACAGACGGACAGACGGACAGTCGGACGGACGGACATCGCTAGAATGTCTTAGAATCGATCATTGATCAATAAAATATATACTTTATGGGGTCCTAGACCGATATTTCGATGCGTTACACACGGAATGACAAAGTGAGTATACCAGTATACTGTGGTTAGAGGGTATAAAAAGTAAATTCAATTGAAAATTTCAGAAAGAAAAAAAATTTTAATTGATTCTATCTTTACAGATCAATTATGATCTATAATAATGAAAATAAGAGGTCATTTAAAAATATCCGTTGGAAAATGTAAAAGTTGTTAGCATTTGAGAAAAAATGCAGCATTATTTTTTTTTTTTGCAAATACAGTTATACATACATTATTTTTTGTTTTTATGGCATTCCAGGCCAAATCACTCACTTTTAGACCAGACCCCATTCGATTAATTTTTTTTGGATATGTTTTAGTACGTATTAAATGCAACTTGCACTCAAATTTTCAGCCTTTTATACCAAGTTGGTGTTGAGCAAACTTAATTTTTTTTGAGCACCGTAAAAATAAACCAGATTAAAAAAACAAGTGAGAGTGTTACGTTCGGCTGTTCCTAATCTTTTATATCCCACAAAATGTAAAAAATAATATAAAAAAAATCCAGGGGCGTCTTTCTTTTTTTTGGGGGGGAGGTGGGGTTGGTGGGAGACGTTAGGGGGCACATTCCCCTTGCGATTTTGAACCTCTTCTGAGATAAGAATGTTGCATTTGCTTAGCAAAAGTACAAAAAATTCGGATTTTCTTACACCCAGAAAAGTTTTACAGTAACTTTTTACGGTTATTCAAAAAGTTTTTAGTTAAAGTTGTTTTAAACGTTTTATCGTTTGTTTTTCAACGAAAATAAAACATTGAATGATTTATACAGTTGTTAAAACAATAAACTACAAAAGTAACGGAAAAATATTTTTATCAGTTAAATTATTTGTGACTGATTATACCGTATAATTTTACAGAAGTACGGTTTTTGTAGTTTGTTATTCAAAAAATTTAATTTTTACTCCACAAAATGAAAAATTGTAAACAGTTAAAATAACTGAAATATCGTTTGTTTTTACGGAATGTCTAGTCATTTGTTAACGTTTAAAAATAACTGAAAAAGTCTGTTGTTTCAAATGAAATATAAGTAGTCCGTTTTTTAAAAGGAAAAACAATTGTTTTAAATGTTTTTTCAGTTGAATTTACTTACAAAATATTTTTAGTGTAGGTTGGGTTAGTTCTCCAAATGGGAACTTTTTCCCCTTGGTCCGATTTTCCCCATTTCCAAAATTAACCTGCCTAGGAATATAAGACATTCGTGCCAAAATTCGGAAGTCTAGCTCTTTTATTTTGGACTGTATCGTGTCCTCTACAGACGGACAGACAGACGGACGGACAGACATAGCCAGAATGTCTTAGAGTAGTTCACTGATCAATAAAATATATACTTTATGGGGTCCTAGACTGATATCTCGATGCGTTACACACGGAATCTCAAAGTGAATATACCCCCCATACTGTGGTTGGAGGATATAATAGTGCAATTTTCAAAATTTGAAAAAAAAATAAAACGAATTGTGATCGTATCTCGAATTATGGCTTAAAAGTTGCGTAATTTAGAGTAGAATTTTTAGAGTTTTAAAAAAAAAATTGACTTTGGACTTTTTCAAAAAGTCGATTTTAATTTTTAAACGTTAAAAAATAAGTGATCATTAATTCGAATAATTTTTTCATATTTTTTTTCTAAAATTACATTTAACAACAAAACGTTGTCCAACTTTTTTAAGATATCTATATTTTTTACTGGTCAAAATTAATTGCAAATTTCAAATTTTTGTTTTTTAATTCGAACTAAAACATTTCCAAAAAAAAATAATCGAGGTGGTCGGTTCTAAAAGTGAGTTTGAACTCGAATGCCCCTTTTACATTCGGCACACCCAAAATAAACAAATACAACTGTTTCTGTATAAAACTGAATTTGTACACTTTTGTTCAAATGAAGGTAACTTCTACAATTTTTGGCGGATTTTATTAAAAACCTCTTATTTCTTTGTAATAAATCTGACTTAAACTTTAATAAAAATAAAATAAAATTTTAAAAATTTTAAACTGATTGTGAGTAAAATTTAAAATAGAATTTACTTTTTTTTAATTTCGTTTAAATTGAAGTAAAGTGGTCGATATATCGATTCTAAGGCAGTAATCAGTTTCAAAAATGTTGTATAGAGAGTTAATAAAGTATTTAATAAACTTTAATTTAAAAGTAAAAAATCAAATCCATCAGTTTTGTACCGAGATATTTATATTTTTGTCAAACCACTTTTTTAAATATGGAATTTTGCAATATATTAAAAACTTTTCTAAACTATTTTGATCTTTTTGACTTCATTTTCGGATTCAGCGACTTCATTTTCGGAAAACTGAATTTCTGCATTTTTACTCAAATGCATGTGACTTGTACAATTTTCAACAGATGTTTTTAAATCTTAATTTCTTTGCATTAGATCAGACTTGAACTGTTAAAAGAAAAACGAATTTTAGATTTTTTTCTTTGTGAAATATACAATGTAATTTTCGTTTTTTTGCAAAATTTTGATAAAAATGAAGCAAAATGATCAAATAATTCACCTCGTTGTGAAAAAAATAATCAGCATCTGGTGAATAAAACGTAACACAATTATTATTATTTTTTTTTTTGAGGGTGTTTATTCTGGCTCGAGGTCATTATTTTATTTACTAATTAAAACCCTGATATTCTCATAGCATAATTTTCAAGAAAATTATTTTTTTGTTTTAAATTTATTTATCTTCGTCATTATTGCAAGACGTAATCGACACGTGTTTCGGAATTTGTCAGATTCCATTGTCAAGATTATTTAGCAAACATAGAAAAAATTTACTACAAAGTAGCAGACGAGTCTAATGACAAATCGTTTGTGGACAAACTAAAGTATTACTACATATTCGACTCTATCCACAATGTGAATTAGAGAGACGAAGAAATTGTACTATACCAGTAACCCAGTAAAAACTTCTATTACCAAGTAATGAGGTTTTCGCCTTTAAATAGATGGTGGTAGCTAGTTACTATGTTGGTGAAACACTCATTACTTTAACATGGCAATGTCATTGGAGTAATAACCGCATACCCACTCGCTTACGAGAATGCTACTGAAAAACTACATACATTAGTACCACAAATAATAAGCTACTAGTAGCCCAAAAATAACTCGTTACCCACTACTTACAAAAATGCTACCAAATAACAGCACACACAGAAAACAAATTTGCTAATTTCCAACTGAAATTCAGTTGTTGCAACAAAAATTCGGTTGATGCATTTGTATTAAGGTTAAAGCAACTAAATATCGGTAGTTACAACTAAATTTTGTTAACACAACTGTCTTTTAATTGAAACTACTAAAAAATTCGTCTGCCACAGCGAAATTTAGTAGCAGCAACCGAATTTTGAGTTGCTACAACTGAAAAATTCAGTTGGAAATTTATTTTTCTCTGTGCATACATTAGTCCCAAAAATAAGTAGCTACCAGTTGCTGAAAAATAACTCGTTTCCCACTCCTTACAAAAATGCTTCCAAATAACAGCTTTTGATTCTTTTCATAAATTTTTAACTTGGGGCAACTTCCGCCAATATGAAATTGAACAAGTTCATGTTGAACGCGTTTATTTCAAGAGCAACCAAGCGGGCAAATGTGGAAATGGAAAAGATCCAATGTGCCAACGGATAGATCTAATTGCATAAAAACATATAAAATCCTGGTGTTTTTTGGTTTGGGTTGAGATACACCACAGGTCAACGATACATTCACCAAACATTTAATTTTCTAAAACAAAAAAAAATGTTTGGGTACGCTTCGAACCAGATAGGTGATATACATAACCCTAATAAGGAAATGTTTAGGAACATTTTAAAAAGTTTCTTATACTTTGCCTAAAAAACTTAGAAAATTTTTGGTTAATTGGAAACATATAAAGTTTTATATGGAACAGAATAAGCTATATATAATTTTATGTTAAATTATACAGAAAAACAAATTTTGTATTGAGCCTCATATAATTTTATATAATTATATCAACCGTACACCTTTTAATCCGAATCATGATTAAATTATATATAACTACATATGACTGCATTTAAAAAATTTTGAAAATATCTCACGCGATGTATAATCATATATGATTAATTATATTTGTATCAAGTTATATATTGTTATATATGTTTATTTTTACTCGGGTATACATTTTTTTCGTCAATGTTATTTCATCAATTTTTTCATCATTATTTTTTTCGATCAATATTTTTTTTTTCATCAATATATTAGTTTAATTAGTAATTTTTTTTCCAATATTTTTTTTTATCAATTTGGTCAATAATTTTTTTGTTTTCATCAACAAATTTCTTGTCAACATATTTTTTTCATCAAATATTTTTTTTTTATCAATAATGTTTTTTCATTAAAAAGTTTTTCATCAAAAACTTTTTTTGTCGACAAACACAGATAGATGGATTGTACCTTTACGGATCAATAATATATAAACATAATGGGTCCTCCACCGATATTTGAATGCGTTGTGCATGGAATGACAAATTAATATAGCTTTATTTTTTCTAAAAAAAATTTGCTTCGGAAAGAAGACCATAAACAGATCTTCTTTTCAGCAAAACATTATCATGATTCAATGGCTATGGGCAAGACTTCGCAGACTACGTAAACTAGTGAAATTGAATTTAATGCAGTAAGTCCTAATTATTTTGGGTCTGATATTTTGTGCTATTTTCTCATACATTAAACTCGTCTTTCACTCCAGCATCATTTTTGCTATTACTTCGTTTATTTTTTGTTTAACCTTATTTTCAGTCTGGAATTGGAAACATACTACAAAAATATTTAATACACTTTAATAAATTTTTGTTAAAATTAACTGGCACGAACGGTTGGTGAGAGATTTCCCAAAAAAAAAAAAAAAACTTTATTAAATGTACTTCTGTTCTAAAAAAAATTAACTTATAACCATAGAAAAGATTAGAAGGTACGCAGTGTTGTATTTGATGTATTTTCCAATATGGTGGCAAAATGTTTGTTCTTCCTAATCTCACACGTATTTAATATCAAATTAGATTCTTTGTTTATAAAAAATTTAATTTGTCTTTCATTTAATTAAATTTATTATTTATTTTGCTGTATTCAAGTTTTTTTTAAAGATAATACGCACTATTGATAGTTTAAAATCTTTTTTTTTTCTCTTTTGTTGTTTGCTTTGTTGTTGTTCTCCTTTATTTTGCATTGTTTTTATTAAACGTCAAAAGTTACATAATGTGCTGTCACTAATACTTATTCAAGCGAAATACGACTCTGTTTCATTTCTATTTTTTTCTATGCTTATAACCCTCTAACAGTAATTTGAAGAGGTAATTTTAGTCATTTTTCAAAAATGAAACACACATGTAAAATCTTCTCTATAGAAAAGTGTCTTATTATCAAATTTTTCTATTAAAAACGTTTTTGGAGATTCTATAAAAAACACTTTCATTGAAAAACTAGCTGGCCCGGTCCGCGTTGCTGGCCCAAATATAAGATCAGTGTTATATTTCGGCTCGCTTTAAATATATAGCACTGCAAAAATTGTAATGAATTTCTTGGTTTAGAAAAATTTGTGGGCGTGGTTTTAAAAACCCGATTAGGAGATCAACCATCTTCAAATTATATTTCAGGAACTAAAGAGAAAGTTACTTTGTCATCGACTTTGCAAACTGTAAAAATTCAAAACTTCTTTTCTATCATTACGAACAACACAAAAATAAATTACACATACCCTTCGTTCTTATCGTCAGCTTTTGCCTTTAGTTAAAACAAACAAATCTGTATAGTTTTTCCGAATATTCCATTTTTCCGGGGCACTTTACTCATTTATCTTTCTTAAAAAACCCAACTAAAACTATTACTAACATAAAAAAATCGGACAAACCTTTCGTGGACTCATTAAAGAAAAAAAATTACCAAATCAGGTCAGTCGTTGTCCGATTTTAGATATATTGAAAAAAGTGGAGGTGGTCAAAATTTTAGCCAATCGGTCCAGCCGTTTTGCGATTTTAGACATACCGAAAAAAGGAGGGATAAAAGTGGGTGTAGTTAACTTGTTTTCCGTAAAAACCTAAGTAGATCAATTAAAAAAGAAAATATTATTCAAATCGGTCCAGTCGATCAAGTGATGCGATTACCAACGATCATTTGATTTTGTTTTTATATACGTAGATATTTTTTTTTCTATAAAGCGAATTTTAGATATATCGAAAAAAAGCGTAGGTGTACAACTTTTTTACCGTAAAAACATTCCTTGAATTTAACCAATTCGGTCCATCCATTCTCAAGTGATGCGATTTTAAGTATATAAGAAAAGTAGGAGTAGATATGGAAAATTGTTCTTTCCGAAAAACCTTAGTTAGATTATGACGAACACTAAAAACAAAATTATCTAAATTGATCCAGCCGTTCTAAAATTTAAAATATACATATCGGAAAAGAGAGCGTAAACTTAGGAGAGAACAATTTTTCGTTCCTTAAAAATCATTTGCGGACTGTAACCAAATCGGTCTAGCCGTTCTAGTTTTTTCGGTACATAGGAAAAAGTGGGCCAGGGCAATTTTCCTTTCCGTAAGAACTTTAGTTAAATTATGACGAACATTTTCAACAAAAATTAGCCGAAGGGGCGTAAAAGTGGGAATGGTAAATTTGTTTTGTTGTAAAATCCAAAGTTGCACTATGATGAAAATTCATTTAAAAAAAATAGTTTGTCAAATCGGTCCAGTCGTTCTCAGATTGTAGTTAAATTGAAAAAAGTGGGCGTTAAAGCGGGCGTGATAGATTTTTCTTTCAGTGAAAACTTAAATTGCATTACTATGATCATTTAAATAAAAATTAGCCAAATCTGTGCAGCCATTTTCCGATTTTAGATAAATCGAAAAAAATGGGCGTAAAAGTGGGCGTGGTTAATTTTTCTTTACGTAAAAACCTAAGTTGGACTGTAACGAACATTTCAAAAAAAAAATTGTTCAAATCGGTACAGCCGTTCTCAATTGATGCGGTTACCAACGAACGACAATTGATTTTTATTTATATAAGAAGATTATTATAGAAAAATATGTAAGTTTGGTTGTGATTTTAGAAGCATTTTTTTAAGTGTATGTACGGAATTCTCATTTAAAATGTTAAGAAATTTATAAAAATTTCACACAGTATAAAAATCTCATATAACATGCTAGATTTCTATGGTTACCCACTAAGCAGCTCATAGTTGGGTATGATGAAGATGATGACGGAATGCTTTCCAATCATTAAGAAGCACATAACTGAGCAATAGGGTGGGTCGTTTTTTTTTTTGCAATTTC